>JANZXR010000002.1:29511774-29525955 GCA_027575705.1 Erythroxylum echinodendron
TGACTTTTTAAAAAAGCTCTTCTCAGAAAAGCTCTATTGACAAAAGCTCTACTGATATAAGCTCAACCAAATAGGCACTAGGTTTGAAAGAAAGTTTGGTTGTCTGAAGGAAACCAAGAAAATCGAAGGCAAGAGCAAGAGGAAAGACAAACTTAAGTTTGGATTTACAAGTAAATAGGTGAGTAATATGTTTATAGTTATTGTGATGATGGGCTGAATTCTTGTTTACTTACATGCTTAAATTGTTTAACTTTGAATTATTATGATTGTTCGAAAATGCACTGTGATTTGGTATCTTGTTATGTCTTGAAAGATTTTATTGCATTTTGTATAAATGAAAAGAAGAAAAAGTACAAGAAGCATGAAAGTATGAATTGTGATGAAATGAGTTGAGCATCGAAATTTGCTTGTGTGGGCAAGAGACATACCATTTCGTTTGTCACGTGCATATTGACTTAATGCCTTCTCTTGGCTACCCGTTTGTGGCACATGAGCTCAGAGAAATGGGCTCATTTTGTTCATGGTGTAAACTTTGGTTCTCCATTTTGTTCTATGGGATTCTCTCAAGCCATTTTATGTGTGTATTTCACTCTGATTTGTTGAACATGATATATGATTGAATGTTATGATTTGATGGTTGAAAAATACATGATTTGATTTATATGATAACATATTTGTCTGTGAGCTTGAACTGTGGATAATTTGATTGTTAGATTAAAATGTGATATAAATATATGTATATGCTTGGTTGTTTATGTGGTTTGTCACTAATGACTGTAAACATATTAGTCACTGAGCTTTGTAGCTCATCATATTATTTTCCACTCCTTAAGTGCAGAATAAGAAGATCATTGAACGTCGCAAACTTTGGCAAACTTTAAGAAATCTATCTTTTATAACTAAGTTAGCTCGAATACGTTTGGTAGCTTTGCAAGCATATAAAGCATGAGCATTCATGTTGTATTTTTGGATTATGATACTATTTTGATCCTTGTTATGTAATTAAAATTATGTACAAACTCAGTTGTGTTTAAGAAATGAAACTTTGTTTTGTTTATTTCTCTTTTAAAAATGTTCAAAATTTCTTCTATGTTAAACTGCTACTTTCAACTGGGAAGAAAATTGTGAGTTGTTTAATGGCTTTTGAATATATTTTCTTAAGTAAATTATTATGTTGGGAGTTTTGTAAGTGTGACTTATGCTTGTTGGATTTGTGTCTTTTAGTTTTTGTGAAAATGTATAGTGGGCAGTAGAAGAAAAAGGGGACAGAAAATTATGTCTTGACTTCCACGAATAAAATGTATTGATATAGGTAGAATTTGACAAAGTTGTCTTTATAAAAGTTGTAGCTCATTCTCTTATCTTTCTAATGGTATAAAGTTTGTAATTTTTGGACATCAGAATTGAGAGATATGATTGTTACAAGTTGGTGAGTATTTCAAGAGTACACGACACGATCGTGCACTGGCCTTTTAATCCCAGGACTGCACGATCGTGTACTAGCATGATCATGCACAAGCTCCTCCTATTCTGGAGCATGGCTGTGACTTCAGAAGTCACAGCTGTGACTTCACACCTTGCCCGACTGTGACTTTTCTGCTTTTGTCGTGACATTTTTATTTTATTTTTATTAAAGTCACCCATGCCCCACCCAAGTTTTTCATTACCTCTTTAATGCTTTCAACTTTCTTTTCACTTGCCTTCCAAGAAAGCTTCTCATAATGTGGCCATGAAATAAGTACCAAGACCTAGGCTTAACAATTATGAGTGGCTTACTTCCACCTATTTCACCCCATGGTGGTTTAATAGCCTGTAAATAAGCCACTAATTGTAAGATAATAAGAAGGATATAATAGATAAAATTAAGGAATCCAAGTAAGTGTTGTGCCCAAATTAAGTGCTAAAAATACGTAGGCTATCCTACTTGTAAGTATACAAGGTAGTTGTAGTTGATTACCTAGGGTCATCTCCTACAGAGGTGAAATTGGTTCACTTAAACTAATCTTAAAAATAACAAAAAACTATCGTTTGTTTAGTGAAGGCTCTAAAGAAAATTGTGCAACTAGACTCGAGAGCAAACTTATTTAACCAGAAGCAAAAACAAATAGATTAATTGAAGTGGAAAACTCTTGAGAATCAGTTTCACTAATTTAGTTAATTCTCTAACCTGACTTGAGCTTTCTTAAAAACAACTTCAATCTTAGGTTAAATAGCAAAACTGCATCTCCTATCTTAAATTCCTTCTTTTTAATATAAGAATCATGCCATCTTTTCACCTTTTCCTTATACAACTTGGAATTCTTATAAGCATCAAATCTTAACTATTTTAATTTATTGAGGAGTCTCTTCTTGTTGAACCCTGAATTTTTCTTTAAATTTATTTTATTAAATTAGCAATCATGAATATAAATTAGAATTCTTGAATTAGCAATTTTTTGGAGTTTAATTAGGTATATAATTAATTACGTGTAGTTGCATGGATTAAAAGGAAGAGTAAGAATTAAGTTAAGGGGTCAAAAGGCATCAGATTAAATATGGAAGGGTAAGCTTGGAAAGACAAAAGTTTGTCTTAAACTAATAAGAAAAGAAGGGAAGAGAGTCGTGTATAGTAAGAAAGAAAAATAGAGAAAGTCGTAGAAGAAACTAAAAGAAGAGAAGGAGAAACCGAAGCATAGAAGAGGAAGAAGAATATTCAATTGAGTTTTTAGGTAAACTTTATTTATTCTTCTTGTTTTTGATAGAAAAAGGAAGTAAAGAAAATAGGTTATGTGCTAAAAAAATGAAGAGAGAAAGAAGAGAATTGAGATTCTTTTTCTTAGATTTTTATGAACTTTTAACTAGATCTTAGTTCTTCTAGCTTAGATAAACTAAAAGTAGATTAAGTCTAAGCTCATTTTTGGATAATAAAGCTTTATGGAAGTTCTATTCGTGTATGATGTTTGAATGAAAATATATTTGATTGAAGGGAACCAAGAAAGTAGAAGGTAAGAATAAGAGGAAAGACAAACTTGATGTTGGAGTTACAAGTAAATAAGTGGGTAGTATGTTTATAATTATTGTAATGATGAGCTAAAGTATTTGCTTTTACGTATGCTAAATTGCTTGTCCTAAATCATTGTGAATGTGGGAAAAATGTTCTGTGAATTTGATATTATGTTTACTTCGAAAGATACTGCATTTTATATTGATGAAAAATAAAAAAACTTCAAGAAGCATGAAAATATGAATATGATATGAAATATGTAAGCATTGGAAATTTGCTTGTGTGGATAAGAGAGATACCATTCTGTTCGTCACGTGTATGTTGACCTAAAGCCTTCTCCTGGCCGCTTGCTTATAGCATATGAGCTCTAAAAAATGGACCCGTTCTATTCATGGTGTAAACTTCGATTTTTCTATTCTGTTTTATGGGATTCTCTCGAGCCATTATTTTTGTGCATTGCATCTTGAATTGTTGAACATAGCGCATAATTGAGTGTAAGGGTTTGATTATTAAGTGAAAGTATGATCTGATTTGTAAGATACTATATTCTTGACTACGTGAATTCTCAGAATTAAGAAATTGTGGATAATATAATCTGCTTAGACTAAAATAAAATGAATATATATATATACATATATATATACATATATACTAAACAAGAACTCATTTTAGCAGCTCTTTCCAAAAGGCATGAATGCAAATAAAAAATCTCCTAGATAAGCCTTATGACCCGACGGTCTATTTAATAGAAGAGAAATTTGTCGATAAGTCTGCACTTGTTTAGAAATATCATCAGAAATGATTAAAGTGTCGTTCACGGTGTATGACTCGTTATCGCTGGCTATAAAAGTGTTAGCTACTAAGCTTAGCGGCTCACCCTATCATTTTCGACTCTTCAGGTACAGACAATGCAGATCATTAAACCTCGCAAACTTTGGCTGACTCTAAGAATTTCTATTTCTTTTGTAACTAAGTTAGTTTAAAAACTTTTGGTACTTTAGAAGCATATTAACCATGAGCATTCATGATTGTATTTTTGTATTATGTTACTGATGTGGCTTCTGATATGTAATTTGAAGTCATGTCCAATCTCTGTTTCATCATAAAAATGACAGTAAGAATTGCAGAGTTTCTCTTTTGAATATATGTAGAAATTTCTTCTCTATTAAGTGTCAATTGTGGTTGGGAATAAAATTATTAGTTGTGTGATGGATTTTGGATGGGTTTTTTTAAAAGTAAATTGCTTTAATGAGAGTTTTGTATGTCTGGTTATATTGTTGGTTTCTGGTCTTGTGATATTGTGTAAGGTGTATATAAACAGTAGGGAAAGAAAAAGGGGGAAGCAATTGTGTTTTGAATCTTCAATAAATAAATTGTATTGATCTAGGTAAAATTAGATAAAATTGTCTTCATGAAAGTTGTAGTTATTTCTCTTAGCTTTCTAACAACATAAATTTTATAATTTTTGAACCTCAGGATTGAAAGTTATGATGATTTGAAATTGGTATTTACAGCAGGGTTGCACGATCATGCATATGCACGATTGCAACAACCCCTTTATTTAAGGAAGGTCGCGATCGTGCACATGCACGATTGTGACAAATCGTTACTGTTCATAAAATGTCACAATCGTGCATATGCACGATCACAACTCTTCGTTTCCTTAGTCGTGCATTATCTAATGCATGGCTGTGGTTTAATGCACGGCCGTGAGAAATGTAAGACCGTGCATTCTCAAATGCACTGTGCATTTTTGAGGCAAGCCTCGCATTTTTTTATTTTATTTGCTTATTTGTTTATTTGTTTTTACTCTCACCAAGAATTTAATTCTTTTTATCTTGATGTTAGTTATATATATATACTTTTATTTTAAAAAGTCCCCAAATTTTGGCACCTTGTCGTCACGAAATAAGAACCGAGATTCGGGGCTAACACTTCTCACCAGTTGTCTTCCAATCAAAATTTAATGACTTAATCACCTAATATGCCTTATGCTCTAACTCCACGGGCAAGTGACAAACATTTTCATAGACACGTCAGATTGGTATTTTACTAAGAGGTGTTTTAAAAGAAGTTTCATATTCCCATAAATCATTAATGCCTAATCCTTCCCCAAACCATTAACTATCTTCTTCAAAATTCTCTTAAGCTCTCAGTTAACAACCTCTATTTAGCCACTTATTTATGGATGATAAGACATAGAAACTTAATTATAGACTTTATACCTCTTAATAAGAGCTTCAAATGATTTATTAGGAAAATTGGCTCCTCCCTCACTTATGATCTCTCTCGAAACTCCAAATCTACTAAATATCTTTTTAATGAATTTTTTTCACCATTTTACCATCAGTAGTTGGAGTTGCCATTACTTTAGTATATGTTCCTGATGGAAGATGGGAAAGTTCCTATGAAATCCAACCCCCACATATCAAATACTTCAACCTCTAAGATGTTAGAAAAGGGGCATCTCATCTCTCTTTGAAATACTCCCTACTCTTTAGCATCTATCACATTGCATTACGTACTTACAAGCATCATTGAACAAGTTAGCCCAATAGAATTCACATTTCAATACTCAAGCTACCATTTTGTTCGCTATATAACACCCTACATAAGTAGAATTATGATAATGAGTTAGTATTTCTAACATTGCCTCCTTTGAAACACATCTCCTAATTTGTCCATCATGGCAAATATTATACAATAGTAGTTCATCCTAAAATAAAGAGTACACTCACATAGGAATCTCTTCCTTTATTGATAAGAAAATTAAAGGGAAGTATACTACCTGTAACATAATTTGCAATATCAGCATGCCATGGAAAAAATAGATGATTTATCATCATCAAGGATTCCTTAGGGAATTGGTCATTGATTTCATCACCTTGTTGCATCTCCCCTCCTTCAAGACATGATAGATGATCAGCTACCAAGTTTTTCACTTTCTTCTTGTCACTGATCTCTATGTTTCCTTCATAGTGGGATTCAATCTTCTTCTTGATTGGTTCTTCTAACTCTTGCCTATTTCTAAATGTGATGGCATTTAGTTGCTCCTTTGAATTATACTTTGAATTAGTTAGGAAACTCCCTATACTTTATGTAGATAATATGTTTTTTAGTTGCCTCACTTGAATCTCCAAATTATGGATAAAAGAAGCATGCTTTTTGCAATTTAGTCAAACTTAGATTCTATCCTCTTCTAGCTCTCATGTTGGCTCTTGAACTTAGAATTCAGCATATCTATTAGCATGTCCATCTTTGAATCCAAAAACCTAAGCCTACCTTATTAAAATCCTATAGGGCCTTGTGATCTCATTTGATTTCTTGCATCACTAGATTAAGAGAAATTTGCTTGGTTTTTCCACTCAGGATTATAAGTATTTGAGTAAGGGTGTTAACACCTAAACCTCGTTATGCTCTTATAAAATTTAGTTACTTCATAATGTTGCTGTCTACTAGGAAGCAAACAGATGGGACATAGTCTTCTTGACCACATAATTTGCATTCATATTGCATTACTTTTAGTAGGCTGAAAGAAGTGTCTTTTAGGCTAGCCAGGTTTGGTACTTTAACCTATAACGTTGTCACTAAATCAACAGTAAGCAATCCTTTTTGACCTTTGAAGGTTAGTTATTATTTGCTCCTCTTTGACATCCATAGATAGTTATTGTTTTCCATCTCCTTTAACAAGTCACGTGCATCATAAAATATATTCGTCATCCATGAACCTCTAGTTGCTACATCAATAATACCTCTTATAGATGGATTAGCTCCTCCATTATAGAAGGTAAGCCACAGGAACTCTTTAGTAAATTAGGGTATGGGCAACTCCTTTGTAACTTTTTAAATATTTCCCATGCTTCGTACAATGATTCCCCTCACTTTTCTAGAAATTTGTTATCTCTTTTATGATCCTTATGGTCTTTGTTAAAAGAAAGTACTCAGCTAAAAAGGATCATACCAACTGCTCCTATGTCATCATGTTCTTTGTGCTAAGAGAATTCAACTATTCCTTAGCTTGATCTTTAATTGTGAATGGGAATAGCCTTATCTTAGATGCATCCCATTTGGCTAGTTCATAAAACTAAATGTTGGTTTACTATATATTTAGCAAAGGTTGTTTACTTTTGAAGCTATTTATCTATGCTAGTGGTCTTGTGATCCTTTGTTGATTAGCATTGAACCTCGGCCTCATAAATTTTATGAGGGTTCTTTTTGACCTCCTTGGTTTCCTTCTTCTTCCATTGGTCTTTATAAACCTTCTTAACATCTTGCTTTTTGAATTTCTCTCTTCTTGGTGATTTCAAAAACTCATGTGTCTTTGAGCTTGCTATACATAAGGAAAGTGGTAAATTCCTTAAATCAAAGCAACTTAAATTGTACTAGATGCTAAATTTATAATCCCTGTCAATGACATTAAAGCTTATTTGCTTGTTTTTAAATCTATTTATACCGAAAGTATAAAAGTCATATCTTCATCATATAAATAGTATCGTTCCCACGAGGATTGCTTTAGAGACCTAATAATGTTTGTAACACTTTGTTTAATGTAAATAATATGATAATGTAACAAGAAAATGAACTAAAATAAAGAAAATTGATAATTAAATAATTAACAAATAGCAATGAATTTATTGATTAATTAACGATGACAACTATTACTTCTATTTTTGTTTTAATTTCACTTCACCTTCTTGATTTAATAATACTTGACTCTATATATTCAATAATTATTGATTACCCTCTCTGGAGATCTAACTAAGTAATCCTAATTAAATTATATAAGAATTAAATTGAAACCTCTTGATCTCTCAAAACTCTTATTAACTATCTAATTGGATTTAAAGCAATCCTATGAGTAACTAATAAACAATTAAGATATCTCTTCAATTACCTATTAATGTTATTTTTATAGGTCCATTATAGTACCAACTCTCGTTGTGCAACATTAACATAAATAATTCAATCTAGTCTCTCAACAACTTTCTGCTAGAATCTATCATCCTTTTAGGTTCAACAACTTTCTGGTTAATATGGAAGGTTTTTAAGAAGTACAAAAGACAAGATTGGAGTGTGCCTTTTATGGGACTAAGCAGTACATATACATCCAAAAGCTCAAAGCTATTAAAAAGGAATTAAAGAGCCTTAACTCAAAGAGAGGTTAGAATATTTCTAAGGAGACAGATTCTGCTAGAAGCAAACTTTCAGTTATTCAAAAATTTTTGGCTGAAAATCCCACAGATTGAATACTAGCCACAGCAAAAAAAGAAGCCCTTAAGAACTATCTGCAATTGGTGGACAATCAATGCTCTTTATTGAAGCAGAGACCCAGAATTAGTTGGTTAAAGGAAGGGGATAAATGTATTAAGTTCTTCTTTAACTCAGTCCTAGCCAGGAAGAATGTATACAGAATCACTTCCATCAAATCTGAAACTGGACAGATAGTGTATAGACAAGATGGAATTGTAAAGGATGCACTGAATTGCTAAAGAAATCTCCTAGGTGTAGATGTTGCCCCTTCAGGAGCTAGAGTTGACCTAAGGCAGTATAGTCAAGCAAGAATCCCTGATCATAATGCTCTCTTGTTAATTAGACCAGTTTCAGATTAGAAAATTGAGAAGATTGTGTTTGATATGAATGGCTCTAGGGCACCTGGCCCTGATGGATTGAATGAGATATTCTATCAAAAATCTTGAAGTAGTGTAGGGGGGGTGGTTAAGGTTCATGAATTTTTCCTAAAAGGAGTACTATTTAAGAAAATTAATAAAACTTTTCTATGTTTGGTCCCTAAAAACTCTAATCTGACCTCCTAGAGTGAATTCAGACCCATTTCCTGCTCGAATTTCCTCTAAGATCATTGCTGAGATTTTGGCAAATAGACTGAAGGAGGTTATACCCTTTATCATTAGTGAGAATTAAGGTGCCTTTATGAGCAATAGGGATATTGGTGATAATATACCTCTTGTGCAGGAGCTTTTGAACGGATGTAATCACAGGAAAAGCCCTTTAAATTATTCCATTAAAGTGGACCTACAGAAAGCTTTTGATAGTGTTAACTGGAGTTTTCTGCTAAGTGCCATAGAGGTCATAAACTTCCCCTACAATTTCCGTAAGTGGATTCAAGAGTGTGTTACTACTACTTCCTATGGTTTATTAATAAATGGGAGGCCTACAAGGATATTTAAAGGAAACAAAGACTTAGGCAAGGGACCCTCTGTCTCCTTATCTATTCCTAATATGCATGAAGGTCTTTACTCAAATGCTGAAGCATAACACTTAACAAATTCCAGTTTCAGACATCGTTCAAAATGTAAGAAACTCTCCCTAATAAGCTTATGTTTTGCAGATGATCTCATTCTCCTAAGCAAAGCTAATGTCCACTCAGTCTCTCTATTGATGAGTACACTCAATTCTTTCAAGGAGCTGTCGGGTTAGTGTATCAACCTCACTAAAAGCTATTTCATTCTCTCCAAAAGTGCTTCTCATATGTCAAATGCCTTTTCATTAGTTACTGGAACGGTATTTAAGGATCTTCCCCTTTTATATTTGGGAATTCCTATTTCTTCAAGGAGACTTAGATTTTGTGAAAGCATCCATACTGCTTTATCCTATGGAGGGAAATTATAGCTTTTGAAATCAATTAATATGTCACTGAATACCTATTGGTGTTCCCATCTTTTTCTCTCCAAAGGGCTTATTAAAACTATTGAAAAGATGATGAAGCAGTTTCTATGGGGAAAAGGAAATGGTGAGAAAGGAATAGCAAAGGTCAGTTGGAGGACTATCTGTCAACCTAAGGTAGAAGGAGGTTTAGGTTTAGAGTCAATTAGCAAGAAAAACACTTTACTAACGTTCAAGAGGATTTGGAGTATCCTAGGAGAAAAACAATCTATGTGGATCAAATGGATACATATCTACATATTGAAAGGTGAGAGTTTTTGGGCTCTAAGAATCAAAAACATTTATACTTGGTTTTTAGATTCAACCGAACATCACTTGTCAAATAGGGACAGGGGAAAGATTCTCCTTATGGTATGACAACTAGACAGGACAAGGAGCATTAATTCAAAATCAGATGGCAAGAACTCTATTGGAAAGATTCCCTAAGAAAACAAGAATACATGAGATAGCTAGAAATGGGGCTTGGTTGTTAACATCGGATGAGATTAGACACTTGTCCATCCCATAATTTAGAAGCCTTGGGGAGAGAGATACTTACCTATGGAATGAAATTCCAGTTTCAGATATAACTACAAAGGTAATCAAACAACTGAGGGATGGTACTGCAAATAGGATAGGTTGGTATCCCATGATTTGGAACAAGTTCCTAAGACCTAATGCCAGTTTCTTTCTTTGGCTAGCTATGTTGAACAGACTCAGTATTATGAATAGGATGAAGTTCCTATCATCTTAAAAAATGTGCATTCTATATTATCTTGAGGATGAAACTAAAGATCATCTTTTTTTCGAGTGTGCTTTCTCTAGAGAGATCTGGGGTAAAATCTCTGCTCTTTGTATCCCTGGGTTAAACCACAGTAGACTCTTTGATATCCTATTGGAATTATCTCACCTACATATATCTACATAAGATAGGGACATCCTACTAATCTCGATTGCTATTTGTGCTTATGAAATATGGAACGAGAGGAATAAAAGAAGATTCAGAGAGAAATCAATGTCCCCATATCCTCTTACTGAGCTCATCTTGGCCAACATAAGGGAACAACTGATTATACATAAGTTGAACCTCTATTGTAGCAGAGGAATGGCTCTCAAATGGAGAGTCTAGTCCTCGATGTTTCTTCCTAATCACTAGCTACTCAGAGTTACTTCATGCAATCATGGGGTTAGGCCATATTAGCTCAGAAAGCAAGAATATGTAGATGAGGAAGTCACCTACTTTCCAAGAAAATCTTATCTTCGGGATACCTGATGGAAAGGAGGGGTTTCTCAAATCAAATCCATCCTAGATGCTTTACACTTGAAGGATCGCCACCTAGCCCTGTCACCAACAGAAAGAAGTTATAACGTGAAGATTCATTCATCAAGGTAGAAACCATGCTAACGAGAAACCTACCAGAGTAACTCTCTTCCCCTCCATTCTTCACCGCAGAGAAGAAATCATAGAGTACCGTCTGTTGAAAAGGAACAGAGTTAACCCCCAATTGCTCAAAGACATTGTAATAATGGACAAGAATCTATTACCAGAGCTTAAGACAACCTGGCGTACCGCAAACTCCAGACGAACTTTGAGGAGACACACTGCTCGCCTCCACCACTGATTCACCAGCGTTATCTCCCTCCCTCTCAAATCGAGTAATATCTCAAGAGATCGTAAAAGATTGTAGTCGTTGTGCCTTAAGTGTTAAACGACTCTACTTTTATATTGTTTTTTACATTGTCGTTTTGTTAACTACGTGTAGTAGGTGTCCAAATTCGTTGCTGTTTTGTTTTACCATTAAAGTGTGTTTTTAGTGTCCAAACTGTTTGTCCCAATTAGGAGAGATCCGGGCTGTAAACTTCTTATTTATTAATGAATTTTTTAAATTAAAAAAACCCAATGTAGATTGTCATCCGCTTGCTTCTTCGGGGAGAGTGACGCTGCGTATGGTTACTGTCTCCCATATGCAGAGACGGAACGAAACAAAAATTTGGAGACAGAATATAACAAAAATTGGAGACAGTGAGGTGTTTAGTTGTGATAGACAAAACAGAGAAAATTGTATTCGTCTCGAAGACAGAAATGTATTTAGTTGTAGTTGACAGAACATAAAAAACAGTGTCAATGACCAAAGTACCCATGCAGTATAATATGATTGAAAATATGTAATTCATTGATTATTTTAAAACGAATGATTTGTATTAGTATTTTTTTAATTGTATCTATAAATAAGGAATTAAAAAAATGAGTAACATATAAATATCATTTTTGGCCAATACCCAATTCCTCTCCTAATTTAGAGGAATGGGTATCAATATCATTATTCATTTATTGTTCTTTAAATGTTTGTGATAATTAATTAAAATATAAGTCATTCATTAATTAAAATATTATAATTAATTAATTAATTAAAATATAATTAATTACAATATAATTAATTAAAACGTAACTAACTAATATAATTATGCATTAATTAAAATAATGTAATGTAATTAATTAATATTATAATTACAATATAATTAAGTAAATTATTATTATTAATTAATTAATTATAACATAATAAATTAAAATATAATTATTCATTAATGAAAATATTGTAATTAATTAAAATATAATTAATTACAATATAATTAATTAAAACATAACTAACTAATATAATTATGCATTAAATAAAATAATGTAATTAATTAATTAATATTATAATTAAAATATAATTAAGTAAATTATTATTATTATTTATTAATTACATTATAATTAATTAAAATATAATTCTTCATTAATTAAACTATTGTAATTAATTAATTAATTAATTAATGACAATAATTATAATATATTTAATTAATTAATAATATTATTAATTAATTATATTATAATTAATTAATTAATTAATTAAATTATAATAACTTACAATACAATTACTTAAAATATTATTATTAATTAATTAATTACATTATAATTAATTCAATATAATTATTTAACTATAATTAATTAAAATATAATTATTAATTAATTAAAATAAAATAAAATAAAATAATTAATTAAAATATAATTAATTAAAATATTATAATTAATTAATTAATTACATTATACTAAATTAAAATATAATTAATTTTAATAAAAGAAAAAGGCCACGAGGATCGTCGTAATCCACGATATCTGAAAAGAAAATAATTCTTTTTAGATATTAACAGACAAAGAAAAGATAGAAATCTTTCTATCATTCACAGAAAATCAACATATGTAAAAATGTGTGTATGTGGAAAGAAATTTCCACTAATGTACTGTTTTTATTTGTCGGTTTGTAATAATTTTAGTAAAATGGCAGACAAGTGGTTGACAGAATAATTTGGTGGGAATTGAATTACTTGACAATGGGGCTCAATGCGCACCCGGAGTAATTATTCTACAACCTAATTATTCCTAAGCTATGTACTATATAAGTAATCGTTTGTATCAAGGGGAAGGCATTCGAAGCACCACACAACGCTCCGAAACTTCTCTCTAAATATCTGTAAACATTTTTCCCATCAATAAAAGTGTTTGTTATAGCCTACCTTACTTTGTGCAATACTCCCTTATTATATATTAATAATAAGCTTGCAAGATCTACAGTGGCACCCGCATCGCAAAAATCTGGTATCCGAGCTAAGTCTGTAAGGTATGGATCTTAACTAAAATACTTATCTTCTGTATGAGAAAGTGATTAGAATTTTTGTTATATTAAGCAAGTTTTTAGGTAAACATTGTAAAACTCCTGAGTTAGTTATACGATCATATTTTTGTTTAGAGGTATGCTTTAAGGAAAGGATAACAGAATAAGTACCCGTTAAGTCTGAAAAGAAAAGAGGGGAAAAAGAGACCAAGTCCTTAGAGGTAACACTGACAATTCAATCTTTCTAAGTCAGCATATGCCCTATCCTGAGCTGCTGTTGTACCTAGGTAAGGATCTTCCAAGGTTATGATTCTTCGTATTTGAGAAAATACATTCTGTATATCATCAGCTATAGTAACCAATGCTTCATATTCTTCTCTATAGGCCATTCTCCATTGTTGAAAAGTCCTTTTCTCTACTTCGCCTAATAAATTTTCAACATAGATAACCTTAGCTTGATTATCTGGCCAATTCATTCTGTTGATCACATTAGTATTTATTGACTCCCATCTTGTGATCACATCCTCATACTTTGTGATGTCATCTGGTAATACCAGTATAACACTAGTTTGAACCTGAGCTGGGGGTAAAGTCCATTGATTCCAATAATCAACATATTTTCCTTTCATTTTTCCCCATTTTTCTCTTATTTCTGGAATATCTATCTTTCCGTCACCTATAGTCGGTGGATATTAAGGGGGACCCATATTATATTCTTGTGGGGGTCTATAACCAGATGTCACTCCTTCTCCTGAAGTTGATGCTGATTTTAAGTGTATTATTTCTGGTTTTAATATTTTCTGTAAAGTTGGAGTATGTCCAAAATTAATTTCTGATCTTAATTTTGGATAATCCATTTCTTCAGCCATAAAAACATATTCTTTA
>JANZXR010000002.1:29526055-29538226 GCA_027575705.1 Erythroxylum echinodendron
CTATGGGCTATGTCCAGTCCTCAGAGTTCGTCTGAGATTTCACTATACTTCAACAATTTTACAAGTATTCTTTCTTCCCTTCCAGAGCCTCTTTAGGTCTCTTATACAAAGTATTCTTTTTGCTATCTTAGCCTCTCTAGACTCTTAACCTTTTCTTTCTCTCACTAGAAAGATATTGTGAGCTTTTGTTATAGTAGGGTTTGCTCTCTATTATTGTACTTTTGAATACAGAATTTGTCTTTGTAAGTAAACAATTGAAAGCTCAAAGGATCAATAATTGTTCAATCTTCGACTATGACTAGTATATATAGCCTAAGTCTCCAACTGCCTCTTGATTCTTGATAACTGCTTCTTGATTCTTGTAGAAACCGTTATTCAATGGAGTTCTGTAACTAACTCCAGGTAACTAACTGTCTGAGGTACTAGCATATCTTCATCTTTGTATCATCTGTGTTTTCCTCTTTTTCTGTGTCTTCACTTCTTCTGTGTTTTCTGCTTCTTCTGTGTTTTCTGCTTCTTCTGTGTTTTCTGCTTCTTCTGTGTTTTCACTTCTTCTGCGTTTTCCGCTTCTTCTGTGTTTTCACTTCTGTGTTTTCTGCTTCTTCTGTGTTTTCCCTTCTTCTGTGTTTTCTGCTTCTTCTGTGTTTTCTGATTCTTTTGTGTTTTCACTTCTTCTGTATTTTCTGCTTCTTCTGTGTTTTCACATCTACTGTGTTTTTCGCTTCTTATGTGTTTTTACTTCTTCTATGTTTTCTACTTCTTTTGTGTTTTCCACTTCTTCTATATTTTCACTTCTTCCACGTTTTCTACTTCTTTTGTGTTTCTCTGCACACTTAACACTCTTATCAAAATAGTTCATTTATTTCTAATATTATTATTATTTGATTGTCACCAAAATTAATAATCGTGAACTCCTGTTGACTTGACAACAAAAATACCTTTTACTTCCATAAAGCAATATCTACTACGAAATGTAGAAATAGAATAATCTGTCTACAAGAGGGTGATCAAAAACTAAATGACTAGCAGTTTTTACTTGATGAAGCTTTAAATTTTTGTCCAAATTGATGAATGATCCTAATAATTCTTGGTCTATAGTCCCTTTTCTAAAGGAAGTGACAAATGAAAGTCTAAGCATATAAGAAATGGAATCTCTCTATATGCTTGTAACTATATTAGAAATTGAGAAAGCCAGATGATTTTAATGGTAATTTTTTCGTAAAATCTTATAATGTTACAAAGCAAACGGTAATTGATGTGATATTAGAATTCTTCAAGAAAGGAGTGTTTCTAGTTAAGCTTAATAAAACATACATCACTCTAGTTTCTAAGGGTGTTAAATAGGAGACCCCTTCTAGACTACAGGCCTAATGCTTGCTGCAATACAATATACAAGGTCATCTCTAAAATTCTTGCTGATAGGATAAAGGATGTGCTTCCCAAATTCTTTGATGAAATACAAGGGGCTTTCATTCCAGCAGAGTAATAAGAGATAACATATTACTAATCTAAGAGTTGTTCAGGAACTACTCCAAAAAGAAAAGCAAGAAGAACTATATTTTTAAATTTTATTTAAGGAAAGCTTTTGATAATCTTAGTTGGGACTGAATCACTAACACTCTAATTGTTATGAATTTTCCTCAAACGTTCATCAAATGGATAATACAATGCACGTCAACCCCTACCTTTAGTTTTTTTATTAATGGTCTGCCAACCAAGATCATCGAAAGTATAAAAGGAATTCAACAAGGTGATCTTATCTCACCCTAATTATTAGCAATTGCTATGGAAGTGTTCAACAAAGTATTTAAAAGACAAATCATTTAAATATCACTCAAAGTGCAAGAAGTTCAAGCTTTCAAATCTTTTCTTTATGGGTGACTCAATCCTCCTTGTAAATGCTAATTGATAGTTGTCAATTAGTATTTAAATATTTAGTGTTAAATTGAGTGTTGAGTGTGTGTTTATATGTTAATTGTGTTAGTTTATATGTTTAAGTGTTTTTTATGGGTTAGTATGACTCTTTGAGCTTAATTGTTATATTTTTGAGGTACTTTGATGGGTTTGTTAGTGTTTCAAAGTAAACAGTGAAGAACAGAGAAGATTCGAGGAGTTTTCGGGCCAAAGGCATAACCTAAGATCATGGCACAGCAGGCCACGATTGTGACAGACAAGGATAAGCTAGAGTAGCCAGGCCATGATCGTGCACAGGGGTGCACGGTCGTGACAGAAAGTTTCCATTCAGGCCAAAATCGTGCACATCAGGCCATGATCGCGACAGAAAGGTTTAGCATTGGCCACGATCGTGGCCCCGCAAAAACTCAAAATTTGCAAAATTTTTCAGATCGTTTTGACCCCAACTTTGATCTAGAGCGCCCAAAGTATAAATAGAACATTATGAGACAGATGAAGAGAGCCTAGAGAGTCATGCAAAAGCTATCACATTAGTCAATTTTGAGAGAAAACCTAAAGAGAAATTGAGAGATTGCGGAAGGAGACGAAGGAAGAGAGACACGGAGACAAAGCTAAATATGACATACTTCCCAAAACAGGTAGTTTCCTGCTTTCGTTACCTCTGCAAATTCCATTCTGACAATATTTTCCATTTATTCAATGTTACTGATGTGTGAAATTGCAATATTTGTTGAGAATCAGTTGTGTTGAATATTGAGTTTTATCTATACTCACCTTCGAGTTTTTCAATTCTTAAGATTAATAAAGGTTGATTGATTGTGTTATTGTTGATTTACTTATGATTCAATTTCTGTTTGTAATAATCTGGCAATAAACTTAGAGGGTGAGCCAAGGGAAAATAATCGATTTGGACTAATGATAGTAAAGTGAATTGATAGATAAGAATTGGATCAAATTGATAGAATCATATAACTAGGGATCAAACATAGGTTCTCGGTAGGTTAATAGACAATTTTAGAACTATTTTAGGTTATAGGTAAATTATGAGTTGAGAGATCACAATTCCATAATTTAATTTAGGGATCATTAGTTAGGGTTAAGGATTATTACTCGAGAGAGAGTAATATACCCTAATTCAATAACTGCATAATTGGTTAGGTTTTCATTCGTTTCAGATTAAAATCCCCTTTCTCTCACTTGATAGTTTCTAGGTTGATTTCAAATAGGGATGTGTGAATTTTGCTATTTTGTTGATATCTCTATGTTTCAATATTCATTATTGATTGTTTGGTTGATTTATTTCCTGCATTAGTTTATTTCTTTTGAATTGTTATAGTCTAGTACGACCTTAGATTTTAGGACTAGTTTAGCCTTTCTCGTGGGATAAATATCTTAGGTACTATGCAAATAACCCGTGCTCTTGAAAAATTTACCAAGGTTGATAAATATTAAAAATTAGTGTGTATAACCTTGCGAACAAGTTTTTGGCGCCGTTTTCGGGGAATGCAATTTAGTATTATAGTTTAAGGCGTTATAGTAGTTTTAATTTTTGTTTTTGTTTTTCATTCATTTTAGGAATCGTGCTCTTGCATGAACACAAGAGTCACGAGAGGTTCAAGTCGTGCAGAGGAGACAATAGATCTAGATATCACACAATTAGAATGAATGCTTAGGAAAGCTCGGTGAGAGGAAAAAGAAAAGATAGAAAAGTCAATAATGGATGAAGAATTTCAGAGGAACATGGATCAAGAAGTGAACCCTGGATGGCAACAATGATTGAACTTTATGAGGTCAGGGTTCAACCCATCAAACCAAGGAGTGGCTAGGCCACCTGTTCAAACGGCCTCATTTGAAAGTAAACCAGCCCTCCTGAACATGCTTCAGCAGAACGTCCAATTTTATAGATTAGCGAATGAGGACCCAATCGTGTATATGGTGAATTTCCTCAAGATCTGTGATGCTTTCCAGTATTACCAGATATCGGAGGATGCTATTAGAATTAGGCTGTTCTTTTTCAAACTTAGAGATAGAGCGAAGGCTTGGTATCATTCACTGAGTCCTAATAACATCACGATATGGGAACAACTTGTGTGAGTCTTTCTAGACAAGTACTTCCCATTGACGAAGACCACAAAGATTATAAAGGAAATCACCAATTTCCAACAAGGTGATAGGGAGACAATTTATGAAGTATGGGAGCGATATAAAGACCTGCAAAGAAAGTGCCCACACCATAACTTACCTAAGTAGTTCCTTCTATAGACGTTTTATAATGGAGTAAACCCACCGACTAGAGGCAAATCGATGCAGCATTAGGAGGATCTTTGATGCTGAAGACGGTCGATGAGGCAGAGGAATTAATCGAAGAGATGGCCAGCAACAGTTGCCTACGGATGAGTGAGCAATGTAGGCAG
Organism: Erythroxylum echinodendron; assembly: GCA_027575705.1. Lineage (NCBI taxonomy): Eukaryota > Viridiplantae > Streptophyta > Magnoliopsida > Malpighiales > Erythroxylaceae > Erythroxylum > Erythroxylum echinodendron. Next base: position 29,530,384 of record JANZXR010000002.1, read on the forward strand.
CCTACGACTTTTAGAGAGTAGAAGGGAATTGTTGCAGTTGATCAAATGACAGAGATGCAAGATAAGATCGACAATTTGATACAACATCTTAACAATATGAAGGTGTCCTCTTCACCCTAAGTCAAAGTTGTGTAAGTGAAGTATAAACTTTGTGGTCAGACAGACCATTATATTGCGGATTGCCACTTGATGAGAGAGGATAACTAGGAGCAAGTAAACTATATAGGGGTGCAGTTTGGAAGAGGAGGGGGAAACAATCCCTACTTCAACACTTACAACCCCGAGTGGAAGAATCACCCTAACTTCTCCTAGTCAAACAACAATGGAGGACAGTTCAGGCCTAAGGGCCAATCGAGCTTTCAGCAAGATAAAGCAAGCTCGAGGGAGTCAAAGTTGAACAAGATTTTGGACAAGATAGGAGGCATGGAGGAGGCATAGAGGAGGTTTGAGAGCAAATTTGAGCAAGGAACAAAGAATCATGCCTTGTCCATACATAATTTAGAAGTCCAAGTGGGCCAGTTAGCGGAGGCTATGTCGACTTGAAATGTTAGAACTCTTCTAACCAACACCGAGTTCAATTCAAAGGAATGTATCATGGTCATCAGTCAGACCCAGGACGGACAACCTGAATGAGTGCATAAGAAGGAAGAAGAGAAAGGAGAAGGTGGAGAAAACCTTCCAAAGGAGCCCATGAGCAAGTCAATTAAAGTAACCCGACGAATATTTTCGCACCAATGTTTTGCTCAGTGGGAGTTATATCGAAAGAAGGAAGAGGAGAATTTACAGGAAATTTAGCCAAACAAGGTCAAGAACGTGACGGAACAAATACAGACAAAGCTAAAATTATAAAAGTCCGTCACGAAGAAAGGTAAGGAGTGACCATTGGAAGACGACCCTAACATAGCGAAGAAGAAAGGTGACCCAGGGGATTTTTTCATCCCCTGTAGTATCAAAAGGATCATTATAGACAGGGCATTTACAAATTTAGGGGCGAGCATAAATATGATGCCCTATACTTTCAGTCTAAAATTGGGGTTAAAAGAGTTAGTGCCCACCATATTTTTGGTCAAGATAGCCGATAGAACATCACATAGACCATTAGGAATTATACAGGATGTGCCGGTGAAGGTTGGTAAATTTATCTTTTCCACGAACTTCTATATTTTGTAAATCAGTGAAGATGAGGACATCCTGATAATTCTTGGCCGACCGTTCTTGGCCACTGCACGATTAATTATTAATGTTGAGGGGGGTGAATCTCTACGAATGGAGAAGGAGAAATTAACATTCAAGGTAATTATAAAAGAGTACGGATCTCCTTTACCTCTAGCAGATCTCAAAAACCTGAACCTCAAGGTGAATGGGAGGACATAGAAGATCCTGGGAATGCTTTTAGGAAGAAGTGTTCATAAAGGAGAAGGCGAGGAAAGGAAAATTGTACAGACAGTGGTAACTGCAGTAGGGTAGCTAAAATGCAGACTTTGAGATTAATGAAGACGCTACCATCGAACCATTCATTCCAACCACTGTGATCTTAAAGGAGCATCAAGCTACTGACGTTAAAAAAAGCGTTGTATGGGAGGCAACCCATGGAAAAGTAATTCTCTTTTAAATTTTTTCGAATGTTTGAAAATCTGTAGTTAGGATTAGTTTGTTTTTGAATAAAAACAGAAAAGAAGTAGGAATTTGGAATTATGTGAATGATTGTGCAAGCATTAACGGAGAGATGAAAAAGGCCACAAAAGAATCAAGTAGTGGAAGTGAAACAAATTGGAAAAAGAACAAAAGAATGAATTTGGAGTGAGTGTATAGCTACCGGACACGATCGTGGCGTAGCAGGTCACGATCGTGGCTTACAATTGAGCATGCACTAGGTGGTAAGTTGCATGCCACGATCGTGGCATAACAGGCCACGATCATAGCCTGCGAATATGAAGAAAAAAGGAAAAGTCGCGAAAAATTTTAAAACAACTTACCATTTTACCCTTTTTACCACCTATATATTTAATTCTTACTTTACTTTCAATTTCACTTTCATTTTCAGATTATCTCTCTATAATTTAAGCATTCAAACACTCTTACATCTCTCTAGAATTTTTCAACCTCTAAATTTTTTCCAATTCTTACCAATTCATGCCACGCATTAAGCAATCAGCCCGTTGGGAACCATATGGATGACAACAAGTTGTATGACAGGGACGAAGAAATCGAGCAACAGATTTCGGAGCACCTTCCTAATTTACACCGAGGAGGAAGGTACTTATTTTTGTTCCCTTCGTTTTAGACAAATTGTAGTTCCCAAGTATTTTGACTTTGACATACTAGATAGGCTAGAATTGCGTGAGCGAGTAGAAAACTTCGTTAAGAGAATCCAGTAGGCTCAATTTATTTGATTTCATTTCACTGTTTATGAGAAGTTTACACTAGAATTTTTCACAACCCTAACCTTTGACCCCAAGAATACAAAAGAATTGTGGTTTAGATAGGGAGGATGGGCATATGAATTAAATTCTGAAATTATGTGCGAGATGTGTGGTGCTTACTGGAATTTAGTGATTCTATGAAAAGAATGCTCACAACAACATCATATGTCCCATGAATACTTGTTGTTGCATAAATTTATGTCTTAGCTGGTCTTTGATTAGATTGAAACCAACAAGTGTTCTACCAAGGAACTTTTTATACTGTGGTGAGTGGACCACAGTATTCCAGTATGCACATCCACCCATGTTCTTAATGCCATTGCTACGACTCTGTACAAGCAGAGCAACTATTTTGGAATGGGATACATAGTGTCTGCCATTGCAGAACATTTTGATGTGGAATAGAGGGGGTTAACAGTTCACCTTACTGACTTCCTCAATCACCATCACTTATTCTGGGCTGAGATCATCCATTCCACAAACATGACACTTAAGGACATCAGCCAAAAGACATATGCTCAGTGCCACCTCAGTAGGCACAAGAAGAATCCACTAGTGGAGAATCCGAGGAAGAAGAGGAAGAAGAACATGGTTGGCAGAAGTTTTTCGGAGGCAATCACCAAGACCAACAAGACACTTGCGGAGATAGTGTGCACACAACGATGCTAGAGTTAGGATATCCGACGGATCCATCGATATTTCAAGTCTCATGGCGTTCAATTGCCACCTCCGACACCATCACCACCTCCATCTCCTTAGGATTTATACTAAACCCAAATTTTCTTTTCCAAATTAATCTTCAGTTCTATTTTTATTTTTATGTTTCTTTTTATTTTTATTTGTTTGATGTCACTTTAAATTCTGTTTTGTCTTTACTTATCATATGTGATGTGTGCCTCCTTCTCACATTAAGGAAAATGTGTTATTCAAGTGTAGGGAGGGATTCTGTATTTTTTTTTTTTTGCTTTTGAATGTGATTTTGCGTACTGTATGTTAGTTATTAGATTGCATTGTGCAAATTGTTTGAATGTATCAATGGCTTAGATGAGTGAATTTTTTTTAATTTTGAACATAGTCTAGTAAGTTATAAATGATCATTAGCTCGCAAAATTAGTCAATTAGGGTTCTTTGGATAAATATATAGCTTAATTAGGACTTAGTGTAAATTTAGCACCCTCTAGATTGTCACATTCATTCATAGTTTGAAGCCTTTTTCTTAAGTAGCTTAACTAGTATTTTTTCATAAAAAACGAATAGCTAAAAACAACAAGGTAGGTGGAAAAAAAAGAATTTTTGTTAATAAATTACTATTCCGCTAACCTTCGGGTTATGAGTAGAGTTAGTAGCTAACTGAAAATATGATAATAGCTAAGTAACCAGATCGACACGCTTCACAAATGTGTGCCTTCACATTAAAAGGCTATAATAATGTTTCAATCAAGCTGTTAATAAATGACTTACTCGAGTAATCGGATCGATATTCATTACCAATATTTGCCTCCAAGTAAAAGACTAAGCCTGTGTTTTAAAAAATGTTCTTAATAAAAACCTACAAGACTTGTAATAAGCTTGAATTTTCATGAAAATGTACTTAGGAACAGATACAGAGTCTGAAGGACCGAAGAATTAGTAATGTATACGTACAATTGAAAAGGGTAATTGAATTAGCACTTATATCCCAATTAACTTGTATATTTAATTCAAAGCCCTTGGACTTAGATTTTTCCGATTAATGATTAGGAATAACTTGTCAGGTTGTGTTCAAGATTGAATTTATTTCATGAAGTTAAAGCCATTGTCCCATTTTTTTACATTGTGTGCTTCGTGTTCTTTATGTTTATTATGTTTGTTGTTTTGTTTGCTTGAGGACAAGCAAACGTTTAAGTGTGGGGATGTTGATAGTTGTCAATTACATTGTGTTTTAGGGTTTAATTTGTTAAGTATTTAGTGTTAAATTGAGTGTTAAGTGTGTGTTTATGTGTTAATTGTGTTAGTTTATGTGTTTAAGTGTTTTCTTATGGGTAAGTATGAATTTTTGATCTTAATTGTTATATTTTTTAGGTACCTTGATGGGTTTGTTAGTGTTTCAAGATAAACGGTGAAGAACGAAGAAGATTTGAGAAGTTTTCGGGCTAAAGGCATAGCCTACGATCGTGGCACAGTAGGCCACAAGCCAGAGCAGCCAGGCCACAATCGTGCACAAGGATGCTTGGTCATGACAGAAAGTTTCCATTTGGGCCATGATCGTGCACATCAGGCCACGATCGTGACAGAAAGGTTTAGGGGTTGGCCACAATCATGACCTGCGTTGGGCTGAAGCAAAAACTCGAGTTTCGTAAGATTTTTCTATCCGTTTTAACCCCAACTTTGACCTAGAGCACCCAAAGTACAAATAGAGCATTATGAGACAAATGAAGAGAGCCTAGAGAGTCTTGCAAAAGAGCTATCACATAAACCAATTCCAAGATAAAACCTAGAGAGAAATCAAGAGATTGAGGAAGGAGACGAAGGAAGAGAGATATGGAGATAAAGCTAGACGTGAAGTACTTCCCAGAATAGGTGGTTTCTCGTTGTCACTACCTCCGCAAATTCCATTCTCGACAGTATTTTCTGTTTATTCAATTTTATTGATGTATGAAATTGCAATATTCATTGAGAATCAGTTGTGTTGAATGTTGAGTTTTGTTTATACTCACCTTCAAGTTTTTTAATTCTTAAGATTAATAAAGGTTAATTGATTATGTTATTGTTGATTTAGTTATGATTCAATTTACGTTTCGTAATAATTCGACAATAAACTGAGAGAGTGAGCCAAGTGAAAATAATCGATTTAGGCTAACGAGAGTTAGGTGAATTGATAGATAAGAATTGGATAAAACTGATAGAACTATGTAACGAGAGATCGAGCATAGGTTCCCGGTAGGTTAATAGATAATTTTAGAACTATTTTAGGTTGTGGGTAAATTATGAGCCAAAAGATCACAATTCCATTATTTAATTTGGGGACCATTAGTTAGGGTTAAGGATTATAACTCGAGAGAGAGAGAGAGAGAGTAATCTACCCTAGGACCGTCTAGACCCATTAATTCAATAATTGCATAATTGGTAAGGTTTTCATTCATTTCGGATTAAAATCCCTTTCTCTCATTTGATAGTTTCTAGGTTGATTTCGGATTAGGTTGTGTGAATTTTGATATTTTATTGATATCTCTGCATTTCAATATTCATTATTGATTGTTTGATTGATTTATTTCATGCATTAGTTTATTTATTTTGAATTGTTATAGTTTAATACGACTTTAGATTTTAGGACTAGTTTAACCTTCTTCGTGGGATCGATATCTTAGGTACTACGCAAATGACCCTTGAGATTACGGAATTTACCAAGGTTAATAAATAATAAAACTACGTGTAACCTTGCGAACACTAATCCTATATCCATCAATGCCTTAATCTCAACCTCAAGATCTTCAAAAGACTTAAAATTATGGATATTAATTACTCTAAAAGTGGACTTTTTTTCTTTCCTAGAGTGCCAACCATCTAGAGTATAACATAAAATCTATCACCGGCTTCAAATTGATGATGCTATTTATGGTTTATCTTGGGTTTCCCATTTCTAACAACAAAATGGCCTATACAAAATATATTTTCTCATTTATCAAATTAATAGAAGAATCTCCATCTGAATGAGAAAAAGTTTTTCATTAACTAGTACAGTACAACTGATTTCTCTATCCTTACTTCAGAAAACTTATATTGGGCTACACATATGGTATTTCCAGCTTTTGTGAACAAACATATTGATAGGATTATCAAGAACTTTCTATGGCTACCACTTGCAACACATGAGGCAAAGCTAAAATCAAATGGATTGAAATTTGCAAGCCAAAATATAAAGGGGGCCTCAACATCATTTCTCTAAAATTCTGAACACAATTATGTTGATTAAAAGGCTCTAGAGACTGTGCAATAATAAGCAATCTCTGTGGTCTAAATAGGTACGTAGGTACTATTTTGGAGCCAATAACATTTGGAATTACAATCCACCCTCTGTAACTTCTTGGATTATGAAGAAAATTCTTTTAACTAGGAGAAAAGTCAGACTAGAGTTTATTAATATGATTGGTAATGGAAAAAATACTAGTTTTTGGTACGATAACTATTTATCAATTGGACCATTACAAAATCAACCTTCCACACATACTCTGAAATGAGTCATACAAAATAAGGATTTAGTAGGTGATGTTTTTATCAACTAGCATGTTTTTTATATCTATCTCATACTAGAACACATCAAATAGGAAGTAAAGCTTACACATCTTGATGATGAGGATGACTGTGTTATCTAGAAAAATTCTAGCATAGGAAAGTTTACAAACACAACTTGCAAACAATTCTTAATTGGCACAACGGATCATATCCTATCCTATAAACCAATGTAGTTTCATTCAAACACCATAATATTTGAACATCAACAATCCATGGCTATGAAGAATAAGCTTCAAATAGTTGACAAAATCTCTATATATTTGCAAATTCCCAATTGGTGCGCATTATGTAGAAAAGCTGAAGAGAATATACAACACCTATTCTTTCTATGTGAATTCACTAATGAAAGATGGAACTTGCTCTTTAACTTATGTCACATCCAAATGTTTAGCTAGAATATAATTATAGATTAGTGTATTACAGTTTGGCTTACAAACAAAGCCAAAAGATTGTGCTTTTATATGATCTTGGCTTTAATTGTGGCTGTTGTTTAGGATGAAAGAAATAAAAGAATATTCCTGGACATAAAGAAATGCAAAGAGAAATTCCATAGAGAACTCATGCAATAAATCAGGTTACACATCAACCTATACAATGACAAGTTTGGTGATATGAACTACTTCAATAACTCGTGGAAATTATAAACTCACCACCTGTTGAAGGGTGACAAACATTGCAATCTGTAATTCAGTCTTGTAATTGACTGGTCATCTCCATTTCAGGAGTAATTTCATCATGATGTAATAATTCTGTTGTATTTTGATTATTTTGTATGCCTCAAAGGCTTAATAAAATTTCATCATCTTCAAAAAAAAAAGATTTAGTTTCTTTGCTAACTAAGACACTACTATTCACATATGAATTGATCTAATAAGAAGAATTGCATATAAGAATAATTTGCTCTTTTTCTAAGATAATATGTATAATTAATATATTTAAGAGATTAGCTAGTAGGGATTACAGGTTATGAGACAATTATTTGTAAACTTTCCTTTAATTTTACATGAAGATTATGGTATAATAGCAAGTTTATATGTAACCACCATTCTAATATTGATAACTTGCATATTTATGCATATTTCAGTCCATACTTTGCGTACATTTGCATAGTTATTTGTCACATTTTGTATGCTTTTATGTGGGTTTTG
>JANZXR010000002.1:29538326-29560482 GCA_027575705.1 Erythroxylum echinodendron
TCTTCCTAATTAGGAAAACTCCTTATTTGGAAATATCCCTAATATAGCTAGATATTACAGCTAAGGATAATCTATAATGATAATCCCTTGATTAAGGGACTATCTATTATTACGGGATTCTCTACATAAGCAATCCTCACCCTTTGCTAACCCTGGTCTATCATGAGCAAACAACAATTTCCATTGGCACTATTCTTACTACTAATGGTGATTTGTCGAATTTAGATAACATTTGAATGGTTGTCTTCAAGGATATTGTTAGTAAGCTTGTTATGCCTAATTTAGGGCACACATAAGTACTATTTTAGCTTTAGCTAGTGGGCCACTTTTTGTGATATCTTCAATTCTAGGTGCTAATGTAAATGTTTTCAAAATAAGGAGCTTTTCATCTAGTGATGGTGTGTCTTAAAGTTAGTAACTTGATAATGATAAGTTCCTTTAGGTGGACATGTTGTCTATTTTCCATTAGCCCCTTGAAAAGATTAGTCATCTTTTCCTCTTCTATTGCCAATTACACCACTAAACCAGTTGCTTGCTAGCCACATACTTTAGGCATAAAAATGCATAATCGATATAGTTTTTGTGTACCTAGTCACCCAATTACACTTTCCATAGTTAGTAGAATAATGTATGAAAGTTAATGGTTGGATAGAAATCACAACATGCATGATTACAATTGCGATAGGTAGGTTGGGCGCACTTTTAGGTGCAATTGCTTTATCATTTCACAGTTGCGAAGGCAACAACGACTTGCATACGGATGGATATTATCTAAAGATGGAGTATTGCCTAGTTTTCTATATAGACAAATTCTTCGACAGCTATTTCTGTTATAGTTTGTTAACCAATTGTATATGAAAACAATTTATTTTTCTAAAACTTTTATAAAATTAATCTACAACTCAAGACTTGTATATATATAGAAAAGTCATTCTAATGGTATAAGCATTTCATCTAAACTTCCAAATAAGGATAAAATCCTATTTAATAAATACTTCTATCATTCCTTAATAAACTGAAACTCTAATCTAACATGGATAAATTAAAATGTACATACTTTTCTTTTCCTAATAAAAATTAAATTAATTTTTACTTTGCATTTTTGCTCTACTTCCCTCAGTCTTCACTTTACACCATGCCAACTCCCTTATCTAAATGGGCCATTGTAGTACTGGAATTGTCACTGGTATTTGATTTAGCTTCTGTTTTGGCATCTAGTTACTCTCATTATACATCATGTTGAAACCTGCTTCAGGAGATAAAAGTTATGTTTTGTAGTCTGCATGGTTTGAGTCTATATTTTTGTTTGGATCAAGTTCTATCTTGTCCACAAAGTGTATTTGCATGGACACCTTTGTAATGGACAATAATTTTTGAGGTTTCAAGCAATATCTTTTCATTCATTTTTATGATGTTTTTATCAAATGGATGAATAGTTAATTTACTCTTTTTTTAATAATTTCTTTGAAGCATTTGGTGATGATCAATGAGTAATAGATGTGTTGAAGAACCTTATTCATATAATATATTTTCATTACTTACCATTACTTAAACTAGAAGAATAGTACTGAGAACAGTTAGCTAACCCAATGGAACCAAATTTCTATTTTGTGGTTGCAATATGAATGTGATTATTGCTCTTTGTACTCTTAGTAACCTTGGAAGACCACACAAGGTCTGCTATGCTTTGCTTTGAGACTAAAAGGAAGCAGAAAAATAGAGGACAGGAAAAATTTTGTTAGTAGTTGCCTGGGTATGTATAGGTTCTTGAATTTATTAGGACTAAAAAAGCATTGTTTGAGCTTCATGAATGTGAATACCGTACCACGCTTCATTTAGAGACCTAAATTGTTAATCTCTTTTATACTTTGATGTTAGCCCACTAATACACACAAACATATGTAGTATTTCATTAATTAATTTATATTAGATTTGTGTTGATTTTTTGTTATGGTTTAGTTTGTCATGTAGTTTCCTAGTTTTATCTTATGTATGATTATGATCATTTGATTTTTTGGTAACCAGGCTGATGATGAGGTGCGGCTTGAAGATGATTGGGTGCCTATGGATGAGCAATTGGGCCCAACAGAACTTGATGAAATTCTTCGAGCAAAGGAAGCTCATTCTAGTGCTGTAGTTCTTGAAAGTGTGCGCATCTATACCACATAACTAATCATTTTACTTAGTATTACTTCTATTAATATTTAATACTTATGCCATTTATGGAAACAGATAGTTTAATTTCTGTAAAAATTTTAGTACTTATGCCATTTATGGAAACGGTATTGATATGTGCATAAAATTGTTTCATTGCTTCTGTTCAGATTGGGGACATTCCTGATGCTGAAATAAAGCCTCCTGATAATGTTCTTTTTGTCTGCAAATTGAATCCAGTTACTGAAGTAAGTCTTTATTTTCTCATATGGGGACATAAACTATGTTCCTATATGGTTTCACCTTTTGTTTTCTGTTTTTTATTTTATTTTCAATTTTCAATCCATACTATGATATGAGATTTGTTCAGCCATATATATAAACTTCAATCTCTTCATTCAGGATGAAGATTTGCACACGATCTTCTCTCGGTTTGGTACTGTTATATCGTGAGTAGTTATCTATTCATTACCTATCTTTGTTTTTTCTTTTGTTCTAGGATATTAGTTGATTCTTTGAGTTGGGGGTGATCAAGTCGTCCGAAAAACATTTGTTTTAACATAGTTAGATGATGACAGGGCTGAAGTCATTCGCGATTACAAGACTGGAGATAGCCTGTGCTATGCATTTATAGGTGTGTTGATCTTACCTCTTAGACATGTGCTTCTAAGGGAGCTTGTCTACTTATGCATCCACTCCTTATTTATATGTCTCTACTCCTATATAATTGTTCTTTCTAAAATATATGTACTCTTGATAGAGAATGGAGAAACGTAAATGTCCACTAACCTTTATAATTTTTTCTTTCAATTTTATGTTTTTTTTCATAATTTGTTACTTTGCTCGTTTTTGCATTCCTTGTTTCATCATGTGTAAACTAGCTACATCTTTACTGTTGCATTATGATGGTATTGTAGAAAGATAACTTGTTACCTTTGCACTTATCTCCTATTTTTCACATGTTTTAATTAGGCCTATTACTTGTCACATGTATGATTATGATTTTTTTGTTGAGCCAGAGTTTGAGACCAAGGAAGCCTGTGAACAAGCTTATTTCAAGGTATGATGAAGGATTTAAATTCCTTGTTTTCTTATGATATTTTTATCTCCTTTTATGTTGAATTGGCATGTACATGTTACACATCCATTGACTTCTCGTTTAAGATTGCTTCTCCTCTTACATTATGAAGGGAAGAGATTTTATTGAGGGCATGATTTTGTTTCGTGATAATGAGTATATAGTTCTTAGATTGAAAATGTCAACATGGAAATTAGATAGGTAGAGTTCATAGCCCTTTCGTCCATAAAAACAAATTAAAAAGAGGAAAAAAAAGTTGATCAAACTGGTGATGAAGATTTGTTTCACATACTCTCTAGAAACTTGAGAAGAAAGGCTTTGTTTAGGAATTGATATTCAATCTCTCACACGTGGTTCATGTATTTGCTTCTCATTTAAGTTTTCTTTTAAAAGTTACATTCTTTGAAGATGGGACAAAGTGTCTTCTTCAGATGAAAACTTTCACTTAGATTAGAAGTTAAACCTTTAAATGTGAAATCAGATCGGCATGTACTCTGTATAGTTTTTTTTTCAATAGGTCTTCTACATTTCATATTATAAGTTTCAGTTCTTAATAGCTTTGTGGGCATGTGTGTTCCTTGCATTTTTTGTAAACATTTCCTAATCTTCATCTTTAAAAGTGCGTTTTTAGCTATCTTTCAACACATATACAAAAGAAATAGGAATTTTTAATAACTTTGTAGCATAAACTTGGACCATTGTCTATGTTAAATATAATGGTAGTTTAGACTTTTTAGTTATGTGGAGTTGTATTTTTGTATAATATTGTTATTCGTATTGAACTAATGTTAATTAAATCCATTCACTTAGTACAAATGGTATCAGACAAGGAAATTTCTGAGCCACTCACTTGACCTATTTTTATGTCAACATGCTACTTTCTTTGGGTATATTTGTGACACATTGTTTCCTTGACCTTAAATTTTTGGCAAGGATTATCTCTTCTCTTCTTGTGAGCTTCTCCTCTTATCACTTATCTTTTTAATCTTATGTGGATGAGCTTTCTTTTTATTGAAGTTATTTTTGTCCTAGCTAATGTTCTCCTTGACAGTGTTTGTTGCCTTTGTTGTTCGTTGTTGCTATTGCCTATGTCACTTGCCAGTTTCCTCATTGCTTTACCAAATAACATTGATAATTGTAGAGTTACTTCACTAGTTGGCTACCATCCACATGACAAGCTTGGATGCTTGTTGCTACTACTATCCCCTTTGTCACTTATTAATTGATTAGTGATAAGCTTCATTGTTTGTTGCTACTTCCTTTTGATTGTTATGTTAGATCAATAGATATTTTGCTCAATTAGGATTTAAAAGAAAATTTAAAAAAGTCTCAAATGTTACATCTTTTCTATCTTCCACAATCTTCACTGTTGGACTTTTTTTTGCTACTCCGATGGTCATTATGGAGTGCCAAATTGTTGCGAACTATTCTTTCTGTGATATTTCCATCCTTATTTTGTTTCCTTCTTATGGTATCGAGAACCGCCTAATCTCAATGATCACTAATGTTTCAAATGTAAAACTATCTAAATGGACATGTATTGATTCTTTGCTAATATCTCAATTTTTCAATGCAACCATGATATCTCAGTTTCGCACATGTACTGGATGTTAGTGCCTAGCTATTTAGTGCTCCATCGATGATTGAGGCATAAGCTCATGTGATTTGTGTTTTGTCTCCCACTTCATTTGGGACTCAGTTGACACTTACTACTTAGGAGGCCTCCCTTTGATTATACCATCACTGCTCCTACTCTTCCACATGACACTCTTACCTTCATTCCAAAAGGTGCTCACTTTTATAACGATTTGGGTCACAATGGGGGTCGTGGTGGTCGTAGTGGAAGTCATAGTGGCTCGACAATGTTCTTTACTTTTATTGCAGTCCTTTGGGCATGTTTGGGAAGATTATCATGTGCTTTATAAATATCCTCCTCACGATGTTATGTCGTTGCTATAGAGTCAAGAGGTTCCTCCCACTATTGCCTATCTACTTAATAGTATTCTAAACTCTTAAAGTCTCTTCAATTCACGTCTTGGAATCAGTTAATAACCATATTATTCTTACCTCTATTAATATCTTTATTGGTCTTTGGATATCTGTATTTAGATCCTATTGACCATATCATTGGTCACATTTTCTTTTATCCTCTCTTTGTAATTTTAGTACTCCTTTTAATGTCACTCACATTGACGGTTCTACCACGTAGATTAGTGGCATAGGGAAGGCCTCTCCTATATAATTTTTTATATATATGTCGCTAACTTTCCTTTAGTCCTATTTCTGCCATTTTCTTAATTGATGGGTGACTTTCTCTCCATCCTTTGATGTTGTGCAAGATTCTGCATAGATGGTTGGTACCATATATGAACAACGTGCTATACTGTTTATTTGGGCTTATTTCTATTTCCTTATTTCTTACGATATTCTACACTAAAATTCCTGCCCACAGACGCTCAACAGAATGGGAGTTATCAAGCATAATCATTATCATTTACCTAAAATAGTTCCTACTCTCCTTTGTATACATATTCCTTCTTTTTGTTGGAATCATGACATTTTTATTTGCTTATTATGTAATCAATTGCATGCCTTTCATTCTAGGGTCGTAATCCTTATGTCATGTTGTTTTCTAATACATGGTTGTACGATGTCCCCCTCATTTGATTGTTTTGTCCGTCTGTTAGGTCTCAGTTGTAACAAAATCTTAAAACTAATAATTGTCTTCCTATACTAAAATAAGAAGTGATATTTACGTTATGCTCAAGCTTTACGTCACTTCTTTACTTTTGCAAGCATTACCTTCTTTGAGCATATCTCCTTGTCCATCTCTTAATGTCAAAGACTAATAATTGTCTTCCTATACTCGTAGAAGGGATATTTATGTTATTCTCCAACCTGATGTCACCTCTTGACCTTTGCAAACATTATCTTCGTTGAGCATATCCCGTATTAGCCATCTTTTTTAACATCTTGTCTTCTCCCATCAATCCCCTCCCTCTTAGTTCTTCTCCCTCTTATTGAAGTTCTAGTCCCTTGACTTTTTTTGCAACTCCAATCCCTTCTTCCTCTTTAGGTGTACGTTAGAATCCTTGTGCTCTCATAGATAATCCTATGCCTTTCTCGAGTTTATTCTGCTAGGTTATAGTCTATTTATGGTTTGTTTTTATGATCTTCACTAAGTTACTATGAGTTTGTTTGCTATTTTGAATATGCCACCATCCAACCTTGGTATGTTTGTTTCCCTTTAATTTGGTGGGATGAAGAGTAGGAGTTAAGATGATAGCAAAGACAAGAAGGGTTGGAATTTAGTTTATGCTAGGCATCCTTATTAGATAGGAAATAGTAGTAAGTTAGATAATTATGTTATGCGAGTTGTTTAAGACTGAAACTTATTTAAGAATATAGAATTCTTATTATAATAGGATTCAATTTTGTTTTGGTAATTTTAGCTAGAAAATGTTTTCTACTAGACTAAGGATTTTAAGAACTTTTATATAAATGTGTATGTACTCATTCTTCAATAAGAGATCCTAAATTCAATTTGAAAGTGTGATGCTTTCTTTTAAAAGTCCTATTCTTAATTCCATACTCTCTATTACTTATTTACTTCTTTAAATTTCTGTGACCAAAGTCCAAAAATTATAGCCTAAATTTCATTGATCAAACCCGAAAATTTCAACTAATCCAAACTTGAAATTCCAACAACCTAAGCTGAACTCAATACTTAAATTTGAACTTTTAGTAGCCTAAAAACAATCAACAGCCGATATTTCCTATCTTCTGTGAGTTTTAGCTACTGGTTGATATTTATTCTATTTTTCATACATCAATTTGATATTAGAAATTTGTTTTACAATAGGACACGTAAAGGAAGGACGTATAGAAGAATACTCAATGAACAAGAGTGAGATGAAATGCTTTTTGAGAATTACGAAATAATTGGACATGACGATCCTTGATCACAAGGTACTCCAAAAACCAACTTACATGTAACCGCTCTCATAAGGAAGTATATTCGGCAATTTTTGGAGAGGCTAGACAGCCTTGGCATACATTCCCAAAAGTCAAAACAAACAACCTATATTTGATGCTAAAATTCCAACAATCCAAACTTTCAACAATCAACCTAAAATTCCAACTAATCCAAACTTGAAATTCTGACAACCTAAGCTGAATTCTAGACTTGCAATTTGAATTTTTAGCAGCTTAACAATTAACAGATTTCCTAATTTCTGTGAGTTTTACTTAGTAGTTGATATTTATTCTATTTGTCCTACATCAAAGACACTTTGTCTTAATAGTCTTAATCTCATCTTCAAATTTCCCTTATCGTTTGTTATATCCTAGTACCTTTATTTTCATTTTGTGTTCTGTTTTTTTGGCCCAAGATAGTAGTTGAAAATATGGCTCATTTTGAACGGTATGTTGTGATATTGGAGATGATATCCGCATTACATTTGAATAGAACATGGAGGTTTATAGCTTTTTCTTCGAATAAATTGTGTTGGCAATCGGTTGAGTTCTTTACTGTTAAATATTCACTTGAACAGTACTGTTGATCGCCTCAAGGTTTGCCTTCAAAGGGCTACACTTAAATCATGGTTTAGGTTATGAGGATACCCTTTTTTCCTATAGTGAAAATTATGTGCATTCGCTTTGCTATCCCTTTTGCCTTTTTATTTGATTGGCCTTTCGACTAATTAGGCATCAAGAAAGCCTTCCATGATGATATTCAAGAAGTCCACATGGAGCAATCTATTGACTTTTTTTCTTAGTGGGAGTTTAGTTACGTATGTCGCATCAAAACCTCATTGTATTGCCTCAAACATTCCCTCCTTACCTAGTTTTGGAGATTTTGAGTACCTCAATAGAGGAATTTGTCTTTAGGCTGTTGTAAAATTGATCATGTGATCTTATGTTTCTGCAAACCATGGACTTTTTCATACGATTTTCTAAGTGGATGATATTTGTACTCTTTGGAGGTTAATCAATAAGAATTTATGAGTTGAAGACTTACAATAGCTAGTTCAAATCAAGGATCGTGGTTCTTTACAAAAGGTCTAATCAAGGCGTCTACTTCTTGTGGACACACTCCTATGGACCACAATGTGAAACTTGTCCCTTATCTTGGTGGTTATTTTCTTGGTCTAGTGAGTTACGGTACTCTAGGAATCAAACTTTTGTATCTGGCTATCGCACAACTAGACTCCGCATTTCCTACGAATGCGGTGAGTCAATTCCTTACCTTTTTTGTTCATATGTCAAACTACATCCTAAATTAGATCATTTTCACTGTAATCATGGACATGTTGATTTATGAGGGTATGCAGTAGTAGATTATACTAGTTTAGAGATTTATAAATGCTCCACCTAAGGATATTGTGTATTCGTAGAGACAAATTTTGTCTCATAAAAAAATAATTAAAATGTAATAGGTCTATGTATTGCAAAAGCTGAGCTGTCATAGTTAGCACCATCTCTAAAGAAAATTGGAATTTATTCGTCAAGATGTGCAGGAAATCGTAACCAGATGTTTCTATTGTAGTGTTTAATTTTCTTTAACTGTTTACCATATTAATTCCTAGTTGGACTTCAGATAAAGCCTTTTATCTTCCAAGAAAAACTAAATTTTCCGCTTTGTGTTTTCCGCAGATGGATAATGCCTTGATTGACGATAGAAGGATACATGTTGATTTTAGTCAAAGTGTTTCAAAGCTGTGGTCTCAATTCAAGCGCAAAGACAACCAGATGGGTAAAGGTAATAATGAACGAGTGATTGTATATATAATAACATGTGTTCATGTGAATATTATACGTGCACGTTTATTGTGTTCATGCTCTCGTCTTCTCGCTTGAAGTTTTACTGAAACTGTGTGAACCATTTAATAGGCCACCAAGTCTTTGTGTTCTTGAGGAAACATTGATTTTACGTCGTACATGAGCCTATTTGATTCTCCTGCTGTGTGGATTTTTTCTATTTTACTGTTTGGAATTTTCTATTTTAAAAATATTACATTACAAAAATAAAAAACTGACATTAGGTAATTTGAAATATTTCTAAGAAATAAATTGATTTCGAAATGTTTTTATCATTAATATTTTCAGTATTATTTAAGGAATAAAATTAAACATTATTACTTGATTTATTATCATAAAAAATTGGTATAAACTATAATTATTAGTAGTACAAGTACTTATTAGTATTTGTCAAGGTTTGGAAATTTTATCGATCTAACCGGTTCAAACCCAAACTATACATTGGTCCGGCGGTCTGAACGGTACAGAAAGTCAAGTCAATATATAACCTGCCTGTTTTGTAATCTTTTTTCAGTTGAATCTGAGAACGGTCAATCGGCGCGGTTCAGCTCGAGGAAGGAACCCGAGAAAATAAAATTGGCAGCCTACAGTAGTCAATAGGGGAAACAGAAGAATCCCTTAAACCATTTAAATTTTTTCTTTTTTTTTAATATTCATTACCCAATATAGATATATATATATATATGTGTGTGTGTGTGTGTGTGTGTGTGTGTGTGTGGGTTGATTCCACAATCATTAGTATTTTTGGATTAATCATACCTTGCTGTCAATTAGGAAAATCCTCCCCTGCCTTTCTGCTTTTATGCTACTCTATTTTGGTGGAGACAAAATCTGGTGTTTGCTAGTTTTTTCTATGTTAGATGCCTGTTAAGTGTATTACTGAGTTGTCATCTTCTTTCTGTAGGAAAAGGCTGCTCAAAGTGTGGTGCTATTGATCATATGGCTAAGAATTGCGTCGGAGATCCTACCAATAGCCAACCTTCCAAGTGCATTATAAAGGATGATAATGAGCAGCGTGGTGGAGAAAATAATTCAAGGTTCTATTCGTCAGCCAGGTGGATTATTTTTTTTCTTTTTGTGTATGCTTCTAAATGGCCCATTGAAATCATTTCAGGTATGAGATGGTGTTTGATGAAGATTATCCAGAAAGTCCAAGACTGGAACGGACAGATGGACGCCATGATCCATCAAATCAAATTGAGAGACGAAAGATGCGCAGAAGTTCAGAGGACCTGGAACATAGGCAGGCAAAAAAGAAAGATTTACATGATAGATATGAACGTAGTGACAGAAGCAGAGGATACGCAGAGGATGGGAGGCATCATGAAAGGAAGGCAAGTCATTATCTTCAAGTTAGACCTGAGAGAGAAAATTATAGAGATAGAAGAACGGAAATAGATAATGACAGGCATGGTTATCGAGATTGCAAGAATGTAGCAAAAGATGGTGAAGATCGTGGATATGGAAGGGGGTTTGGTGAAGATAACAGAAAAAGAAGAGTAGACAGGGATGGGCGAAGGGACATGAGAGAAGATAGAGATGGTAGAGAAAGATATGCAGAAACTGATAGTGTTATCAGGAAGGGGAGTGATGATAGAAAGAGTACAGATGAAGATAACAGAAAAAGAAGTGCAAATGAATTGAGTCGCGGAGGGCATGTAGGAGATGATAGGCACAATAAAAGAAGATATGTAGACAGTGACAGACGAGATTTAAGGAATGAAGCGAGTGGTAAAGATAATGATAGCTACAAAGGCAAGAAGGAGAGAGAACATAGACACCGAGGGACAGTAAATGATGGTGATCATGATAGGAGGCGCCGGGATGGTGATCATGATAGGAGGGACCGGGTTGAAAGGAGATGATTAAGAACACGCTATATTATGTAGCTTCGCTTCTATCGTAGGTTTGTAGTTGATAGTTCATTGGTCACTGTGTCACACCGCTTACATCCTAGTGTTTTTAACTTTGTTATCTTAGCGTTTCGACTTTGATGAAGCTTGAACCTAACGGGGCAACTATATCCATGGAAACAAAGATAAAATGCATTCATAACTATGTTTATTAAGTAATTTGAAAATCATTACGTTAGGTAACTAAAAAAAACTATGCTAAAATAGAATAATCATCATTTTTTTTGAAAATATAGAATAATCATCTTGATAGTAGCTTATTTTAAAATTGTTTAATTCAATGCAACAACAATCTTATAATGTGCAAATTTAGCCTCAAGATTATATAGTATTCATATGATAAAATATAAGTTTTCATAAGTTAGTATTTGTAAAATCTAAGAAATTTTAAGGTATTAAATGAATGTCATGTGATGACTTATATTACACGAATATATACGGTAAAAGGATATACACGCATATGTATGTATGTATGTATATATGATGTTATGACAGAAGGCTCAATGGAGCACTTTATATGTGACTTAATTGAGTCATTATTGCTAATACTAGTTTTTCATCACTACAATGATACAAGTTTGCTTCTCTTTTTGTTTTGTTTTTGTTTAGTTTAACACGATACAATAACAACAACAAGAATACCATTCAATTATAGAAACGTTAGATCCATTGAATAGTGATCCGAAATTCTTATGAAATGAACATTTGTACTTGTTTAGGCAAGAAAAGCAAAAGAAAAGTAGATATGAGAATCAAGAATTTGTTCTTAGAGAATAACACTTTCGTATTTTCTCTAAAATTCTTGGAGTGAGAATTGAGAATAATGCTCTTGCATAATGCTTCTTTATTTTTGTACAGAATAATGCTATTTCTATTTGGACAAAAAGAAAACCTTGAAAAAAGACAAGTTATAAGGAAGATCCTTCACAAATTCGATAGGATCTCCATCTTAAGAATAAGAAGATTGATCTCATTTTTCCACATCTTAAGAAAGAAGATGCTAACAAGAAAGATGAGATAAGAAATTCAATAACAAGAAACAAGATGGTTGAGACAACAAATGACTAAGATTAACCGGTTGACATATCCACAAAAAGAATGACTTAAAAGGCAATAATTATCGAGCTTCAAACTGGGTCGAATTGTAAAGTCAAATTCATTTAAAAAATGTCTAAGCCTAGGGGTGGCAAAAAAGCCTAACAAGTTTGGCTTAGCTCTAAGTTAATAGGCCTAAACCTAGTTGACTAGGTTTTGTGTTGAGTTTGAGCTCGGGCTATTTGGTGTAGCCCGGTCTGACCTGAAGCTCGAAATTTTCGTTCAAAATGAAATCATTTTAAATTTAAAAAATAAAATAAATAAATTTAATCGAGCCTTTAGCTAGACTTGAGCCTAAAGCCTCTTAATTGCTAATCCTATTTGAGTTTGACTCGAATTAAATTTATTAACTTCCAAGTAAGGTTAGATTACTGTTGCCATTCCTATATTATTTACCATAGCATATTAGATATGACATCAAATAAGGATTAAGTGTTAAAATATATGATTAAAGTGGTAATGATATTAGAGAAGAGACATATGAAGTTATCTTATATTAGGATGAGAGAAGTCTAGAAAAGAAATATACTAGTTCGCTTTTATAGTTAACCTAATAATGTTCACTATCTTAATTGTTTCTTATAGGACTATAGCAATAAGGTAATTTAAAAGGAAAATAGGAAGTTTAGATAAATACCTACAAGTCTAAGCAAACATTAGAAGCAGATTCAATTATTCGATCAATCTAGCTTTGTACGATTGATTAAATAATAAGTCATAAAAGGTGCAAGTCGATTTGTTAAGCCATTATTAGTTGTCCAAGTTATATGAAACTTTAAGTACATTGTCTTAACTTATGTTCAATATTCTCTCATATATTTCCAATCTTAGAGAAAGAAGGGAGGAGTTTTAGTGAGACAGATTTTTGGAATGTGAATCATGAGGAAATGTAAAGTAGTTTCCATGTATCTCAACATATCTTGAAGAACCTTGGAGGTTTGGGTAAGAAAATGAAATAATTTGTTGTATAACATATATCTTAACATTGACTTTGTGTTATTCTTACTTTTATCCTTTGTTTAATTTTAGGAAGGTTACATTTTGAGGAGCTATTATTTATTTTGGCTGCTAATGAGATTTTTTCTTGAATTAAGTAATGTTTGGATGTGATTGTGTTACTTGTAAGATGAGGGATGATGAAATTTATGTCATTGATGATTGAAGTATGTGTCACGTGTTAGATTATTGTTTCTTAACATGTATTATAAATTTTATATTACGTTATTGTAATTTTAGTGTATTTTTTTACATGATTTACAAGGATTTAGACAAAATATTTTGATATATTTGTGGATTGGTGTAATGAGAATCGGATTTACAATTTGAATAATAAGTTGGGTTGTAAATTTCTTTCATAATGATGGTATGAAATAAATGCAATCTTTGGGTTATGTTAATTGATTTTGGTATTTGGTGACTTTTGGACATTATATAGCCTTTAAATTGACACTAAGTGTTATGAAGTAAATGTATAATTAATTAAGCACATATCAATGGAGGTCAACAGGGTGATCATACCTTGCCCTACTTAATTGCAATTGCTATGGAAGTGTTCAACGGAGTCTTAAAGAGTCATGGAGAGGACCACATCTTTTCAATCTCAATCAAAGCGTGAGAAGTTTAACTTTCAAATCCTAGCAAATGCTGATCTTATATCTGTTGATGCCTTAATGTTAGCCCTTAAGATAATCAAAAGACTTACAATTTTGGATATTAATTGCTCTAAAAGTGGTTTTTTCTTTCCATGAGTGCCAACCATTTAGAGCATAACATAAAATCTATCATTGGCTTCAAATTGATGATGCTACCTATGGTTTATCTTGGAGTTCCCATTTCTAAAAACAGAATGGCCTGCAAAAGAATATGCTTTTCTTATTGATAAAATTAACAAAAGAATCTCCAACTGGATGTGTAAAAATCTGTCATTAACTGGTAGAGTACAACTAATTTCCTCTGTCCTTACTTCAGTAAACTTGTATCGGGTTACAAATATGGTAGTACCAACTTCTGTGAACAAACATATTGATATGATTGTCAGGAACTTTCTATAGGCTGGCACTAGTAACTGAAGAGGCAAAGCTAAAGTCAAATGAATTGATATTTGCAAGCTAAAGGATGAAGAGGTCCCTAAAATCATTTCTTCGAAAAAATTCTGAACTCCAAAATGTTAATTAAAACGCTATGGAGACTGTGTAATGATAAAAAAACTCTATGGTCCAAATAGGCACATGGGTACTATATAAGAGCCAATAACCTTTTAAATTACAATCCACCCTCTTGAACTTCCTGGATTATGAAGAACATTCTATCAACTAGGAAAAAAGTCAGACTGGAGTTCATAAAGATGATTATTAATGGAGAAAATACTAATTTCTAGTATGATAACTAGTTATCAATTGGACCAATACAGAATCAACCTTCCACACACACTTTGAAATCAGTGGTACAAAGTGAGGATTTAGTAGTTGATGCTCTCATCAACAAGTAGGTTTTTTATAGCTATCCCATACTAGAATACATCAAGTAGGAAATAAATCTTACACATCTTGATGATAAGGATGATAGTGTTATCTGGAAGCATTCTAACACAGGAAAGTTTACAAACATAACTTTCAGATGATTCTTGACAAGCAAAAGAGATCCTATCCCATAGACTAATGTAGTTTGGTTCAAACACCATAATCCTCAAGCATCAACAATCCTATGGATGACTTTGAAGAACAAACTTCAAATAGTTAACAGAATCTCTAAATATTGGCAGATGGGTGCGCACTATGTAGAGAAACTGAAAAGAACATGCAGCACCTGTTCTTTCAATGTGAATTCACTAATGAAAGTTGGAACTCACTCCTTAACTTGTGACACATCCACAGTGCTCCAAATAGCTTGAAAATAATTGCATATTAGTGTACTATAATTTGTCTTACAAATGTGTGTTTAATTGATTATACATTTACTCCATAATACTTAGTCACTAATGCTATGAAATGTTTAAGATATTCATTTTGGTTTATATTTGGTTTTAGGTACAAGTTGAAAGTACAAGAGCTAAAATGAATCAAAAGCACATTCCTTGATCTTGAGCCATCCTTTTGATATTTAAACTCATTTGTCCTTGTGAAACAAGAAGGAGATGTATTATGGTGAAGATGGGATAAGAAAATGCAAGTAAATGAATAATTCATCATAACCTACAAGATACCAGACTATGTATCTACTTACACGACCTTGAATACATTTAAAATGGATGTTTTTAGGATGCACGGTTGGATACACAGCCATGTATCTAACTGTGTATCTTCCCAAAACTCTAATTTTAGCTATAAATAGGCATTTGAGTGGTCAAAAGAAGGATGAATCGTTTCTAGAACATAAAAGGGGGCAAAACTCTTACTTCTTTGGGATTTATGGAGGGCTAATCTTCTTTCTTCCGGTTCGTAAGGGAAATCAAAGCTAGAGAATACATTTGGGCATTTTTACATCTTGTATTATTCATTCTCTCTCTCTTTAAAAATTGTTTATATTATTCTTAGCTTAATGTTTAGGATATTTATGTATTAATGATTAATATTCTTGTTCTCAATATATTATTTATGTATGAACTCATTGCCATAATATAGAATACAATCGTGATAGTTATATTTTCAGTTCATTCGTAATAAACTAATGGTGATGAATTATTGGAGATAACGTAACATTGGTTAAATGACTCGAGCTTACGTGAATGTTGCCTAGATTAATTTGTTTTCCTAGTTTATAATACGGCTGTCCTACTAAATCCAAAGAGCATATTATAGGTTGTTTGATAATTAGGTTTAATTAAATAACTTATTTTGATTAAATATGACCTAAGAAAAAATTGGGGTTACTAAAGTTTATTATTAACATACGATAAATAATTTCTAAGAGAGATATGAGATTATCAAGACGTTTATTTATATTAAATTATGTGTAGCGCAATATTGAATCAAGAACCAGATTCTAAGCGCATTCATCAATCATCTTATTTTCTCACCGTTCGATTTAATTTGCTTTCAGTGGTTCAATTCTATTTAATTTTGTTTATCAATTCCAAGCAAACAACCCCTTAGGGATGTCAAAAAGAGCTCAACATTTTAACTATTTTGTACGCCTTAAAGACTTAATAAAATTTAATCTTCTTCAAAATAAACTTGGTTTTATTTGGTAAAGTGTGCACAAAAGTGAAGTAATCATCATTGTTATTTTCAAACGCATTTCGATTAATTTTAATCATTATCGGTTAAAAATATAAGACAGATTTTTTTCATAGATTTTACGTAATTATTTAAAAGAAGTTAAAATAAAATCATTTAATAAAATCTTCATGAGTTATTAAATTTTAATTCTGAATATTTTAAAAACAATTAAATTAAAATTTGATATTTACTATTAAAAAAATTAAGATCCATGGAGGAGTCTATTCTCAAAATCATGACAATATTTTTTTTCTCTAATTCTAATTCTCCTGAAAACAATGCCCTCCCCTGACATGAAGCCGCTTTTGGAAGCAAGAAACACTTCTTCGCAGCTGACTCCGTAAACAGTCTCGAAGATCCTGAAAAATGCTTGTTTCCTGTCCCATTCTCTTTAGGTTTCCTTGGCTTACATATTCCCTCAAACCGAATTGAAGAGCATAGTCCAGGCTGATTTCTTCTTCTAGCAGGTTTTAATAACATAAAAGAGCCCAACCCCTTAGAATCATCTGTTACCCAGAAAGCCTTAAGTTTCTTCCTACCCTCTTCATTTCTCTATATTCTTTCGTTTCTCAAAAATTTTTTTGATGACACAACCGTCAGTGATTCTTGCTACAGCTAGCTATGATCACACTATCAGGTTCTGGGAAGCCAAAAGTGGCCGTTGCTATCGTACAATTCAATACCCAGATTCGGTATTGCTTCATTGCTTTTCTTTTTCTGTCTTTAGTGATGGATAACTTGAGTATGGCACAATTAGTTTTTGCTTGCTAGTTTCTCTCTTTTTTTTTTTATGATCTTGCTTCATTGCTTGGTCCATGTGATGTTTGCAGCAAGTAAATCGACTTGAGATAACCCCAGATAAGCGGTATTTGGCAGCAGCTGGTAATCCTCACATTCGTTTGTTTGATGTCAACTCTAATAGTCCTCAACATGTATTACCTCTCACGCCCTCTTTTGCGAAATTTCCTTTCATAAACTATCATCATTTCGCTCTAGAGCAATTGATGTGTGTTTGCATTGCAGGTCATGAGCTACGACTCGCATACAAACAACGTTATGGCTGTGGGCTTCCAATGTGATGGTAACTGGATGTATTCAGGGTCTGAAGATGGCACAGTAAAGATTTGGGATTTGAGGTAAGATTTCCACACTGCTGGTTTGAATGTTGCACATAACCTTTTACCTTCTCCTGTTATGTATGTTGCCCTTCTATATCATTGTTTGATGTTTTTACGATGACCCAAATGCAGGGCACCTGGCTGTCAGAGGGAGTATGAAAGTCGTGCTGCTGTCAATACTGTTGTTTTGCACCCAAATCAGGTTAGCTTTGCAATGTGTAATCTGTAATAGCTAGAATCATGCTAGAATTAAATGCAAATCCTTTCTGGTTGGTGTAAATCTATTAGCTCTTATATTCTTGAAGTCTACGGGAGGTAGATTGAAAACTTGAGAGAAATAGCAAAATCCCTTTTCATTTCTTCATTTCGAATCAAGAAATTTTAATTGGTTGAATGGATTATGAAATTATTGCAATTGTAGCTCATGGTGTATTTTTCATGAGTGTGAGGTTGCTTATTCCTAGTTCTTTCTACTTTTGAAAATGAATTTGTACAACTCTGCTTCCTAGTCTAAGTGAAAATAGCAAATACACACACATAAAGAACAAGTTTAGAGTAAAATGAAACTTAATGTGATTCAGCAAGTGTGACCATGTCCACGGACAGTTACTTTTATTTGACCATATGGAAAAGAGTATTGCAAAGTCATTTATACCTAGCTTTTCATCATATAATATTGCTAGGCAGGACCAAGTTAATGAAAAGCTTAGGCCAACAATTCATCTGGTTGTAGCCCTACATGAAAAAGTCCCCTTTATCAGGAGTATCAGGAGCTTTGGTGTAAAGCATCCTCTCGATAATAATGCGAGACACAACTCAAGACCTAGATGGTAAATTCTTAGTTTTAATAACATAGTCAATCTGTTTGATTTCTAAAAGTGAAGCTGTGGGTAGTAAACGTTGTGGGTATATGTCATTCTATCATTTCAGAAGCTGCCAAGCGAACCAAAAAAAGAGTTCTGCTAGTTGGTACCCATGGCTTTACACCCAGTGATACATGAGCAACAGAGTGGCATTACTCCTGCATATAACTATCCACCACACCATTGACATTACTATTCATTCTATAGTACTACTAAATTTTTTTAGGGATTCATTTTTCCTTTTGCCTCTTTTAAGAAGTTATTTTTGATAATTAGATTATCTCAAGGTTTGTGATTAATATTGGGTAGGTTAAGAACTTCCAGTGTCTCAAGATTCAGAACTTGAGTTGACATCCATGGGTATCTCCTGTTTGCTAGTCCCTAAGACGAATGTTTATTTGGTGTATGATATATCTATCTTTCCTATCTCTAATTGAAACTGGTTGTCTATCTGTGTATATTTAACATCACCCAGGTTTGATTGTTCACCTTGTTTTGAGTATAATTAGCAAGGGTATCTGTGTACTTGCCATCTCCAAACATAACAGTTTAATATAACCATCTCTGTTTTTGGCAGACTGAGCTGATATCTGGTGACCAGAATGGAAATATTCGTGTTTGGGATTTGACTGCAAATTCTTGCAGCTGTGAATTGGTATGATTTGATTGTTTTTAGTACTTGTATAACTGATGTTGCAAATTTTAGATGTCTATCTAGGGATATTGAGACTGTATACCCAGGTACCAGAGGTGGATACAGCCGTG
Source organism: Erythroxylum echinodendron (assembly GCA_027575705.1). Taxonomy (NCBI): domain Eukaryota; kingdom Viridiplantae; phylum Streptophyta; class Magnoliopsida; order Malpighiales; family Erythroxylaceae; genus Erythroxylum; species Erythroxylum echinodendron. The sequence continues at coordinate 29,557,350 of JANZXR010000002.1, forward strand.
AGATCTCTAACAGTGATGTGGGATGGGAGCTTGGTAGTTGCTGCTAATAATCATGGAACTTGCTATGTTTGGCGCTTACTCCGTGGGACTCAGGTAGTTCCTCATATGGGACAGTCTGGCAATACTTGTGTGAAATTTGGCTGCATTGTCACCTCCTCAAATTATTATCTTGCAGACAATGACCAATTTTGAGCCACTTCATAAGTTGCAAGCTCATGATGGATACATTCTTAAATGTCTTCTTTCGCCGGAGTTTTGTGAACCCCACAGGTTTTGCGTCCTTGTAATAGTAAAGCTTTTTGTTTATACTTGTCTGTTGTGCTTCCTCAGTTGCCTAGTGCTGTGAGATGTCTGACTATATGATCAACATTACTTGTTAGATATCTGGCTACTGCATCATCTGATCGTACTGTCAAGATATGGAATGTTGATGGTTTCACGTTGGAGAAAACACTAATGGGTAGGAAAGTGAAATATGAGATAGATTTGTCAAAATGTAGCGAAGCTTACCTCAACTTTTGATGTTGTCTTAGGTCATCAACGCTGGGTTTGGGACTGTGTTTTCTCTGTTGACGGCGCCTACATTATAACAGGTGCTCTGCATGATTTTCTAAGTAGTTCATTGTTAGGAAGACGTAAAGGGACTGCTATATTGGAAAAGGTGTTATTTTTGTTGAGGCAGCAAATATTGATATTACTTTCACCGGACTAGCTGGTTGTTTCTGTTTTCTTTTCTCTCACATCCTTTGGTTTGCATGCTGCATTAGATAGAAACCATCAAATTGCACTGACGTATTTCCTGAAATGCTTTTTGCTTCTTTCCACACAGCTTCTTCCGATACAACTGCGAGACTGTGGTCTATGTCTACAGGCGAAGACATTAGGGTATATCAAGGTCATCACAAAGCCACTGTATGTTGTGCACTCCATGACGGAGCAGAGCCCTCTCCCTCTTGAATTCCAGATTTATAATATTGTCTATACATTTCTGCTTTGGTAATTACTTCATTTGCATGTCTAGAAACTAACTTGCCATAGGGTGTTTCGCTGTTGTGGCAGGGCCCCTTTGTTTTGTACATTAAGATAAGATTTTTTGGAACCATTTGGGCTAAATTCTGTGTTTATGACTAATATTAATTTCAATCCTTGAAATATGACTGACAAGAACAGGGGTGGTAAAAATAGTACACCCCGCCAAAGTTGATGGCGGGGTTGCTAAGGTGGCAAACACCCCGCCGTTGTGATTGGCGGGGTGGAATGAGTCACCCCGCCATTGGGAATGGTGGGGTACGCGTGACCCTGCCCACCCCGCCGAGCAGGAGGGAGCCAGCTTTATTGCTGGTTCCCTGCCCCTGTGAGCACCCAGGAGCCAGCATTATTGCTGGCTCCCTGACCACCCCGCCATGGGGAATGGCGGGGTGTGTCAGCAATAATGCTCACCTCGCCATTCCCAATGGCGGGGTGAGCATGCTATATATACCGAATGGCGGGATGGGTATACCGAATGGCGGGATGGGCACCCATGTGTCCACCCCGCCATTCAGAATGGCATGATGGGCACCCACGTGTCCACCCCGCCATTCTGAATGGTGGGGTGGAGACAAACCCGCCATCTCACTTGGCGGATTGTCTTATTTTTGTCCTCCCCCTTTTTTTTAGTCACATTTCAAGGATTGAAATTAATAATTATCATAAACAGAGAATTTAGCCCTCTTATCGTCATTTCTCGTGAAAAAATTTCACACCCAATAACACAACCGACTCGTGTTAATCTTGTTAGAGGAATTTTCTCTACTACTCTTAATGAAAGACAATTAATAAAAATAACTGAAGTCATTAATCAACTAAGAAAAGAACAACGATACACTTGAGATAAAAGAACCTTTCCTATGTTCAGCTTCCTGAAATATAGCTGAATAATTGTCCACCAGTTGAAATAATCTACGCCAGCTCAAGAATCAAACCACGACTGCTCAGTTAATAATTGACACCCAGCAAAACATACATACAGTGCCAAATCCTGTCAGTCGAAAACCAATCTAATGGATGAATGTTTAACGCAAGTGACTTTCAAAATAATTAGTGCAGGAATGTGAATCTACCAATGTTGAAATCACACACACGCACACTCATAAGGAGAGAGCCTTCCAACCGTATGCCACTCTAACGATTCAATATCAAAACAAAAGCCAAAAAAAATCACGCACCCCACCAAGGCACTCACGCACACCACTACTCAAAAATTAGCTGTAGGTTTTTCACTCTAAAACCACACCATCGTGTGTTTCCAAAAAATCACTTAATCCACAATGAAACTTACGGTAATATCCTTCAACCACTACTTTGACGCCAAACAACTTAATTCACAACCAAACTTCCAGCCATACCCTTCAGCTATTACATTTACGTAAGATCCATAACTTTTCACAAAATCTACTTCTTGTAAACACTTTTATGGATCGATGAACAAAGACAAACAAACCTGAATCCATTATAGCGTAATGTTCTTGATTACAGTTTATCCACTCTCGCCTTCGTACTGTTCCCTATTCTCTCTATGGTGCAAGAACTTCTATTCTGTCAGTACATGTCTTTCGTAAATTCTATTGAAGTAACTTATATTGAAGGGAGAGGGAAGGGTTAATTGTTAATTAACCATAAGGAGTCTAATTACCTTAACAAGCCCAATAACTATTATTTTGAGCTTACCTTTATATTAGAATCCATTCAAGTAATATAGGCCACATTAATTATTTAAATTAATCTAACACTTCTATGCAAGATATAGGTTACATTTGGATCTGCGATGTGATAGAGATAAGTACTTATCTACTGCAGTTACATGTTTGAATCTGCGGTGAACAACCAGAGATTGGAGAAAACTGCAGTGTCACTGCAGAAATCCATAAGCAGAAAGAGGGTTGCGGTGGGAAAGTGCTTTTGTAGTAAAAATTTTACTTTCCATTAATAACCTTATGATAATTATTATTTTTCACTATACCCTTGGCTAATAGAAAGCAAGTCCAATGTAACATTTTCTTCTTACTTTAATTTAGTATTTTCTTATTTATAATTTAAATTTATATGACTAATAATATATTTTTATGAAATATTTTATTTACTAAATTTATTT
>JANZXR010000002.1:29560582-29575795 GCA_027575705.1 Erythroxylum echinodendron
CCACCCCGCCATTCTGAATGGCGGGGTGGAGACAAACCCGACATCTCACTTGGCGGATTGTCTTATTTTCGTCCTCCCCCTTTTTTTTAGTCACATTTCAAGGATTGAAATTAATAATTATCATAAACAGAGAATTTAGCCAACCATTTGTAATTTTTCTGTTGAACATCTTCGGGAGCTCAATCTTGCTTAGTAACAAAAAAGCTCACTTTCTTCTCTTCTTAGCTTCATTAGGACTTGCAGCAAAGACGCCACTATCAATCGCCTCATTTTTTCACTTCTCTATAACCCATTTTCCTAATCATAGAGTCAAGTATAATTTCATTGAAATAATAGGATGTTCAAAATTAAAAATAGGATAGATTTATTTTATAGCTAACTTGGGTCATTGGCAATTTAAAATGTAAAAAACTAATAAAGGATTATCAGTTTTGAAGGTTGAAGTTTCATTAGTCAATTTTGTATTAGTCATTATCATTAAGTGCTTAGATGATATTGTTTTCTTTCAACGCCATAACCTGTGCCAAGTAATTTTATAGGGAAAAGATGTGAAATCGTTGACACTGATTAAATTCAACTCTATGTCTAAATCATCAATACTTATATCCCATGTCCTTTTCATAATAAAATTTAACCTTCAAGACTTATAGATCAACCCATTTCATCTTTTAATTACTCAAATAATTTAGTTGCTCTTTTGATCACTTCTTTCCATTGAATTTGATCTTTCATAAATTTATTTGATCCTAATTGAGTTTCTAATATCACAAAAAAAATTTTGATTAGTACAAATTTATTTTGTTACTAACAAAACTATATATTATAATATCATTTAGCCTGACAAAACATTATATGAAATTAAAGTTAGTAGTATAAAGCACGAGAATGCGCCTCTCAAGAAAAAAATTTATAGATTGTGCTTCAAAAATTAAATAAATTGTATTTTGAAAATGGAGACGTAGCTTTACAAAATCAAGTGATCTAATGACATTAGATCCCATTGATAACTAAAATGTTTATGAAACTATTAAAGAACCAAGACATTTACAATTGAATAATTTGCTTAGCTTTAAACCAATCCCCATCTAGTTACAACAATGATGGAAAAATTAAATTGTTGAAATTGGTCCATAGTTACTCCTAATCCTGTATCTAGTTAATAGGTGTAAATTATGCTACATTAATCCTATATCTGGTTAACAGGTGTAAATTATACTACATTTTTGAAGGTTTTTAAGTGTGTTTTAAATTGTTTTATTAGATGATTATCATGTGAATAAGCTTAGGATTATGTTCTTGTTAATGTTTGTATGTGTTATAGCTGTTTGATTGGTTTATAGCAAGAACTTAGATCTTAATTATATGTTTCTATAAAAACAAGAATGTGAAGAAAAGAGAAGATCTTAATTCCTAGAGGCTGGTCATGATCATGGGGTTGATATGCATGAAGCCTCTGTCACGATAGTGACATCATGCACGATCGTGACAGAGAGGGATAAGTCACGAAGGCACCATCGTGGGAATGGTGTTTCCAACTCACGAGAACTTTTGATTTTTGAGATTTTAGGGCTATTTTTTGGAATCGAATTAAGCGGGAAAACCATAAAAACAATCCTAGAAGCCTCAAGTGTTATTTAAAGATAAGAAAAATATATAAAAAAGGCAGCAACCACTTGATTCAGAGAAGATAATAAGGAGACATCCAGAGATTCCAGAGACTTCCATATTTCTAGATCAAGACTCTAACTAGTTTTTCTTTCTTTTTCTTTTTTTATTACTTTCATTGCTTTGGATGTTTATTTGGATTATTATGATGTTTAACATGATTATGGGTTGCTAAATCCATATTAGGGATTTTTCTTGAATTGTTTTGTAGAAATTTATTTTAATTAAATTCAATACATCTATCAATGCTTTGTGATAATTGTTATGCTTATACTTTGTAATAAATTGAGTGAGGGAATCAAGTTAAATGTTTTAAGGTCCGCAACAAGAGTTGGTAGCTTAATAGACCTACAATTATCAGATTAATTAACAATTTAAGAGAGATCTTCATTGTGAATTAATTATCCTTAGGATTGCTTGAAATCTAATTGAATAGTTAGAAGCATTTTTTATGAATTGAGAGATTACAATTATATTATTATCGAATTCAATTATGATTATTTGATTAGATCGTGAAAGATGGTGATGAAAACCTTAAGATATTTAAGATTGTGCATAATTGGATCAACAAGATAAAGGGAAGACAAAACAAGGACAAAATAATTCCTGTCTCTAACTTTGATCAACCTTATTTTATTAGTAGCTCAATTATTTACTTGTTTTGTTTTATTAGTTATTTCAATTGTCATTATTTATTTTAATTCAAATCAATTTTTAGTATTGACGGTAGTGCGTCGTAACGCTAATTTAAATAAGCTAGACCTACTACTGTAGTAGTCGTGATTCTAGGTCGATCTCACAGAGAGTGTGTGTAAAGTTTATGAAATGAAAATAATTGATGTTTAGGTTTTGAGGGTTTAATAAGAAAATAAAACAAAACTAGACTAACACAAACAAATAAAAGAAAACATGTAAAAATGATGAAAAGTGACGAATTCGTTAAGGACCTAGTTCTTTGGTTTAATCTTAGTCTAAACTCTAATTAAGCATATTTCATTTATTTGTTGTTCTTTGACCTCTTCTTGAACTATTGGTTATAGATTAACAACAAGCTCTATTAAACCTAGTTTTTCCTTAGGCCATGTTTAATTAATAAGAGCTCATTAATTAACCCTAGCTATCAGATAACCTAGGATAGTGGCCTTACGAGTGAGAAAAATAGACCAATCTAAGCAATAATCACACAACCTCAAATTATTTAACCTAGGTTATGTTATCCCTAATGATTATGAACCATTAATCGCTATAAATAAATAAGAAACACGATTTTGTATTGTATTCGATTCTACAATAGGTTCTTACATAAAAATAGTCAAATAGAGCATTCAATCATTCTTACACAAGACCCAAACATTAAACATATGATAACATAATCAAATCGTAAGAGAAAGAATAACAAACAATGAAAGAAATGTTTAACCGATTTGTTAGTGTCGATTGCACAACTGGCATTGAGATGTCTAACCCTCCATAGGTCTCTCATGGTTGAGAGCTTCCATTGCCCTCTTCATTGTTGTCTCCTAAAGTGCCCTCTCGGTTTCTAAACGAACACAACAAAACATTTCATCCCCTCTCTGTCGTCACATGTCTATTTATATTAGAAACTAGGGTCTTGGGCAGTATATGTATGAAAGTCAAGACCATGACATATTAAAGCATAGGCATGACTTTAAGTCATAGGTGTGACTACTAGAGTCACACCTGTTGGTCCCAGGTCTCGATTCGGATTTCATGGCGACTACGCACCACAATTGAAAATTAATGAATTAATAATTAAATATTATTAATTCAATATATAAAATAAAATTAATGAATTAATAATTTTCTTTTATGTTATCTTTTACCATAAAAGACTAATAGCACTGAATTAGATTTTTACAGAATTTCAATAGTAGCAGAAAATAAAGAACATATAATTTTTACTTAGTTCGATAACTTAATTGCTATCTACATCCAAGGATCTCACATAGGTGGTTCTACTAGCTTCAATGAAAGAAAATTGTTATAAGTGATGGAGTGTTTTTCCAAACTTGCAAAAGTTCTCCAAGAACTCTCTAGTACTCTTTAGTAAGTACTCTAGCAACTCTCTAACTCTTAATTCTTTCTTAAATCAGAAAACAATGTAGGTATGTGAATGACTCTAATTACATGTATTTATAGACCAGTTATATATGTTGAATTCTGTTTTGTGTCCATGCCTTTTATTTCCTTACCACGTGCATCTCACGTGCTTCATTAAAACACGAGCTCTTTACTGTCTTGTGCTTATGTCTTGATCAAATCTTCGATTACTTGTAGACATCATAAAACCTCGCACACACTTACACAATTTAAACTTTAATGTCTAAATAGGGTCAGATTGATGAATCTGTGTTGAAAATTGATGGAGAACTATGAATCTCTTCCTATTTATTCCCTCATTCTCTATTAGTTTTCATGATGTTCATCGATTTATAGGAGACTTAGAAAACAAGGCCTAGTTTTTACCGTAAACGTGAGATCGAGAGTGGGTCTTCGATGAATGTTGTCTTCAAGGGGCTTTACTGATCTATAGATAATCTCTACAGAGAGTGAACTTCTTTGGTGTGACAGTCTTCGTTCTAAAGTTTGAGGGATTTATATCGCTAGCTATTTTCTTTAGAGTGAAGAGTCCCTGAGTGATTCAGTCTCTAATGATGTGAAGCCTTACGTCGATGTGCTTAGGTCACTCGTGTAGAATTAGGTCCTTATTGAGATAAAGTGCACTCTGACTACTATATAAATTGTTGATGTTGCAATGTTGATTTTGATTTCCTTTATGATGCCTGTCAACCGTGTTAGCTCTTTTACCTTTTTTATAATTCCATAGTATTCTGCCTTTATTATTGATAGAGATACTATTGATTGTTGTTGAACTTTCCAACTGATTGAGTTTCCTACTAATGTGAAAAATATGATGATAGTGATTTCCTTGTATCTTTTTCTATTGCATAATCTGCATCTACAAAACCATACAAGGATGTCTCATTGTATTTAGCTAGTTTAACTTTAGAAAAATATAATCCATAGTTTATAGTTCCAGTTAAGTATCTGAGAACATTTTTTAGCCCCTGCCAGTGCTCAAAACCTGGATTGGCCATGAATTTGCTTAGAATACTGATTGCATAGGCTAGGTCAGGTCTTGTACATAGCATTATGTACATGATACTTCCAACTCCAACATCATAGGGATAGTTCATCATAACTTTCTGTTCTTCCTCTATCTTAGGACTCTTACTATAACCATCTGAAGATGTGATCCTATAGGTTTTGCTTGTTCCATATTGAACTGAGCAAGAACTTTTCTGATATAGTTCTTTTGTATCGGCCATAGCTTTCCTTCCCTCCTATTCTTGATTATCTGCATTCCTAGAAGCTTTTATGCTTCTCCCATACCCTTCATCTCAAAGTATTTACATAGTGCATTCTTGACCTCTTCATTCTACTTAGGTCCTTTCCAGTGATGACTAAATCATCTACATAGACTAGCATAAAGATAACTTTTATCTCTCTTAGGTCCTTATAGTAAAGACAGTAGTTATAGACACTTCTATTGAATTTCATATTAGTAGCAACCTTATAAAACTTCTTATTCCACTGCTTAGGTGCTTGTTTTAACCCATATAGTGATTTCTGAAGTAGGCAGACATAGTCAGGCTTTTTTTTTATTTATAAAACTAACCGATTGCTTCATGTAGATAGTTTCCTCAATCTTTTCATATAAGAAGGTTGTTTTGAATCTATTTGATGGATTTTTTGGTCCCAGTCATAGATTGTAGCTAACATTAGAATGAGTCTTATAGTCTTGAACTTCGCAACAGGTGAAAAAATCTCCTTATAGTCAACTCTCTCCTTCTACCTGTATCCCTTAGCTACAAGCCTAGCCCTATATATCTTGGGTTTTGCCTCTGTAACTCTCTCTTTAAGCTTGAATAACCATTTGTTTTCAATTAGCTTTGCTTTAGGTGGCTTGGGCACTAGTACCTAAGTCATATTCTTCATTAAAGAGGAATATTCCTTCTTGCTAGCCAACTTCCATCGTTCAGTATCCTCTTTGCTCATAGCGTCTTCATAAGTTTCTGGTGCTTTGCAGTCAATGGATTCTACAACAAGACATGCATATTTAGCTAAATTAGAGTCAGTGTACCACTTATTAGGAATCCTTTGTCATGGTTGTCTATCTTTAATAAGCTGCTAGTCATGTAGAGTTTCATATATGCTATCTGCAGTTGGCTGTGAGACTCACTCCTCACTTTCACCTTCTATTTCTTCAGTTTCTTATTCATGATGAATAGGGCCTTGCACGGGTTCCTCATCATGATGTCGTGTGTTGTCTTCTTCTATTTCTGTTTTGGTGGCACATAAAAGGGGACTGAAGTACTTGATGATCCCAATTGCTTCTGAATTTCCTCTTGTAGGTTAGAATCTACAAGATTTCTGCACAACAAAGGAAACTCGTTTTCTTTAAAAATCGTATCTCTACTAATAGTGGTTTTAAAACCTCCCTGTTGAAGTAGTAGGATTTTGTAGCCTTTAACACCTTCTGGATAACCTAAGAATACTCCTTTAACTACTCTAGGTTCTAGTTTACCTTCCTTTTGGTCTGTATAAGCAGTACAACTGAAAGCTCTTAAGTGAGTCAAGCTAGGCTTCTTCTCATTCCATATTTCCTGTGGTGTTTTATGCTCGGATATAGGAAATCTGTTTACTAGATAAGTCGCAGTCTTGATAGCCTCAGCCTATAGTGTTTGTGAACATCCTGATGATAGCAGCATACATGTAGTCTTTTCTAGGAGTGTTCTGTTGGTCCTCTCAACTACACCATTCTACTGAGGTGTTGCTCTAACAGTCTTGTGCCTCTGAATACCTTTCTTGCTGCAGTAGTCTTCAGAATCTTTATTGCAGTATTTAAGACCATTATCGGTCCTTAAGCACCTTAGCTTCTTTCCTGATGATTCTTCATTAGTGTATGCCACTTAATGAAGATTTATAGTGCTTAATCTTTCCTCTTCATCTGATAGGCGAAGCATTTCCTAGATTTGTCGTCTATAATAGACATAAAAATCTGTTTCCTCTTACAGATACTTGAGCTGGCTCTTAGAGATCATTGTGAGCATATTTTATGATCTCTTTAGCTCTCTTAGCTCCTTTCTAAAAACTGGTTTTGTGGTGCTTTCCTAGCACATATGATTCACATAATTCCATCTTCCTTATGTCTTTTTCTTAAATCGACTCCTGTTTAAAAAGATGCATATAGCTTTGTTCCTTATATGTCCCAATCTTGAGTGCCATAACTTAGTCGAATCTAGCTCTTCATTTCTAGTAATTAGGTTCACTTTAGTAGTGTCTATCACATAGTAGAGCCCACCCCTTTCATCTCCTCTTGTGATCACACTTCCATCCTTTAGAATTTATCTAAGTCCATCCTTAGATCTTATCTGAAAGCCTTACTTATCAAAAATACTTTCATATATGAGATTTCTCCTCACTCCAAGCACAAATCTGACATTGGTTAAGGTTATTTCCTTTCCATCAAACATATTGATGGAAACATTTCCAATAGCTTCAACCTATTGTTGTCCTGAGTCTGCCATCTTCACTTTAGCATTAACTGGTTCGAATGTGGTAAACCAATCTGTGTGAGAAGTGACATGCGTTGTACAACCTGAGTTAAAGATCTATTCTCTGCTGAGATCTTTACTCTCTTCAATAGCTGCAAGCAGCTCATCACCACTAGATTCATCAGTTTTTCTCCAAATTTTTAGCATCTCCACCTTGTGCAACCTTTTTTTTTCCTTCTTTCTGCAGTCTTTAGCAAAATGCCCCTCCTTATCACAGTAGAAGCATTTCTTGCCTTTAGTCTTTTTCTTCTTTTTTGCATTCTCTTTAGTCTGCTTATCTCTACCATTCCCTTTCTGCCCATTTCCCTTCTTACTGTTCTTTTGTTGATGCTTCTTGTCTTGTTTATTATCAATAAACATGACTTCTAGTTCCTTCTTGAATGGATTATTGTCCACAATTTCCTCCATTAGTGAATCCAACACATTCTTGACAATTAGTGATTCTCCACTGGCATCCTTAGTCACCTTCTTAAAGGCATTGAAGTTTGATGGTAAGGCCTTTAGAATAACCACAGCTTAGTGATCTTCTGAAATCTTCTCACCTGTAGCTTCTAAATCTTATACCAATTTAAAGAAGTAATCTAGATTATCATTAAGAAATACATTATTATTTATTTTATAGTTGGCCAGAAAGTGTAAAAGTGTCATCTTGTTAGGAAGACGCCTTTTAGCATAGAGTTCTTCAAGCTTCATCCACAATTTCTTTACAGTATTACAATTTTGCACTTTCCTTATCACAGTAGGTGATAAATGAAGCATTAACTTGTAATATGTAAGTCTTTGCAACTTAAGATTCTTAACAAGATCTATTTCCGTATCATACCATTCTTTAATTACACTATAATAGTCATAAGATTCAAGTAAAGCATGCATTTGAAGTTTCCAGATTGTAAAATCTTCTTTACTAGTAAACATATCAATTTCTTTTCCTACCATTTTGTTACAAAAATTTAAAAGAAGACAAGAAAACAGAATTCTTGATGGTGTCTTGACTGCAACAAGTAGATCCGAAAAATGGTATGAAGAATTAGGCTTACTTGTATAATAGTACCTTTAACTTCTTGATGAGTCTTGAATGTTTGAATGCTCTAATTGCTGTGAATTGTCTTTGATACCACTAATGTTAGGAACTTCCTTTCTTTTATGTTATCTTTTACCATAAAAGACTAATAGCACTGAATTGGATTTTTGCAGAATTTCAAGAGTAGCAGAAAATAAAGAACACAAAATTTTACTTGGTTCGATAGCTTAATTGCTATCTACATTTAAGGATCTCACGTAGGTGGTTCCACTAGCTTCAATGAAAGAAAATTGTTACAAGAAACGGAGTGTTTTTCAACACTTGTAAAAGTTCTCTAAGAACTCTCTAGTAATCTTCAATAAGTACTTTAGCAACTGTCTAATTCTTAATTCTTTCTTGAATCAGAAAATAACGTGTGTATGTGGATGACTCTGATTACATGTATTTATAGACCAGATATATGTGTTGCTTTCTGTTTTGTGTCCATGCCTTTTATTTCCTTCCCACATGCATCTCACGTTCTTACTAAAACACGAGCTCCTTACTGTCTTGTGCTTATGCCTTGATCAAATAGCTTCTCTTCTTCGATTACTTGTCGACATCAAAAAACCTCGCACACACTTACACACTTAAATCCTAAGGGCCTGTTTGGTTAGATGTTAATTAATGGAATAGAACGGAATGAAAAGGAATGATTTATAATGGAATGGAATGTAATATAGTGAAAAAGTTGTTTAGGAGAGATGGAATGATTCATAATGTAATGTAATGAAACATTGTTTGGAAGATGGATGGAATGAAATGTAATGTATAATAAATGACTATTATATCTCTGATATTAAAATAGTTGTTGCAAGAGATTTAACACTATGATTTTAAAATATAAATCATATACAATTAAAAAGTCACGGTTGTGATTTGTTCAAGTCACAACCGTGAAAAATAATTTTTTTATATATTTTCTATTAAAAATAAAATTTTAAAAAAGTTTTTATTATTGTATATTAATTATATAAAATTTATTATTTATTATATAAACATTTGATTATTAATTATTTAATAAATTTTATTCTATTATGTGTAATTTATATTTAAAAATTATTTATTTATATAAAAATATATACAAAAATTGTGTCATAATATAACAGGCAGATTTTAAGGTCTGTCAGGCAGACATCTAAAGTGGTTCTTGCCTCTAACCATGTGATAAACGAATTGGTCAAAAAGGAGAAGTAATGGAATATTTGGACTCAAATTCATGTATATAAACAAAAGCAAAATTGGTTCACACAAAAAGAGAACCAAAAAAGAGAATGGCTTCATCCACTGAAGATTAAGGCAGTTAGACCACCTCAACAATAAGCTTTTGATGGCTTCAATTCATACCAACATATTATGCCTTTTTACGAAGTCCTTCCTTTATTGAATTGAATTTAATACATCCTTTCACATTTGTGCTTACATATACATTTTGAAGTTCAATCATGACAACCTTTATCTATTGTGTAGCTGTATAAGAATTCTCCATCTAAATTGGTTAATGAACTCTGCACTTTATGAAACTGTAGTTTTGTTTTCAATATGAAGTAGTTTTGTGCAAGTAAGTTTTTCTTATGCTGTTATTGACCAAAATGAAAACTGACCATATAGTTTTGTAGTCTTCAACAAAGAAGTCCAGTCCAACACAAGACATTTGAATAAATAACATCTCATGAAAACCAACTCTCAATTGAAAAAGAGAATAAAAAACAAAGCATAAATCAACTATTGTAATCAAACTGATTGTACTCACATATTACTGATCAGTGAAGATAGTAAAAGCAGTATGTGATAAACCAAACCTCAGAGCTTATTACAATTTCCTGTACAAATATAACTCAGATACACTTATTTTTTCAAAGTCTATGCATACTTTCTAAAAGAGTAATTCGCCCAAAAATATTACAGATTCAATATCCTTCAACTTCTAACTTCTATACAAGCATATAACCTTTACACATATTGCAGAAGGATCAGGGGCCATAAAATATGAGTTTAAATAGTAAGCCCGACTTATGTATCTTCATTTATTCCAAAGATTCGTACCTTATGCATATTTTGGAACTTGGCAACAAGCACTAACACTGCAAGAGTGTTGAAGAAGAGCATCAGATGTTGGTAGTCAGTTGTGTGTGAAGCTATTAGGTACCTAGTATAGGTAAATGCAAGTGTAAACTCTATCGGCCAAACCATGAACAAAACCAAACTCAGAAATAATGCACCCACATGTCAGAGATAAACAATCTAATTCAAGAAAACAATTTTGTACCGACAGATATTCTTTTTGTACATAATACCTAGAACTTTTTGGATGTCCTGTTTTTCTAATTGGGGGTTAAATTGTCCCACACCTAGCCACACTGTTTCTCTCATTCTTAAGATAAAATGTCCACAACAGTTCACCAAGTCTCCCCTAGAACAGGGGAAGAGTACACTAGATCAAAATTATGCACTTATGAATCAAGAAAATATCAAGTATCCTAATGAGCAATGAAACACTACTTTTTCCATAGGTTTTTGCCAATAAGAAAAGTTCTCACTGCTAAAGATATTAATCCCAACTATTAAACCAGCAAGGAAGAACAACATACTATTATTAGTAATCTCAAGATAAACAGAAGTAAGGGTTGATACATTAAATACATGGAAACAAGTTTCCATAAACTTATAAATATGCTAAAATATAAAATAAATATGCTCAAATATAAAACTTGAGAAAAGAAAACATACCACATATGATAATCATCTTTAAAAACAATTAAAACACACTTAAGCACCCAAAAAACGTATGATAATCTAAACCTATCATGGACTCTATAAAAAATCTTGAAGCTTTTAATAATTATCAAAGGTCCCACTAAAACTAAGGTTAGTAATGAAAGTCCATAAGCTTTTGGGATGAACATTAGCTAAACATTGGTCCCCTAAACAACAATTCTAAACTAAATTCCTTGCCCAAAATTATCCTAAGCAATGCCAAAGTAGAAGATGTGATATACATAAGAGATGATTGCATTTGGAGTTTGCCTAATAGCCTATTAACCACCTCAATTCTCAACACATGATTTGACTCAAAAGAGTAGGAAAAGGTAATTTAGTCCTTAAATCTATATGGAAACTTTAATAATGACTCTTGTAAACTCTTGAGATCACTAAATGGTGCAAGTTAATGTGGTTCCCTTAACTTAATCATAGAGCTGCCTTCGTAATATGACTTGCATTAAAGGTAAACTCCCCACAAGTGATAAAATTAGCCAGTTCCTTAATATTCCCTCCATCTGCATGTATCTAGCTAGAGGAGAAAATCCACCTATTTTTAAGTGCAACTATACTTTATAAAGAATAAATTTTCATGAATTACTAAGAAATAACAAAAAAGATTGCTTATAATAAATTAGGGATGAGTGATGATTCATGATTCATGAAAAAAAAAGTGAGGGTTGATCTTAAAATAAAAGTAACATAATACATCTAGGTGTCCATAAAAGCAAACTCCATTAACATATTAGCAAACTACTAATATAAGAAATGCTTTGACTTGTATAGTTCGAGTTTTGAAAGCTTTAAAATAAAATTAAAAAATTTAAATGTTGGACATTGAATTAAAAAACTTTCAAAAAGTTACGCATACGCAGATTTGTCATCTCTAAGTCTTTAATATAATAACACTTTCGTGCTCTTTTCATTCAACAAATTATAGTTCAACAAATAAAATTCTACTTTAAATTCTTATTAAATATGTGCCTTCGTTCTAAAACATATTTCTTTCAAATTTTGTAATTGAATCTTTACACTCATATGATTCTCTTATAAAAAATTTATGAGCACATCTCTATAAACTAAGTATTATGTATATAAAATAGAAAAAGAAAAGGATGGTAATTTGTTACCTTATATTAGTGAATTATAACTCCTTGGAGTGTATTAAAAAGAATCAGATTTTCTGTTTTAATAACTTTATTCTAATCTTGTTTTACGTTTAATAAGACATTTAATAAGACGTCGTTTTGTAAATTTTGCACATTACGATGTAGTTTTTATTACAAAATAACGTTATATTAGCTGCAGAATAGAATTGGAATAGAATAATGAAAACAAAAAATTGAATCCAACGAAAGGTGATCAAATTGAACAATAACCACGAAATAAGAAAGAAACAAAATTTTAGCATCCGTCACCACCACGTTACGTAACGTCCACTTTATAAAGGACGAAGAGCAGAGGAGGGAGTTAAGAATCTGCTGTTGGGTTGATTGAATGCGTTTTCTCATCTTCGTTTATCAGCTCTATCTGTTCTCAGAGTCCTGTCCAATTCAATTATATTTATTTACATTAAATAATTAAATAAATAATTTATCCATCTGTATAAATATAATTCTCGTTTGGGTTTGGGTATTTATTTGCGAGTAGGGGCTTGCCCTCCTCGATTGTATCAATCCATCGGTCTTCAATTTCTTACCATACTCTCCTCCACTAACTGCTGCTTTCTGTGCTATTTGATACGCATCTGATAGTGGTGGTGGCAGTTGACGATGGGGATCCCGGTGGCTGCTGTGATCGTTCCTCTGGGACTTCTCTTCTTCGCGTCTGGTTTAGTTGTCAATTTCATTCAGGTCTTCTTCTTCTTCTTCTTCTTCTCCTCTCCCGTTTCTTTCCTCTGGGACTTCTGTTCTTCGCGTCTGGTTTAGTTGTCATTTTCATTCCCGTCTTCTTCTTCTTCTCCTCCTCTCCTGTTTCTGTCTACTTACCGTTTCATTTAATTTGTTTTTCCAGGCTCTTTGCTTCGTGCTTATCAGACCATTCTCAAAGAACACCTACAGGAAGATCAACAGATCAGTCGCTGAGTTGCTTTGGCTCGAACTCGTTTGGATCGTCGATTGGTGGGCTGGTGTTAAGGTTTTCTTTCCTTTTCTCGCTATTTAACCCTATGAACTTGGTGACCTTGCTTTTGAAACAAGGCAATATTTCGCTAGATTAAGGATTTTTGTTTGCACTAGTTACTATGTTTATGTTTGTTAGAATTAGATATCTCCAGTACCAAATCTGTTTAACTTTTCCAAAATGATTGTATCTGCAGATCAGACTGTTTACAGATAAGCACACCTTTGATTTAATGGGTAAGATTACACCGTTGTTATGCTTCTTCTGCGTCTAAATTGCTATCTACCCGTATAAGTTGTCATTTTCTGCTAATGCTGTGAATTTCAGGGAAAGAACATGCACTTGTTGTATCCAACCACAAAAGTGACATTGATTGGCTTGTTGGATGGGTTTTGGCTCAGGTTATATGCTACGTTTATGCATTACTTATTTGTTCATATCAGAGATGTGCGCAAGTTTTTGTTATGTATTGATTTGTAACATTGTGGTTTTGTCGATGGATACATTACAGAAAAATATACCTAGTTATCCGTACTCACTGTGAAATGTAGTATTTAATGCATAATAGGAAATACATGAAGGTTATCCCAAGTTGATTGTAGTATTCTATGCATAAAGTGTATGGACAAATGTATAAACAATTCTTTCATGAAAACCAGTGAAACTGCTCGATTTTAAAAGTTTCTGTTTTATTTTTTAATTCTTTTGTTGCCTACTGATTATTGATTTTTAATGTGATAGCGGTCAGGATGCCTCGGAAGTGCATTAGCTGTTATGAAGAAATCATCTAAAGTATTGCCAGTATGTTCTCACTTAAGAGCTCAATACCGCATTTCATTTACTTTATTTTGTGATTTCTTGTAGCCTTACAAAGATAGTATCCCTATTAATTGGAGCTGGCAGTATTAGAGTCAATTGTATAGTCAACCACAAAGCTAATGGACTGAATAATTGAATGGGTATCTGATGAATGAGCAGTTATCTTAATATTGAACCAGTTCAAAACGAAATTTCATTAGAATCATATGTTCCAGAAATCCAGCAGCTGATGTGATACATACATGGTTCGTTTTATGCTGGAGGTTCATTGATGATCTTAATTTGATATATATTTCTGAATGATTCACATGTTTGGGTTTTTCCTCAGTACTCTTTGCCCTGCTTCTTGGTTTGTCTTGTTGATGTTGCCAAGATCTTAGTTGTTCATTGTTTCTTGTCAGCTTGCACTTCAATTTTATACCTTTAATCATTCCAAAATCCAGGTCATAGGATGGTCTATGTGGTTCTCAGAATACCTTTTCCTGGAAAGGAACTGGGCCAAGGATGAAGGCCCATTAAAGGTATGAAGCGTAAATATGTCTGATTTACTTGTATAGTTTTAACAACTTATTTTGAATATAATGCGTTATAGAAAATGAATTGTGTTTGTGGTGAAGCTTCTATGCTTAATGAGCCCTTTGTGAAAATTTTGACCCTATTTGCAGTCAGGTCTCAAACGGCTAAAGGACTTCCCTCGCCCCTTTTGGTTGGCTCTTTTTGTTGAAGGAACTCGCTTTACACAGGCAAAGCTTTTAGCAGCTCAAGAGTATGCAGCCTCAGCTGGATTGCCTATCCCTAAAAATGTTTTGATTC
This sequence comes from Erythroxylum echinodendron, assembly GCA_027575705.1. NCBI lineage: Eukaryota > Viridiplantae > Streptophyta > Magnoliopsida > Malpighiales > Erythroxylaceae > Erythroxylum > Erythroxylum echinodendron. Next base: position 29,575,460 of record JANZXR010000002.1, read on the forward strand.
CACGTACAAAGGTTGAGTTTCAATTGCAACAGCTTTCTCCAATTCAATGCTTTTTTTTTCTCTGTATTTGGCATTTTGTCTAGCTTTCAAAACCCCATAACCCAAGAAACAGGATATTAACCACCAATATGCAAACAATATAAACTCCTCTGTTGCTTGACAAGTTTGGGCTGTTGGATTAAGTGCCTGTTTGGTTGAGCTTATATCAGTAGAGCTTTTGTCAATAGAGCTTTTGTCAGTAGAGTTTTTCTGTTAAGAGCTTTTTTAAAAAGTCAGTTGACTGTTTGGCTGCCAATTAAAAAATAGCTTTCTAAAAAGAGCTTCATACAGTAGACT
>JANZXR010000002.1:29597514-29618764 GCA_027575705.1 Erythroxylum echinodendron
GGTGTATCCTTCTTTTTGAATATAAAATCTCGAAAAGAGCTTCCCTTTCTTATTAGAAGAATATCACAACTTATTACGTAATTAAATCGCAAATTACTTCTCTATGATTTTTAACAAAAAAGTAAATTAAGTAAAGAGTAGAGAATAGACAATGCGATTTTTATACTGGTTCACCCCAAACCGTGGGCTACGTCCAGTCCTTAGAGTTCGTCTGAGTGTTCCAGTATTCTTCAAACAATTACAAGTATTCTTTCTTCCATTCTAGAGCCTCTTCAGGTCTCTTACAAAATATTCTTTCACTATCTTAGCCTCTCCAGGCTATCAGCCTTTTCTTTCTCTCACTAGAAAAAAGATTGTGAGCTTTTGTTACAGTAATATTAGCTCTATTCTTAGTAAGCACAGTAAGACTTTTCTCTTAAATTATCTAGCTTTCTAACTTGTCTCAGTTTTCTAACTTTTTAGCATCTTCGACTACGACTAATATTTGTAGCCTTCGTCTCTAACTGCTTCTTTGTTCTTAATAATGGCTTCTTGATTCTTGATAACCGCTTCTAGGTAACCTTCATTTAGTTGAGTTCTATAACTAACTCTGACTAAATAACTGTCTGACGTGCTAATGTATCTTCATGGTTTTGTCTATGTCTTTTTTGTGTCTGTGTTGCCTTTGCGTCTGCATCTATATAGTCTCTGCGTCTGCGTTTGCGTCTGTGTCTATGTCTATATAGTCTTTGCGTCTGTGTCTGTATTTATGTCTATATAGTCTCTGCGTATGCATTTGCGTATGCGTCTATGTCTATATAGTCTTTGCATCTGCGTCTACGTCTGTGTCTATGTTTATATAGTCTTTGCGTCTGCGTTTGCGTCTGTGTCTATGACTATATCTATATAGTCTTTGCATCTGTGTCTGCGTCTGTGTCTATATAGTCTCTGCGTCTGCATTTGCGTCTGCGTCTGTGTCTATATAGTCTTTGCGTCTGCATCTATGTCTATATAGTCTCTGCGTCTGCAGCTACATCTGTGTCTATATAGTCTCTGCGTCTGCACACTTAACCCACTTGTCAAAGACGTTCATTTGTTTCCAACATTATAATGATTTGATTGTCATCAAAATTAATCATCCTAAAGTCCTTTTGACTTAACAAGTTTATGTCGAGGAGCACATCCAATTAGAAATAAAATCAAAAATAAAAAATACATGCAGATAAAATTTTTATATTTATATTGAACATATAGAATTTAGCATTTACTTTAGATACAAGTGAAATTAAAAGAAAAAAGAATAAATAAAAAATCTAGAACTTTATTCAATGGATTATTTGCTTAAATCATATTGATCTCAATTTTAATTTAGTACAAAATTCCTATGATTAAGAGGAGTATAATCATAACCATCATTAAGATTCATTCCACCAAATGATATGTTAATACTCTCATAACCAATATTATCTTCCAAGTCACTCTCATTTGTAAAACTTGATTCCTCAAAAACCCAATCTGTTAAAAAATTGATATGGTCAAAACAAATTGGATATATAGAACTACTTATTCTATTAAAAGTCCTTGTAAACAAATAAAATTGAATTATTAAGAAATTATATTCAACTTAATAATGGTAATAACATATCTTTCTCGAAGCTTTAAGTTTAACCAAACAAAGAACTCACCATTCAATCTTTTGTATTCCAATATTTTTTTTCTTAGAATGAATGGATTCAAATAGGCTCTAATTTCTTTCTAACATAGTTGCACTCATATATTGATTCATAGTTCAAATTGTAATCTATTACAATTCTGGAACAGCACTTTCAAACTGGTAACATCAGGTAACTGTAAGATAATAAAAGTAATAAACAAATTAAAGTGATGATTAATTCTTAATCTCAAACAAGTAATAAAAATTAAGAAATACATACCTGTATTAAATTTGTCTCTTTAAAGATTTGCAATAGGTGTCCCAAATCACCACACACAAGTATGCCTACATTTGTGAGGTAAGAAGACCTTACATCATCTATTCAATAATTTTTATGATAGTTAATAAAATTCTCATATTAAATTCAACTTATTTATAATATTTGGTCTAAAATAGGTGCTTGGATTCAAAAACACCTCGGTAACAAATAGCAAAGAGTTTACCTTTTCCATCTTTCATTTATGACTGCAGGACAAGATGTATACAAAGAAGGCCTATAATTCATATTAGCCTTAATTGCTTTCTTTTCCCTCTTCATGGCCTCATAAAAATAACCCATTATTGCCTTCACATTAATAACAGCCAAATAAAGTACTCTTACTAAAGGCTCATAAATTCAGATGACAATTCATATTGGGAACAAAATTCATGATCTTTAAATATAATTATGGAAACCTTTATTTAAGCATTAGGCCTAGCATCGATGCAACTCATATATTACTTGTGAACATTTTTTTAGTTAATTCTTTATTAGAACAAATCACTAAAGTAATAAAAAATTAGTTTCAAATATTGAAACAGGAGGATGCCATAAATTCTTACCATTGATGAAACTCTTTCCCATCAAATTTAGAACCTTTGCATGACTATCATTGAACTTGGTCACTTTTCTTGGTTTTTACATAGTTTCATCAATGATATAAAAGTATCTAGGATCTGTTATATTTTCTAACATCAGATCAATGCAATGCACTAGGAGTCTACTAAAAATAATTATACATACTTTGTAACCTTTTTCAGTTGCTTCATAAGTAAAATAATTGTTAGTGATGAACTATCAACTATATAATTTTTTCAAGCTCAACTTCATTCACAACTTCATCAAATATCTAAAATTAATGATCATCATTTCTAACAAGGCTAAATGCATCAATAGACTTAAAAAAATATTTCCCCTTTTATAAAATAAACTAAAACAATCATAATAGGATCATGACTTCTACTTATTCAAAGATCACACACGATTTACTTATTCAAAGATCACACACGATTAAACATTTATAAGTTACTAAGTCATTCTTTTTTCATCTAAATAACTTTTTATTTCAAAAACAAAGTTACTTATAAGATTAATTCCATAGTCATTAATTGAAGAAGCTTTATATCTTAGAATGTTAAAGGAAATAGGCTAGTAATAATAAGACTGGGCATCATTAAATGATACATATGCATCACATCACTATTTAGCTATTAATATGTCCATACTATGAGTTGCTTCTTTAGATTACAAGGCACTATGAATTGAAGATTGAGCTCTAGGAGTTATTCATGGTACAAAAATAGTTAGATACTTATCCTTTTGTCTTCCTCAAATTAGTTGCAACAATCCCTTCTTATTAGATAGGAATATCACCTTCAACATCCCCAGTATCATTTTGATCAAAACAAAAAGAACTTTTACTACCTGCAGTTTAATCTTTGACTTTGTCTTTCTTATACTGATAAACTTAAAACAAAGTTTTCATTTATCATTTCAGGTCAAAAATAACTTTCTTATAAAGCTTAATATCACCTTTAATTCTATCTAAATGCTTATTTAATATGGTGATTCTTTCACCTTTCAAATATTTGTTGCAATGAAAACAAATATTGTGATACTTTATACCAGGAACCAATCTAGTATAATCCTAAGTTAGATCATCAAATCTTCCTAAACCTGAAGAGATTGAATTATTAGGAGTACTTAAGCTTCTCTCCATTTAGTTGTAAAAATAAATAAAAACATGTGTTAAAACTAAGTTAATAACTTTATAATTAAAATAAAGTTTCTATATATAACATCATTACATAACTATACGTATTTAATAGTACAATATATAACATCATTACATCTTTTTTCTTTAATGCAAATTGCAAAAATGAATTTATTGTGTAAAATAAAAGGAAAAGGATCATTACTTAAATATATACTCTCATAAATCAAGGCATATCTTAAATCCATTTAAATATAATCATACAGAAATCAAATTACCTTAGGTTAAATCTAATAAAATAAGAAATTAAATTACCTAAAGTCTCCTTTTTAGTTACCAAGAAGTATTTTCTACTATGTATTTAGCTTCCTATGAGATAGGATAGTGAATGTGCATTTGCAGGTTTGCTATCATTGTGGAAATATTCCTTCTTAAAGTTTAGTTTTTATATTTGTAATGCTATTTTCTAATGATAACAATATAGGAATGCAAACATTTTATTTTTTAAGTTAGTTGCATATATTAAATAATTTAATTATATATTAAGCCTTATGTTTAAATGAATTAATAATATATTAAATACTTTTTTTACACAAACAAGAATTTGTATTAAAGTGAATTTTCAAACAAGAATTGTGCAATTAAAGTGGGTTTTCAAAAGACTTTTGACATACTAGATTAGAGGTTCCTATTAAATTCTCTAAAAGCATTTGGAATTTCTAATGCCTTTATCTATTAGATTGACCAGTGAATAACCATAGATTCCTATTACATCTTGACTAATGATAAACCTACCTATATAATTAAGGGAGCTAAAGGACAAAAGCAGGGGGACCACTTGTCCCCTTACCTATTTACCTTAGCCACAGAGGTGGTCATAAGGATAATTAGGGACACCACAAGGAATGGACACTTCAGGTTACACTCCAAGTGTAAGGCACTACAAATTGTGTCCTTATCCTTTGTAGACCTATTGCTTTTTTATAGATTTAATAAAACCTTAATTTCGATGGTAATAAAAGAATTGGAATCCTTTAGGACAATATTTAGGCTTGCTATGAATAAGGACAAAAGCTTATTGTTAATATATGGAGAAGTTAAAACATAAGAAGAATCTTTAGCTAACCTAACTATTCTAAGATAACCTCCTATTACATCTAGGCATCCCAATTACCATAAGAAGGCCTTCAAACTCATATTTCAAAACACTATTAGAAAGAATCTAAAAAAAGTTTGTAGGTTGGAAAAGTAGGATCCTATCTATAGTAGGGAGAATCAAACTAGTAAATGCATTCCTAAGCAAATTGTATGCTTACTAAACTTCCCATTTATGGTTTCCTAAAAATTTGATTAGGGGAATTAATAGAATTATGAGCAGATTTAAATAATTTATTAGTAAAAGTTAAGTGGGTATTTATAAGCAAATCTAAGAGGGATGGTGGACTAGGGATAATAACATTTAGGATCACAAACCAAGCCTAGATGCTTAAAAAATTTTAGAAGCTTCTAACACACTCCAATGCCCTAAGGGTAAGGTGAGTCAATTACCATTAGACCCTCAAGCACATTATAACTCATAATGGACTTTGTGAGCAAGATGGGAGATGGATCCTGCACCTTATTCTAGTATGATAATTGGTCCCCTTTTGGACCATTATTAGAGGTTCAAGCACTTAGACCGCTAATGGGTCTCATAACTGAGGAGAAAATAGTTAAAGAAGCCATTACCTTATACTAAGACTTGATAGCAAACTTAATGCAACAAAGGGAACTACTGGTCCAATTAGAATTGCACCTGTAGGTTAAAAAAGTATAGAGGGATCACACTTGATGGTTTTTCAACAACAAAACATGTATGAAGTAGATTAGTAGTCACTCACTAGAGTTCCCTTGGTTTAAATTAGTATGGTTTAAGTAAGCCAACCCAAAGTTGTCACTTGTTTATGGCTTCTAATTAAAGGGAAACCCAACCCCAGAAACATAATAAAGAAAACTATAAACATAGCTGAGGATTGAGCACTACGTAAAGGAGAATTTGAATTTATAAGCCACTTGTTCTTTAAATGTGCAATGGCTAGAAGAATATGGAGTTACGTGATGGGGCTAAGTTACAAGGGAATGGACTTCGGCAATTAGACAAAAATCCTTCACTGGTGCTGCTACATTGCCTCAAGGAAGGACATGTAGTGGGTGATTCATAAGATCATAATAGGTATCACAATTAGGGCAATCTAGGTTGAAATGGAGAATTTTTAGGGGAAAAGAGGAAAATGGGGAGGAGATAATTTCTAGAATTACTAACGCGATTAGATAACACATTTTAACATTAAAACTACAACGTTTTCATATGAGGGAGCAGAAAGCTTTATGGACACTTAAAGTTCAACATAATGCCATGTATTAATTTATTTAACTTGTGATAGACAGTGCATCGTAAAGGAGTTATTTCCTTTAAAGCTAGGTTACTTATTGCATAAACCAAGGCGAATTGTATATGATGCCTTTTCTCAAGACTTCTTGTAACCCTTTTTTAATTAATTCGATTTAATTTATTTTTTAAAAATAATTCATTAATTGTATGTTTCACTTAAATAAATTAACAAATTAACAATGCAAAGAAATAATTTTTTTTCTCATTTTTATGATTATTAAATTAACAAATAACTTTAACAAATCAAATAAATACGAATTTATGTTTTTATGAAGATGTTCATAAAAATACTCATCAACAGACATACAAATTTATAAAAAAACATTCTATTTCATATTTTCCCATAATTTAGGTTATTACACTGTCACCCAAGCTTAAGTCAATGACCTAATATAAAGTAAAAATAAAAGGTCCAAAATCACAACTTCAATAGACCATGGGAGAAGATGGCAAAATAGTTACAACATGTGATGGGGGAAAATAGAGGAGCAGTAGCTAGCATTGGTAGCGTGCAACTTGCAACAACCTAAAGGAGTAGATTTGTAGAATGTGTAGCTTGTGACTTGTGATAGCTAAGTGTTAAGTTGTCATTTTTGTACTAACTTTGGGATAAATTTCTTTAGTGTATTAAAATTATTGTGTGAAATTGATAGACTTGTTTCTAAATTGTTCTTAGGTGGTTTTCAACATATAGGAGATGAAATTGGACAAAAAGATGGAGTTAAAAGGAAGACCAAGTCGAATTTCCAACTGGCAAAAAAAATAGGTGACTAAGCGTGAACTTACAAAGAAAAGAGTTTTTTACATATATGATTTTTAAATCAGATCTGATTACATTCAAGATCTTTCAAGATTTTGAAATTCAAATGTTTCCTTATTGATAGGGATTTACGACCTGAAGATCTGGAAGAGATAATTGTTGAAGATCATGATAAGATGAAGGAGAAAATAAAAAAAGATAAAGTCGTGTACTGTTCACGTAGACTATTCATGTAGAGGGAGAGAGGAGTTGTTTTTCAATTTCTGTAAAATTGTTTCTTTCTGATTTTTCTTATTTTTAGATTAAAAATTTCGTATTTTTCATAAAGGATCAGGGATGGACACCTTACCAAGTGTTATTGTTTTATTTTCTTTTACTTTTGCCATGAATAGCTAAACTTTTCTTCTTGGTTGAAGGAAACCATGTTATCATCTATTATGTGTGAAATGTTCCAATAAAGTTTGTTTTGTTGATGAACATTGAGTGTCTTCCGAGTTATCTTTATAATTGATTTCTAGGTGCGCAATTAAGAATTGATTTGTTTAATAGCCAGATTAATAAAATATGACGTTCAGTTTTGTTAATCATAAGTGGCAATTAGGATTACTTTTTTTTACGTTAGAGTGGGAAATTCTAAGAAGAAACTCGTCTTGATTAAATGCATGTCGTACATGTGTTGTCTTGTTCATTGGCTTCTTAGTTCTTAAAGTTATTGCTCAATTGAACTTATGATCATATCTAAGTTATTGAGTGATAAGAATGTTTAGAATACATGTTTCTACTCATTTACACTTAAGAGAAAACATCACCCAATGAATTTTTATTGATGAATTGAATTTTATATCAAGGATCCATATTAGTGTGATAACATCTGTGACCCGAAACTAGGGTTTGTCTATTAAATTTTCAGATCTAATTACTTTAGTTGATTTTCAATTTTTTCATTATTTTCTAAATTGTCGCGAATTAAAGCCAAACCCCCTTTTTTGCTTTATTTTAGTTTTAAACTTGTATAATCTTTGTCGTTAAAGATTTCTTGTGGGAACGATCTCTACTTTCTACTACTACATTAATTTGTATTATAGGAAGTTAGTTTCCTTTTAAATTTGGTTGCATGTATGTAGTAGTAAAAAGTATGGATCGTTCTTACAAGGAATTTTTAACTGCAAAAATTGTACAAGTTCAAAACTAAAATAAAGCAAAAAAGGGGGTTTGGCTCTAATTCATGGCAATTTAGAAAAAAAATGACAAAATCGAAAATCAACTAAAGTAATTGGATCTGAAAATTTAATAGATAAACATTGGTTTCGAGTGATCGATGTTATCACACTAATATGGATCCTTGATATAAAATTCGGTTCATCAATAAACATTCATTAGGTGATGTTTTCTCTTAAGTGTAGATGAGTAGAAACATGTATTCTAAGCTTTCTTATCACTTAATAACCTAGATACGATTGTAAGTTCAATTGAGCAATAGCTTTAAGAACTAAGAAGCCAATGAATAAGATAACATATGTACGACATGCATTCCATCAAGATGAGTTTCTTCTTAGCATTTCCTACTCTAACGTAAAGAAAGTAATCCTAATTGCCACTTGTGCTTAACAAAACTAAACGTCATATTTTATTAATTTGGCTATTAAATGAATCAATTCCTAGTTACGCACCTAGAAATCAGTCAATCTAATTATAAAGGGAACTTGGAAGATACTCAATGTTCATCAACAAAACAAACTTTATTAGAACATCTCACACATAATAGATAATAACATGGTTTCTCTCAACTAAGAAGAAAAGTTTAGTTATTTATGGAAAAAGTAAAAGAAAATAAAATAATAACACTCGGTAAGGTCTTAATCCCTAGTCCTTTATGAAAAATACGAAATTTCTAATCTAAAAATAAGAAAAACTGAAAAGCAACAATTCTGCAGAAATTGAAAAACAACAGCTCTCTCCCTCTACGTGAACAGTACACGTGAAGAGTACACGACTTTATCTTTTTTTATTTTCTCCTTCATCTTATCATGATCTTCAACAATTATCTCTTCCAGATCTTCAAGTCGTAAATACCTATCAATAAGAAAAACCTTGAATGTAATCGGATCTTATTTAAAAATCAAATTTGTAGAAAATTCTTTCCCTTGTAAGTGCCCACGCTTAGTTATCTATTTTTTCTACTAGCTGAAAATTCGACTTGTCTTCCTTTTAATTCCATCTTTTTAGTCCAATTTCATCTCCCATATGTTCAAAAACCACCTAAGAACAATTAGAAACAAGTCTATCAATTTTGCACAATAATTTCAACACATTAAAGAAATTTATCCCAAAATTAATACAAAAATGACAACTTAATAAATTCCCCTTCACCAAACCTTTGATGCCCTCGAGCAAACATGCCAAACCACTACACTTTATCAATGCATCCTTCATAAGATTAAGTGCAAACAATCTACTAAACTTGAGCCAGCAAGACTTAAGTTGAAACATACATGATAATTACTTTTCATCGATATAAATAAACAAGGTCAAATTAAACATTGTTTGCTTAGAGGCAATTATGATACCAAGGTGAATTCTTCTAATAGATTTCTCTCTTTACACTTAAAATTTTAAGGTTAAAGTATTTCCCTTAAATCTCCCTCTAATAAATTGCACTACCATAGGCTTGCAAATTTATCAGTTAGCATTCGTTTGAATTACATGAGCTCATAGATCAGAAACATTTTATTCTGGGTTGTAATGGGGCTGAGTTCAAGGGTAAGGTAAAAATGGCAAAGGTTTAATCACAAGTATTCACAAAGTACTAAGTAAGAGGGACAACTAACTATAAATTCTGAGATAAAATGTCAATATAATGAACTACAACTACTCATTACTAACTAATGCTACTATATTTATGATTTTCTTTTCTTTTCTTTTTTTTGTTTTTGTTTTTGTTTTTGTTTTTTTTCTCTTTTTTTCCTTTTTTGAATAAAACAACAATAGTAGCATATATTAACAAAATATGAGTAGAAGTACCTCTAAAAATATCTCAAAATACAATACAAAACAAAAGTCCCTAAATTATAGACATTAAATGCTTATTTGGTACTTTATTAAACTTATGACAAGATAAAGCTAAAGGATTTTTGGGTTTCAATGTAAGGTGATTAATTCAAAACAACAAGGTTAAAGGCCCAAAGAGGTTTGCAATGGAAAATTTTACTCAGTGGTCATTTAAGCTAAGGGTTTTAAAATAAAAAAGGCCTTAATCATTTTTATAAATCATGTAGTTAAACAAATTCAATCTGGTTCAATGCAAATTCTGAAGTCAAGACTGATTAAAGGAGCATCACACAATATAAGAAATAGAATGACATAAAGAAGATATCATTAAGGCTCAAATTCGCTCACAGGAGGTTTAATTCAAGAATTCACCTTAATTTCACATATTACCTAATCACTCAAATGTTAAACTTTGACTACGTGTATAAGATCTGTTATTGCAATTAATTAGCATGGTTCACCTTAGAATCACATGGCCCAATTTAATTTCATGCACACCCTTAATCTCATCCAAACTAATATGATAAAGCTTGATGACTTAACATGCATAACCAACATGCAAAAACCAAAAAGAATCACACACAAATACTCCAATTCCTTCCCACAAACCTAAACCAACATTGTCCTCAATGTTAGGATATAAAATTAAAAAAGCACAAATATAAAGGAAAAGAGAAAAGAAGGCTTCTCTATTTGGAAATGCCGAAACCATGGTATTGGCGGATGTGGAGGTTGGAATCCTTCACACTCCCAATAAGCCATCAAATTATGCTCCAGCGGTGCACTCAGTGTTTGAGGCGACTGAGGCAGCCATCCAAATTGGTTTGGGAAGGTTGGTAACTACTTGGTGCAGCTATTGAAACCTGACTTCTTGTAACTAATTCCCCCACACCTAAATCATTGCTTGTCCTCAAGCAATAAATAAAAGGATTCACTCAAACAATTACGGTCAAGAGTTAATAGTTAATCAAACACACAGAAATCCATCAATGCTTTCAATCCAATTCACTCAGTTCAACTCTATCATGATCAAAAGCAAGTTACTCACATGCAAGCACAGTCAGTAAAATAGTCACTCAAGATGAATAACATCTAGCATTTAAGTCATTTTGCATTTGTTATCATATAAACAAGTCAAGGATGTTCAGTACGATAGAAATACAGATGAAAAGAAACAATACAAACGGAACAAAAATATCTTAAAAACAAAAGAACAACGATGCTTCTTATTTAATAACACAAGACAAAGACACTTTTGATCAAAAACGCAAAAATAAAGATAGTTGTCTCTTCTTCTTTTTGGTTTTTTTCCTTCTTTTTTTCGACACTGCATTCTAAGCATCCCATTCCACATTCATATGACAAGCTATATAAAATGCACGTAAATACCAAACATCATACACAACAGTCATCAAACATATGCAAGGCACACAAAGGAAAAAGAAAAAATGAAAAGCTTTAAAGTTAGGATCATTTCCAGAGTCAATCAAAGTTCCTCAAATCAAAAGCATTAACATCATTCCTGTATCACAATTAACTATTAACTAAAGACCAAAATTATTCAAGTTACTACATTCTCATCATCACCATCAAACTCACAACAATCCAAGTATGCAGAAATTTCACACTTTCCCCACCCCCACATTTAGAATAGGCATTATCCTCAATCAATAAAAGCACAAAAGAGGGATGGGAATAGAAGTACTCCCTTAAATTGAAGACGGCATATGCAGCTTTGAAATGAATGATTGCAACTTCTTGTGCAAATGTTGACAAACAGAACAAACTAAAGAAAGCAAGTAAAATACTCAAAGCAAACACTCAAAAGATACACACAAAAGAGAAAAACACATACAAGAAAAGGATACAGTTGGGATGCCTCCTATCAAGTGCTTATTTAAAGTCATAAGCTTGACCCTTGACATCTGTACATCATTTATTATTAAATATGTCAATGGACCGGGCCGGGCCCGAGCTGTCCTCGACCCTGCCTAGCTAGCGACATGGGCCACTGACGGGCCAGACGGCCCATGGTCAGTTTTTTAATTAAAAAATATAAAACGACACTGTTTCATGCAAGCCAACTATGGTTGACCCGTGGCCCGCCCACGGCATGCCAAATCTGGGCCAAATTCAGGCCGAGCTGAAATTCCCATCCCTATCCATTATCGAATCGATGCTTGAGCCCATCAGGAAGCATGCTCAAACTTCGTGAGGAGCCTGGAGCAACTTCCCTTGAAGTAGGCTTCTTCTCAGCATGATGCTCCATGACTTCTGATGAGTGGAACTTCATTGTTTAACCATTATACTCTTATGTCCACTCGTCTTTTCGGGCATCGCCCTTCTCACACCAGGATGGTCTCTATAAGAGTAACGCCAATGGGTGTGGAGACTCAACATCCTACGCCACATTCAATCTTCAGCTTGCTTGTCCACAGCTCGTTCAACTCATAGGTGATTAATGGCTTTTCTTCTTTTTGCTTCTCTTCTTTTTCTTTTTCTTCTTTTACCTGTAAACAACTAGGAAAAGGAAACAAAATTTTGTTAGTGATAACATGAACTACATCACTTACCTTAGGAGGTTGCACGTCCTTCATCTTTTCTTGAACTATAACCTCTTCCTCTTCTAACTCCGCTTGTTCTTCCTTTATTGCTTTTGGGTTCTCTAAATGATCTCCACTCTCTGAAGGAATTTACAACTCCTCCGCATCACTCTCTTGTTGGCTAAGAACTCTTGCATACATTTGGGCTTCTATCCTCTCCGCTAAGTGGCTCAATTGATCTTCCAAGGTCTTCAAGCTACTCCTCATTTCCTGCTGGATTTTAAGAGTGCTCGTCACCAAACTCATTACGATCTCCTCCAAAGACATCTTATCAGCTTGTGGTGATGATTGTATAGGTGAAGGATCTGGTTGGAAGTAGGACTGATCTTGATAGTAACTTAATGGAGAAGTGAATCTGTAATGTGTATTTTGCAAAAAGGAACACGTACAAAAAGAATAACCCAAAAATGAGCAAACTTCTCATACCTTAGCTTGTTGGTCATCCCTCGATACTTGGGCGTCTATAGATGTGAAATCTGCCACTTGATGGTCAAACCTAGAAGTAGTAACAAATGGAAACTTAACATCATAATAAGGATAATATGAAAAATTAGAATCAAAAGCATACTGATAATGAGCCATGCTGCTAAAAGATCAAACAATCAGAAAAGCTGTAAAACTAAAACAAACAGAAGATAACGTAATCACAAGCATTGAAAGCAAAACAAAAAAACAAAAAAATTACTAAAAAAACAATCAAACAAATTTCCTGGCAAGGGCGCCAAAATTTGATACTACTGCCGCCTGCAACCAAATTAAAAAAGAAACCAACTTCCATCAATACAAATTAATGTACTAGTGGAAAGTGGGTATCGTTCCCACGAGAAATTTTTAACGGCAAAGATTATACAAGTTTAAAACTAAAACAAATGGGGGGTTTTGGTTCATGTAATTTAAGAAATTAGAAATAACAAAAACTAAATTTAAACGAAAATATTCAGATCTGAAAATTTAGTAAACAAACCTTAGGTTCGGGTCACCGATGTTATCACACTAATATGGATCCTTGTATAAAATTCAGTTCATCAATAAACACTAATCATCACGGAATAGATGCCAGGCAATGATGTAGATTAAAGAAGCTACAGCGAGGAAAGCAAACGAAGGGGGAGGCTATGAGTTAGAGTAAGAGTGAGTGAACTATGCTTTGGTAAAGGAAAAGGGCACTAAGGCAGGTAGGTAGTTGGGTTAAAGAAGTAATGATTTAGGGTCTTTTTTAACCAAAACCTCAACATTTTTAATTTGCTCATTAACCCAATATTCATATTCCTAGTTCCAAGAGGCAACTCCTCAAAGGAGAGAGTAATTGAGTTGGATAGCTACTATTATTAAATATTAGTATTGTCGTTAAAAGTAGTTAAGCTCTATGCTGAAAGTGTGGCATTACATATTGTTTAATTCTTTTAAGGTTTGATCATAATATGTAACTCTGTGTTAGAATATTAAAGATGACATTGGATTAAATCAGGTCAAGCTTGTCATTAGTCTTGCCCAAAGGATGATTTCGGTTTGACTCAAAATCCAATTAGACCAGATTCATATTACCCGATCTTAAACTTAATTGAGTTTTAGGTGACAAGAAGTATCAACCCTATTATGACCATTACATGTATCTGTTCTCTTTGGAGAATCTCCATTCTCCCATCAACTCCTAAAATTTTACCAAATGGTCCAACTCTAAGGAGTTATGATATTTAAATGGCCCAACTCAAAAGAATTAAAAGTGAAAGCATTCATATAAGATAACTATGCAAGTCATATAGTTTTTTCTAGGGTTTCAAAGGTTTCAGGCAAAACAAAAATGGTGAGAGATTGTCGAGGAGAACATGTTAGGTCCTTTCATAGTAAATCTCTTCTTTCTTAATTTCTATTAACCTTAATCTCAACTTTTTCTGTTAAAATATTTGTTCAATTTTGTTGTTTTTCCACATGCTCTATATTTGAGGAACAATTCTTGTATACAAAGGTGAGTACATAGTTATCAATTCAACCTGTTTTTCATAGACTTGGTTCAATGGGGAGTTTTTGTATATTGAGTTTTATTTGTATTTATAAATCCCTATCGAACTAATATCTAAACATATCGTTGATATAAATCGAAGGTGTTAACATTTGACATTAAGGAGGAGGTAACATGGTACTATAGTAAAAGAATGGTGTATATTTACAAGGCTAAGGTGAAGAAGAATGGAACCTACTATTAGTGCATTTATGTCCTTTTTGGTAACCAGTAATGAAGAAATTAGAATAAAAAATAAGAATAGGAATGTAAAGCAAGAATCGTACTAGGAATGAAATTAATGGTTATGCGTGTTTAGTATGTCATCATCATCATCATATCCAGTCTAAAATCTTGCAACAAAGCGGGATCTGGGAAGATCTGATAGTACACAACCTTACCCCTACATAGTAGAGAGGCTATTTCCAGTAGACCCACATGTAGATGTGACAATAAAAGAGTGATGCAGGTTAATAAGTAAATAAGTAAAATAGGCATGCTAAAATATTATGTAGATAAAATTAAAATAAATATATAAATAAAAAACTAAAATAGAACCAAAGAATCTAGATCTACTAGTACCTGATAGACTACAAAGTCCAGCTCTTCTTATCTCTAGTCGGGCTAGGAGTCCTTGCTTAGAAACCTTGTGGGTATGACAATCCTACCATTTAAGGCGGCCTCGAGGGATCTTTCCCCCTACATTTGTCCTGAAAAGTCAAGTTGTAGGACAGAAAGCTTTATCCACGACTTGCAACTAGAAATGACAAATAGGACATTGGGTTGGACTTCCCACGCGGTAAATTCGTTGAGCGAGCGTTAAACTAAACATCTTCTAATAACTTACTCAACTGTTTTAGTGAACTTTAAAGGGTATCATTTACCCTTATCCAATCACGCCATACTTTTCTATTTCTGGCCACTTCCTCAGTAAGGGCCAACTCTGTCATATCTTTCTTGATAACTTCTCTCCAGTTCTTATATGGCCTCTCTTTTCTCCTCTTGTAGTCACTAAGGGTTATTTTCTCACAGCGTCGTATCGAAGCATCAAAGTGCCTCCTGCACACATGCCTAAACTACCTAAGCCTAGTCTCTCTCATCTTGTCAGCAATACTAGCTACTTGTAGTCTGTCTCTCACCACAAAATTCTGGACCTTATCTCTTTTGGTAATGTAACACATCCACCGAAGCATACGCATTTCTGCTATCAACAACTGTCTTGTATGTCTACATTTGACAGGCCAACATTTTGCCTTATATATCGTAGCTGGCCGAATCACCATTTTATAAAACTTTCCTTGAGCTTTAAAGGAGTCTTTTTATCACATAAGACCCCTGATGTGCTTCGCCATTTGACCCATCCAGATCTTATACGATGGACTATATCGGCATTAATATTACCATCTCTCTGAATGATAGACCCGAGGTATTTAAAACTCGATTTTAGTGGTATGACGTCAGTACCAATTGCTACCGCCGCCTCATGGACTAAGTTGCATTCTAAATATTTCGTCTTAGTCCTGCTTATTCAAAAACCTTTCCCCTCTAATGTTTCTCTCCAACATTCTAACTTGAAATGAGGCTAAACAGAGTTAATAATTATGGTAGTATGATATCAAATATTATGAATGATAATGAGAAAATGTTAACTCATATTTAATTATTGTATAATTTATTTTTTGTAAATAACTAGTTAAAATATTTTGTATTTTATAAATAATTATTTAAATTATTTTTAAGAATTTATAAAATTATTAATTTTAAAATTATTATGAATAATTTTTATTATTAGAATAAAAGTATTGATGAAATAAAATAAAAATAATTATTAAATAAATTAAATATAAAGATCGAAAAATGTGATTTTGACGATAATATTTTGATAAGAATTAATATCCTCACAAAATCCTTATAATATTTTGATAATAACTTAAATAATATTATCTCATTTAATGATTATCTCTTATTCCTAATATTTGATTCAAGTTTATGCCTACACCCTCTTAGGAATAAAAGTTTAGGAATGTTTAAAATTGATTTTAATATTGTTATTTTCTATTTTATCCTTTCCCATCAACTAATCAATTATTAAAGAATAAATATTTCATTCTCGTTCCTGTCTCTTTATTACTAGTTGCAAAATATTCAAAGTGTCCCTCATATTAAACAGGCAACAAGAGGAATTAGATTTCTCTGCTTGAATTCATATAATCGTGATTTATGTTACAAAAGTATATATTATATTAACAAATTAAGTGGTAATTTTTTAATTTTATTTATTATGCAAATGATTATGAAAATAATTGATCTTATTTATATTAAAAATTTTAATTTTTAAAAACATTGTAATTAAAAGTTTGTGAATACTAAATTATTATGAAAATAATTTTTACTTTGAGTCATTAAGTTTATGTAAATAACTAGGTTTTTAGTTTTCTTTATAACTATTAAATAAATAAATTATATTGATCAATATTTTGATTAATTGTTGGTAGTACATAATTTTAAAATATTTATTTAATTCCCATTTATAATTTTCAAAAATTATGAAAAAAAAAGAAATTAAAGATAGGAGTGACGTTTTACTTTCCAAAATAAATCCCCCAATAGAGTAGAAGAAAACAAATGAGAATGAAATGTCCACTCAAAGAATGAGCATATCAGTCTTTATTTAACTTTTCAAAGTTTGTTGTGTTACAGGCAAATGCATTGTTTTTTATAATCATGCATGGATCTTGCCTCACTTCGTCTTTATGATTAAATTAATAGAGTTTAATTTATCTTGATTTCTCTATTTATGGATGATTTATCTACATCCTAATCAATCAAGCAAATAGTCCTGCAAGAGCTTACGCATGAAAATGGTGAATACTAGTAGCCCTCGTACGGATTCCTTAGACTACCGAACAGAACTTCTGTCGCCTCCACTAACGAGAGAGGATGCGCCGGTGACAAGGGTACCTTCATGGCGGCTTAACATGGATAGTTTCCAGCTCCCGGAAAG
Organism: Erythroxylum echinodendron; assembly: GCA_027575705.1. Classification (NCBI taxonomy): domain Eukaryota; kingdom Viridiplantae; phylum Streptophyta; class Magnoliopsida; order Malpighiales; family Erythroxylaceae; genus Erythroxylum; species Erythroxylum echinodendron. The sequence goes on from JANZXR010000002.1 coordinate 29,615,026, forward strand.
GCCATCTCGTTCTCATTTTGGCATTATTCATATTTTCAAGTCGCTTCGTAAGCTGCCACATTATTTATATTAGTGTATAGTAGTATATGGATACAACACAGTATTTGAGTATCGTATTTGCATATTTTCTTCTCAACTATAATGATGGCAGGAAGACAAAAGTTAATTGCCAACTATTACAAGAAGCAGGAAAATCTTCTTAAAGAGTTCAACCAGATCGACACGTTTACAGACCTTGGTGTTTTCCGATCTGGGGAATCGAAAGAGGTTACTCTCACTCCCTAGTGCTCTTAGCTTTGCACATCTTGATGTTGGAGCAGTGAGAGTAGAGGATGTGATCGTATGATGAAAGAGCCAACAAAATTGAAACTCACTTGGCTTGTTAATTAGGCCGTTTCTAAATGATAGTTATATTTTTACAATCGAAAGCAAAATAAAAGGTACTAATATGGCTTTTTTATGGTAATTGATCATCAGAAGGATGTCAAACAACAAGCGACATCTGAAAGGAGGGCAATATATGCATCAAACGTAGCAAACTTGGTGCTTTTCATGGCAAAAGTGTATGCCTCTGTTGAGAGCAAATCAATGGCAGTGATAGCCTCAACCGTAGATTCTCTGTTGGATCTCTTGTCAGGTTTCATTTTGTGGTTCACTGATTATGCCATGAGAAAACCCGATAATTATCGATATCCTATTGGCAAGCAGAGAATGCAGCCTCTAGTAAGCTTTAATTTTCTCGTCCTGTTTACAATTGCTTTCCGATTCTTTTAAGAGTTTAGTCTAAAATGCTTCTTTGATTCAATGTTCACGTGCCTTCTTCAGGGAATAGTTGTATTTGCTTCAATAATGGCTACTCTTGGCTTACAAATATTGTTTGAATCAGGACGCGAGCTTGTTACCAAGGTGAATAAAAACAAATCAAAGAACATATGTTCCATTTTAACCTCGGGGGCCGAAAATAATGATCGACATTTTGCAGGCCAAGCCAGAAAATGACCCCAACAAAGTTAAATGGATGGTGGGCATTATGTCTTCAGTGACAGTAATAAAGTTGCTCCTTACGGTCTATTGCAGAAGATTTAAAAATGAAATAGTTATGGCGTATGCCAAAGATCATCTCTTTGATGTTATTACCAACTCGATTGGTCTTGTAACTGCCGTCTTAGCCATTAAATTCTACTGGTGGCTTGACCCTATTGGGGCAATACTCGTGAGTTTCAATGCAAGTTTATTTCTGTTTTCGGAAGGGGGAAACAAGTATTTCTCCGTTTCTTCTTTTTAGTTACCATTTCTCCATTTTGGTTTGGACAGATACCAGTCGAATTCAAGGGCACTGGTTTATATGTCCTCATGCATGAGCTTAACTTGTATCACTTTCAATCTTGGTAGATAGCTTTATACACTATAATCAACTGGGCGAATACGGTGATGGAGAATGTTTGGTCGTTGATTGGCAGAACAGCACCCCCGGAGTATTTAGCGAAGCTTACGTATTTGATATGGAACCATCATCAAGAGATTAAGCACATTGACACCGTTAGAGCATACACATTTGGTTATCAATACTTTGTAGAAGCTGACATAGTGTTGCCAGAGCAGATGTCACTTTCCCAAGCACATGACATAGGGGAAGCACTTCAAGATAAGCTTGAACAACTTCCTGAAGTTGAGAGAGCTTTTGTTCACGTAGATTTTGAGTTCACTCATCAACCAGAACACAGGCCTAAAAGAACATGAACGGTACAATCTTTGTTGGCGACTATTGAATTGAACGTCTTCAGATTGAGGTCCAAGGCTTTGGGAGTCCTTGTCACTCTAGAGATACTTTTTCTTTGCAGTCTTCTTTTTACCCCAAAAGGAACTTGAATGAAATGAATTACATACTAATTGCGTCTAGTTGCAATAATTCGGCTTTTGAATTAACATTATGGAAGGAAAAAAAAAAAAAAGCCAACTCTCTTCGAAACTTAACTATGACTTATATACATGTCAACTCACTAGAACGGTTCAGATGCTCTGCTTCTAACTTGCTTTATTATTTTAGATATGAATGTAATCTAAAAACCTATACGTTGTGGCATTTTCTGATCTGTCTGTAGCGTGACCTATTATGCATACTCTACTAAGATTTGCTTCTGTTATAATTTATCACTGCCTTATTAAAGAGGTTAATCACAAATACAATATCAAACTTTGCTCAATTTAAAATTATAACTCGAATTTACAAAAGTAGTAATTAAATACTCAAATTTTTAATTTTTTTTAATTCGAGCCTGATATTACTTTTTTCGTTACCTTTGCTGAAGTGACTGTTACGTATTCCAGAAATCTTAATTGTTAACACAAGTCAACCAAAATTAACACAAGAGATAAAGATTAATGAAAAAACATCGTTTAATTATATAACTAAAGTGACATCGTTTCAAAAAATGAAATCTCTAAATTAGTTAAATCCCTCTTCGACGCCCTCACCCTTCATTTTGTTCCTTTCGTTTAAACCTTCCTTAACGCTTTTAGTTTGTTCTCCCGACGTCCCAAGCCACTCTCCATTGCAAAACACCAGCAAAGTTTGCGTTTTTAGTTCATGGCCTGTGGTTGAGGGGGAAAATTACCAATCATGGCTGTGATAAATTACCAATTAAGGCATCGGGGGAACAAATTGAAAATGAAAGGTTGAGAGCATCGGGAGAATGAACTGAAAATATAGACCTTGTTAGTGCTCTGCGATGTGAGAGTGACTTGAGGCGTTGGGAGAACAAACTGAAAATGATGGGCTAAAGGAATCGGAAGAATGAACTAAAAATGCAGATCTTACTGGTGCTCTACGATGTGAGAGTGGCTTGGGACGTCGGGAGAACAAATTGGAAACAAAGGGTTGAGGGATTAAATGGAGGGAACAAATTGAAAACCAAGGATGAGGGCATCGGGAGGGATTAAACTAATTTATGGATTTCATGTTTTTAAACGATATTATTTTAGTTATATGATTAAACGACTTCGTTTCATTAATCTTCATCACTTGTGTGTTAATTTTGGATGACGTGTATTAACAGTTAGGGTTTCTAGAACACGTTGCAAGTCAGGTAAGCAAAGATAACGAAGAAACTAACGTGGGGCTACAATTGAAAATAATTGAAAATTTGAGCATTTAATTGCTACTTTTTAAAGTTTAAGTTATAATTACAAAATTAAGTAAAGTTTGAGATTCTTTTTTTAATTAACCGTATTAAAAAAAGATATTCAATCCAGGATCTTCTCATTGATTTTCTTTATTTGAAGTTTCTTTTAATTACAAACTTTAAGCATGTCTCAAGTCCATTAAAATCATTGGAACAATTGTTAATTAGAATAGAAAACACTTTGTGACCAATTAATGCTAGCTATTTATAGCCCATAAATAACACTTGACACAAAATAATATAAAAATTGTATAATTGATATTTATGTGTCAAAGAGTAATTTAAGAATTTTATTATAAAGACTAAATTGTTAAAATAAGGAGAGGAGCGGTCGGAAGTTAGAGATAAAAAATGTAAGGACTAAATAGTCAAAACAGTGGAGGAGTCTTATAGAGAAAAAAATTGCAAGAAACTAAGAAAATAAAGAGAAAGTAGTAAAATAGATTTTAAAAAAAAAGGAGAAAGGATAGACAAAATAAAAGAAAAAAGAGGTTAATGTATAATTAATAATATTCTAGTTTGATATATAATATCCATTTAAAAATTGACCAATTTAA
>JANZXR010000002.1:29618864-29664619 GCA_027575705.1 Erythroxylum echinodendron
TAGTAAAATAGATTTTAAAAAAAAAGGAGAAAGGATAGACAAAATAAAAGAAAAAAGAGGTTAATGTATAATTAATAGAAAAAAGAGGTTAATGTATAATTAATAATATTCTAGTTTGATATATAATATCCATTTAAAAATTGACCAATTTAAATTACAATAGGTTTACTTGTTAAATTAAATTAAAATATTATTAATTATATAAAAAAATTATGTCTAACTAATTTAGTATCTTATTTAGGTATTCCTACAACTTATCTTTTGAAATTTTTGAGAAAGAGTGAAAATACAAATTGAGGCATAACTGTGTCTCAGACATGTTCTTTTAATAGAAAGCTCTATCAAAGACTTGTGTTATTAATTTTTTTTAAAATCAAAATGAAAGAAAATTATATCACTTTCTAAGTTTCTATTAGCATCATAATATCCCAATTGTTGCTTAGATGATAAGATATGCCTAATTTAAGAAGTATTGTCTAAATTAGACTTTTGATAAGTTAGTCTTAATTAATTTTTGTATAATTAATAAAATTTTAGGTTGATCTTAAATATCGATTTTAAAATTAACTAATTTAAATCGCGATGGACTGATTTGTCAAGTTAAACTAAAATATTATTAATTATATAAAAATTAAATTAAATCTACCTAATCTAATATCCAATTTAGGTAGTACTTCATAAATTAGGTATAACTTTCATCTGTAAAATCCAATTGAGTTGCCACATAAAGTTTAGGAAATGTTCTAAAACTTTTAGTTTTTAATATTTTTAAAAATGAATAATATAACTAACGGACAATTTTTTCTTGAGATTTGACCTTGATAGAGTTGTTTATTTAAAAAACACGCCCCATGAAATAGTTGTGTTAATTCCATATTCTTCAGTTTTTATCAATAAAATCAAAAGAAAAAGTTTTGAAGCTCTTTCTATGTTTTTCATAAAATCTTGAATCATCTTAGTTTGAAGTTGGATGAAAAAGTTATATCCAAAGTTTTATCTAAATTGGATATTGGGTTAGCTATACTTAGTTTAATTTATATTAAGCTAATATTTTGGTTTGATGTAAAGTATCCATTTAAAAGTTAATTGATTTCAATCAAGATTAATTGGTTTGTTAAATTATGCATGAAGTGAGTTTTTCAAGGATAAATCATGTAGTTGTAAGGAAAGAAGGCTACTCAAGATGAATCAGATGCATTCCCAAGTTTGATCACTTTTTTACTTGTCATTGAACATTAAATATGTTTAATACATAAAGAAAAAGGCTTGGAGAACAGCTAAAAACTTGGTTTGTGTGCTTTGAGTTAAATCAATCCCAATTCACATAATTATGATCTATTTATGGGCTTTATTCTATTTTGTTAGCTTGCTTTATTGTAATTAAGCTATACCTTAATTATAAGGCCCAAAGTGTTTTGATATTATTTTACAATTATTTTTCTAGTTTCCTATTTGGGTAAGGACTTGTTATAGGGCTAAATTCTAATATGATTTGAATTCCTTAAGATATTATGGATTTAAATTGAAATAGGATTTCAAGACTTCTAATTAAAGTAGTATTAGTGGTTAGCTTTAATCCTTATTACGGTTGATAAGGAACGTTCTTTTCCTTTTAGGACTTTAGTCCTCTTTTACTTTTAGGATTTTAATTCTTAGGGAGTTAATGCCTATAAAAGACTTTCTTGTTGATGTAATTTATGGATTATTAATATAAACATCAATTTAAGATTCTTCTTCATTTTTATAAGATTTTTTCTCTTAGTTCTTTGTCAATAACTTAATATGATCTTATCAAGGCAACTTATGTCAATAAAAATCCTTATAGCTTTGGCTTTAATTAGTGGGTTTGGCTAGGTTTGAGTTTTCTTGCTTAATTTAAAGATGATCATATGGTGTTAAGGCTCTCTCCCGATGGACATATGCCATTTGATAACTGGAACATTCCCCCCGAGGCCTTTCCTAAGACAGGATAAGCTATCTTCGGGTCTGTATGACATTGGCCATTTTACTGTAGCTTCTACCTACTCCATGCTTAGGGATCAGGAGGACACCGAGGCTATCGGAATCTGGAAGATCATCTGGCACTGGCCTTGCCCACAACGAATTCGGTCCTTCCTCTGGCTCCTCGCACAGGATAGGTTATTAACTAACCAACAAAGGGTTCGTAGACATCTCACGATGGAGGGGTCTTGCTACCACTGGGGCTTCGAAGGATCCTCTGTGCATACAACTCAAGACTACATCAGAGCCCGAAAAGTGTGGAACTCATTTCTGCCGCATATTGTTAATTCCGATTTTTTCACTCTACCACTCCACCAATGGTTATATACTAATCTCCACGGCCACAAACGAGTGTACAGCCAGGAGTGGTCAACTGTTTTTGGCACGACTTGTTGGTTCTTATGGGCTTGGCGTAATGGGTCCCTTTTTGATATTCATTTTACCTGGCCATCATCACCTATTTCTGTTATTTTGTCTTATGCAGATCAGATCCACAAGTCAACCACTTGGCAAAGCAACTTTATAACTGGACATCCCCAATGCCACAAGCAACTCATAGGATGGAGCAAACCTCCGCTCGAGTGGGTCAAGTTGAACACAGATGGAGCTTGTAACCGTTCATCCTCCTCGGCTTCAGCTGGCAGCCTCCTCAAAGACAGTTCTGGCAATTGGCTTGGCGGGTTTATCCAAAATCTTGGCTGGTGCTCTTGGTGTCTGCGGAACTCTGGGGAGTGTTTACAGGGCTCACGCTCGCGTGGACTCTAGAGTATCGTCTAGAAGTCGACTCGGCTGTGGCCATCCAACTCCTCTCTTCCTCGGCCAGCCAATCCTTAATCCATAACCCCATTGTTCAAGGGATTCACAAACTGTTCACGCGGAACTGGACGGTGGTCCATCGTCACATCTATTGTGAAAGGAATCGCTGCGTGGACTAGCTAGCGAGACATGCTGAGCATTTTGCGATTGGCACTACTTATTTTGATCTTCCACCCATTGAGTGTCATGTACTCCTCCTAGAGGATATGTCGGGAGTTGCTTCCCGAGACACGTCATGTAATCGGTTTCTTTTTCCCTTTTATATAAAAAAATCCTAAACCTTTAAAAGATGTGAGTGAGGCAAGAATCCAAATCCTTTATTTACATAAAAGTAGTAGGAACGTAACTATATGAGAGAAAAATTTTGACCTCAATAAAAGAGAAAAGAAAAGTAAGAGGAAGGTAACTATATGAGTAAACAATTTGGCCTCAATCATAAAAATTCTAAAGGCATAGACTTTTAGGATTAAATTTGCCAAATTGCAATTTGATCCTTATCCTAAATGACTTTTACTATTAAAGAAGGCCAAAGGTGTGAATTGTACCTCGACGTTCCACAAAAGATTTAATTAAATCCATACTATTACCTCTAGTATAATTTTAACGTAACTTTATTAAAATAGTATTCAATGCTCTTTGAATAGAGCGTAAAAGTTGTAACAGAGGTAACAATAGGGGATTTCAGGCCTTTTATGAAACATTAAGTGAAAATTATATCTTTAGCCAATGTTTAAAGAACAAAATTTTAAGATCACATCAGACTTTGATGGGTCCAAATTGCTTATTGCGACATTATATAGTAAATGTTGACCTTCCTCAAACTTAACTATGTTCAGATTTATAGTGCTATAACTTATAATCATACTAAAATACCTATTAAAACATGGTGTAAACTGCACCTATAAATATTCATCCTAAAGACACTTAAAACACAAAATTCACAAGTTAATGTGTCTTTACAATTTAAATAACCATGTTTGAGGAGAAGATGATTTTGTTCATTTCATGCCATCGACACATTCACAAAATGCTAACCTACGCAAAAACTAACACAATGTAATTAGAAAGTCACACAGAATTGACATGCAAGTGAATATATGTGTCCACACTTAAGAAATGTGGAAATTAAAACAACAAAAATTAAGAGAAAGGATAATAAATAACAACAAGAGAAAGATCACTTATGGCGACTAGAGTGGTGATGTTGTAGGAGATGGAACATGGACACCTTGCATAATAAAAAACTTAAACAATTTCTTTGTTTGATAGCATTGATGGCGCACTACCTCTTTCGATTGTGCCTCTATAGCCTCCATAGTGTTCATTTTTTCAAGCACTGTCTCCCAGCCTTCTTCCTCCTCCGCAGATTCTTCACTGGATGAGACCTGTTGATGTTGTTGTGGAGTTATGGAACTAGAACTTGCCTAGCCCATCCTATATTTAACTTACAATTTAAAGCCAATATCTTAGAGTTCCATACCATGGCACTTCAAGATCTCAGCTTACCTGAAATGTGTGTTATTTAGACACTAAGGAAAACCAAGGGTTAGTCCATCAATATTAATACCATAAAAATGAGCTAAAGTAGTTAGAAGAAAACCCATGCCTAGATAGCTACTCTTCATAGTAAACGAAATAACTATAGTTTGAAACATATAGGTGTATATACATACTGGAACCTTATTATCCATGCACTAAATTATAAATAAATCTTTCTTTAAGCTTTTGTTACTTTGTCTTTTAGCAAGTATGACACATGAATTTATATAATAACAAGCACTCAGGAGTCTAAATAACATTATTTGGTGTAATGTGCATATTAAATATATACAAACCAGTTAATTGTTTCCAACATTATTTTGACATGATGATTATCATATATGCTAAAAAAATTATTTCAAAAAAACTAAACATTTCTTCCATGATATCTTAATCTAAGTTATATAGTTTTCCTTTCAATCAAAACAAAAATTATCCAACTTAACTGATTCACAATATAAAGTTATGTAGAATTCAAAGGTTAATTCTTCAAACACAAGATGATCACAATGTATAAACTTATTCCAATGAATTATAACTGAAGGCCTCAACTTTTTCTTTCAAATTTAAATCTTCAAAATTGAAAAAGCAAAATGTATAAGTGTAACAATTATTTTGGAATGAAGGTGCACCATTGTCTGACACCTTCGTTTTTCCCCAAGGTTTGGAACATTTTGCCAATTGTTTGATTCTTAGGGACATTATGGAGAGTGAAACCTACAAAATAAATAAGAAATAACAACAAAAACATAAAATACATAAAATAAAGACAAAATGTAGGAGAGAAAAAATATGGAACAAAATCTTGCAAAAGCCACTAAAAAGATGTGTTTTAAGGTGGGAATCACTATATTTGTATGTAAACAATGTTAAGCTAGAACAAAGATGAAAGAAAAGTGTGATATCTAAGTGAAATTTAAGTAAGATTTGAAAGCAAAAAAGAAGCAAGGGAAAGGGACTACTATTTTAGAGAGAGAAGATGAGAGGTGGAAGAAGAAGAATAAGAATATTTATATGTGTTAGGGTATGGTGGAGGGGTAGAAAGGTACTAACAGAATCATGTAAGTGGCGCACGATTGTGTAAGTTGTATAAGGAGCAACTAGCAAAATAATGTAAGTGGTGCACGATCGTGCTAGAATGTTTTAGTTACACTATGCATGATCATGCGTGGCCTTGCTCCATCCAAAACTTTGATGCTATGTACTATAATCCTCACACATGTTTTGAAATATTTTCCCTAACCTGTAACACCTTTCCAAATATGGTATTCATCAATCAAAATCATTGCAACAATAGGAAAATAATGAACTCATATGCAAGAAATTATAAAAAAATTAACTAACATCAAAATAGAAACAAAATGAGATAAAATAAAAATAAAAATATAGATCTATCCTAATTCTTGGGTTGCATCCTAAGTAGCGCTTGTTTAATGTCGTTAGTTTGACGTACCCTACACTTCTACCATCAACCTAGGTCTTAAATTAGTGGTTTGCTTCCATCTGTTTCTCCACAAATCGAATTAGTAGCCTATTTTTTGGATATTTTTTGACATTTCCCATAAGGTTAGATAACATTTAATTGCATTTTTTAGTTTTTCAATAACTTATCAGTTAAGTTACGTAATTTGATTCAGATAAAGATAATAAAGTGACCTAATAAATGATTTAAGTCAATGGGATGAAGTCTAGGAGCAAAATGGATTTTGATTAGCATAGACTGGACCTAGATCGGACTTGTGATGAGGAAGCCCAATATGGATGCTATATATAAAGGTTAAGGTTTCTTGCAGTTGCTTATGTCATTCGTAAGCAAAAGGATTTTTGACCCGTTAAGAGAGCTTACATTTTGAGAAAACTATAGAAAGGCTTTATCGTATTCTAGTGAGTAGTTCCTGTGAAGTCGGTAGTAGATTCGTGCTCGTTACAGCTTTGGAAAGCTTATTTGAAGTTATCGAACCGAAATTAGGTATTTTTACATTTCTTCATTTATTTACTTCTCATGTTCGATTCGATATATGTAACTAAAGTTCGTTACGTGTTACATGTGTATCAAAGCGGTGACATGATCAGGTGCATTACAAGCGCTATACATATATTGGGCGTATAGGCGCGGGCACGTGTAATGCACGCACCTTCCCCTCTACACGTATGATGATGTCATAGTGACATCATCAACTAACGTCACGTTGACATCGACTACAGCGGATGCTAACATCACCGCTATAGTAAACTAAAAAATCTCAAAATTTTTAGATTTCTCGTAAGGGTGCCCCGAGGTGGTTTTGGTTAGTTTTGGGGTCTGAGAAATTTATAAAGTAAGTTTTCCATTTTTCTTAATTTATTACATTAGTAATAAATTAAAGTTTAACTCCAGAAAAAGAATTAAGGCATTCTGAAGCCTATTTTGAGTGAATTTTCATGCTTTGGACATTATATGAGGAGGATACTTCAAATTTTCATGTCTTGGGTCTCATACTCAGTGTTCGAGATATCATAATGGTCACTTAGAAAAGAAATTAAGACATTATAAAACCTTTTTTGAGTGAAGTTTTGTGTAACAAACTTGCCATAAGGGAGATACATGAGGTTGTCGTGTCTTGAGTGGTCGATTCAGTGTTCGGTGACTATGATAGTCACTCTAATGAGATTTTTTCGCTACGAAAGTCTCAAATAAAGTTTTCAGAGAATGTCTTCAGCACTAGTGTGTAACAATGAGAATGTGCATTTGGGTTTTACATTTATTGATGTTACATTATCACATACCATATGCCCATAAAGAATGTGAGGATAAGATAAAGATGTATCCCTTGTGTTTGTGAATGTTTTGGGTACATCTGAGGATGTAGTCATTACAGTGGCCTTTTGAGTTAGTATTTTGAATTGTTTTACTTGCATATTGGGGTATGTCTTTGGTCTCATATTTTATACTGCCTATAAGTTTTGGCTTTACATGGCATTTTGAGATATGTATAAAAGCATCAAATGGAGCAAAGTTGTTGCTTGAATGATCTATTCGCCCACAAGTGGTAATGTCATGAGAGTTGATGGTTTATACTCTGATCACTTTTATGTGGACGTCTAGTTGCATATATTTTGTATTCAACTCACAAGTGTTTCATAATATGTATAGGTACAATTTAATAGCTTTGAATATCGCTGTTATGCTATATTTGTGCTGAATATAACATTGTCATTATGAAGTCACCTTTTCTGTCAACTAAATCATTGTCCCCATTGAAACCTTGTTGCTTTCAATATGAAGAAGTGGATAGAGGATGTATTGAATGTTATGGAGATTAGGGGAATTGATATGGCCATATGTACAGATAGGCCATCTCCACCTACATTCATAAGCTCAACAGCTCATAAAGCAGCTTATGTGGCTTGGGATCGATCTAACATATTATGTTTAATGACCATTAAGAGATTCATACTTGACCATCTACTTAGTGGAATTTTAGACACAAACATAGAGAAGAAATTTTTTGGTAATTTCTCCTAAAGGTACACGGTCTCATATAATGTTGAGATAATTTTCTTGATGAAAGAATTATTCTCCAAGAGATATACGAGAGAAGGGTAGTTATGGAGTACATATAAAAAATGATCCATCTTCATAGTATACTAAAGATGCTAAACATTCCTCTTCTTGATGTCTTTATAGTTCACCAGAATCTAAACACACTCCTTTCATACTTCAGTAATCTAGTGATGATATATTACTTGCTCGATGAAGAATAGGACTTTAATGCTTTGATTGCCTATTTTGTTGCTGAGAAGGAGAAAATCAATATTGCTACTCCTATAACCCTCAAAGCAACTCAAGGGGATGTAAAGGTAAAAATCACTAAGATCAATGGTAGAAAGTCTAAATCTTCTCCACATGCTGATATTGGTCAATCAAGTGCTGGTAAAGGTCTGTTGGATATAAAGAACCTAGCAGTATAAGTCCTGGAGGGAAATACTGAGACCATTAGGTAACTCCTTGGCTTATCAATTTATGAATCTAATTTGTGATAGTCATATTAAGTACTTGGTGGCTATAAAGTGGAACATCTAATCATGGTGCTTCCACGATGTAGGGGTTCATATCCAGGATAGAACCAAATAAAGGGAAGGAGAAACTGATGGGTGACAACAATAAAGAAGTGGATGTAATATCTATAGGGGATGTATGTATTGAACCTTATTACAAGGTTCATTTTGGTTTTACGCGACACATTTTATATGTGATCTTTATATCAATTTTGGACAAAGAAGGATGATTTTTTGTATTTAATGCTTATGTTTTACAGTTTTTGTTTAATGCAAAACATAATGGTATAACTTTCTTGTCATATAGTTTGTATAGAATATGTCTTACCCCAGATTAGATAGATGCTTCTTCATATCTTACCGAGCAAGTCATGAAACAAAAAATCCTGATGAATGATAAGTCAGACATGGTGTGGCATAAAAGTTTAAGCCACATTTTCAAAGCTAGGGTTGAGAGATTGATTAAGGAAAGCATTCACTCAGTTCTAGATTATGATGATCTGAAAATATGTGTTGACTGTTGCAAGGTAAGTTGACTGAAATAAAGATGAAGAGGTCAGCTCATGTTTCTGGCTTATTGTTTATGATACATACAGACATAAAAAGACCGTTAGAGTTGCATTGTGAAATTCTAAATGTATTCTGACATTTGTTGATGATTATTCACATTATAGTTTATGTGTACTTGCTTAAAGACTAAAGGTTAAGAACCAATTGGGAAAATCTTTTTAAAGAGTCATATCTGACCATGGATGGGAGTATCATGGCAAATATGGTGTTTTAGGACATGAAAAGGTCCGTTTGTTAGATATATGGAATCGATTGGAATAGTGACTAAGTTTACTATACCGGATAGTCTTTGGCAAAATGGTATATTCTTAAAAGATAACCGCGCCTTAAAGGACATGAAGAAGTTAATGCAGAGCAGGACTAATCTACCTGATTATCTAGAGTGTGAAAACCCAGCCTTGCATACATTCATGTATGGGGCTGCCCTGTTAAGATAGTATAATCCTTATAAAGATAAATTACATGCTCGTTCCGTTTATTGCTATTTAGTAAGATATCTCGACCACTCGAAAAGTTACAGATTTTACTATAAAAAAAGAGGAACTAGAATAGTGAAATCACAAATAGCTAAGTTTTTGGAATACGATATCTATGATGATGGTAGGCCCTTTGACCCTTCAGATAATAGCAGCAAGAATACTACAGTTATTATTTACCCGCTACTCATACAGTTAGATCTGGTAGATTTAAGTCTTAGTGTTATGCCTGTACAAGAATATAAACCCATACCTATACACAGAGAGGTTCTTGGGGGTACATAGCTAATGTAGTTATGTAGATCCACTATAGTGAGATGACCTACTATCCCATCTGGATACATAGTTTATTTGGTGAACAGGATTATGATGTAGGCATGTTTCGAATCTAGTTACTTTTATAGAAGATGTTTTTGGACTTAATGCAGATTTGTGGCGAGATGCAATCCGTGAACTATAGTAAGGTCAGGAAGCTAGTTGATTTGTAGCAAAACCCCAAACCTATCAATTGTAATGAGTTTCAAGACCTAAAGAATTTCAGGATAAAGTTCATTGGTTTATAAACTTGCTTAGTTACCTGATGGTTCACTCAGAGAGAAAGGTTAACTTTAATGTTATATTTTCTTCCGTATCCTTATAGGATACATTTTGAGTGATTATGGAAATTATTGCTCATGATGATATAGAGTTACATTAGATGGCTGTCAAAATAGCTTTCCTGAATAAAGATCTTTATGAAGAGGTCTATATGGAACAATCTAAAGGATTTCAGGATTCAGGTGAAACTGACATGGTTTTTATGTTAAGCAAATCAATATATGGTTTATAACAAACCTCCCAAAAGTGATACCTTATATTTGATGAGGTTGCGACCTCTTTTAGCTTCGTGAAAAGTAAAGTTAAAAGATGGCTGTATCATAAGGTCAGAGGGAGCAAAGTTATCTTCATATTATCACATGTGGTTGATATATTGCTAACACTGAATAGCTTGATCATATTTCACAAGTTAAGTAACTTTTGTCCAAGCATGTCAATATGAAGGATCTTGGTGAAACATCTTATCGGCACAAATCTCAACACTCATTAGGCCTCTTACAGAGTGCATACATTGAGTATGTGCTACAAAAGTTTAATATTGTTAACATTAAACCTATCGTAGCACTTATTTGTCATAGCGAGAGATTATCTTTGACATAGTGTATAGAGAATGAATTAAAAAGAAAGGTTATGAGGAATGTCATGTATTCTAGTACTATTGATAACCTAACGTATGCTTGAACAAGTACTAGATGGGACATTGCATTTACTGTTAGACTGTTTCGTCAATATCAGGTTAACCTAGGTATAAACCATTGGTATGTAGTCAATCGACTGTTGAGATACTTAAAGGGAAACTGAGGATTATATGTTGACATATAGAAAAGTCAACAACCTAGACCTCATAGGGAAGTCAGATTCAAATTTTAACTATTTGTCTGGATGGTCGAAAGTTCATTTAAGGTTACATTTTTATGTTTGCAGATGGAACAATGTCGTGGAAAAGTGTCATATAAACACGGGTGACTTCCTTGATCATATATGCGAAGTGCATGCTATAAGACTGCTTCACAGGCAGTTTAGCTCAGAAACCTGATTTCTGAGTTGTTTATGGATGATTCAGTGGCTAGACCCATTCGGTTGTACTGTGATGATCTTGATGCTATGTAATTTAGTAACAATAAAGAATATCACAGGGTCTTAGCATTTGGAGGTCAAATATTGACCATAAAGGATTTGATACGAAAATGTGACATTAAAGTTTGGAGCACTTAAGAACTGAGGAAGTGCTAGCCGATCTTTTAACTAAATGACTTCGCCCACTTGTGTTTGTGAGATAAATATATAGTATGAGTATTTTGAAGTTCTTAGATACTGTTAGTTAAGAGATCATTATGTTTGCTCCATGTACATTTATACATTTATACATTTTGTTATATTATGACAGTATGGTGGTTGATCAACAAAGATGATCATAGTTTATCCTCAGTAATACGTGTTATTATACATTGTCATAAAATGTATGAAAGTTTTAAGATTTGTGTCGATCTTAAGCATTTTGGAGGTCATTGGGCATATATACAGATTGACTTTAAGCCTATGTCATTTAGATGTATGCAATTTTGTACAGATATCCATACACTTTGACATGGCTAGGGGAATATAAGTTTTCAAACCCATAAAGGTTCTTTAATGTAATTTAGCATTCAGTTGGAGAACTTAAAGGTTTTCTCTGATGCAAAGCATTTGGTGAGAGGAAACAAGTTTGTTCTAATGTTGTTTAACATTCGGTGAGAGAAAACAAGATTTCTCTAATATACTTTAGCATTTGCAGTTTAGCATAATGGTTGGAGAAAGTGACACCTACAAACAAAGATGATATAATTTAGATCATACAAGTATCATCTTAGTTTGCCATACTCTATTTCCTCATTTATGTTAGTAAGGTATTAGATATGCGTGATTGTATTGGATTTGTATTGAAAGCCTTGTAGGATGGAATGATGGACTTTCGTTATCTTTGGATTAAACATTTTGTTTTTAAACCTAGTATACTAATAGCGTGACTTAACCGAATTTTAAACTATTTTAAACTTAAGTCAACACCGCAATCAAGTATTGTCCAAGGGGGAGAATGTTAGATATTTTTTGACATTTCCAATAAAGTTGGACAATATTTAATTGTATTTTTCAGTTTTTCAATAACATATTGATTAAGTTACCTAACTTGATCTGGATAAAGATAATAAAGTAGCCCAATAAATGATCTAAGTCAATGAGTAGAATTTCAGTAGAAAAATGAATCCCGATCAGTGTAGGTTGGACTCATATCAGGCCTATAATAAGGAAACCCGATACGAAAGCTATATATATAGGTTAAGGTCTCCTACAGTTGCTTATTTCATTCGTAAACATAGGGATTCTCTTACCCATTAAGAGAGCTTACATTTTGAAAAAATCATGAAAAGGCTTTATCACGTCTCGATGAGCAGTTCTCATGAAGGCAGCAGTAGATTCACTCTCATTATAGTATCAGAAAGCTCGTTTGAAGTTATGGAACCGAAATCAGGTATTTTTTATATTTCTTCGTTTATTTCCCTTTTACATTCTATCTGAGATACATAACTAAGGTCTCATTACGTGTTACACTATGAATAAGTCACATGTTTTAAGATATTAATAAAGACATAATGTATGAAATTAAGAAATCCAAATGATTCCATTAATGCACTTTTCGATAATAAACTTTCGATAAAATAAGGAATGATAAAAATCTATGAATCTTTGGGTGACTTGAATAGTTTGTCTTGTAAGAAGTGGAAACAATCTGTACTTAGGTGACTACTAGTAATTCATCAATAGTTTCCTTAATTGTCTCCTCTTTTTGCTCTTTTAAACATTCATCAACTACATTAATTCTCATACATGAGTTGTCCTCTTTAGATTCTGTAATACTTTATACATATTAAGTTCCATTTGTTCGTCGCCAATCTGAAGGATGAGGTTGCGTTTATGGACATCTACCAAAACACTCCTGGTGCTTAAAAATGGTCTACCAAGAATTATGGATAAATTTGATCCTCTTCAAATCTAGCATGAAAAACTCCACATGAATAATAAACTTGTCCACTTTTACAGGTACATCCTCCACCATGCCAAATGGCTTCTTTATAGATCAATCCGTTAACTACATAAGCATGGAAGACAACTTTACATCTCCTAGCCCAATTTCTTAAAAATATAGATAAAGACATAAGATTAATATTTGCACCTAAGTCATATAAACATTTAGAGAATTCTAATTAGCAACAATATAAGTTATTGTTAAACTCCCTAGATCTTTCAACTTTGAGGGTATATGTTGTTAATTATACAACTAAAACTTTCCGTCATAGAGACTGTTTGGTTGTCATCCCAAGTCTACTTATTTGATAAGATGTCTTTGAAAAAATTTACGTACTTGGTTATGCTCTCTAAAGCTTCCTTAAAGGGCAAGGTAATTTGCAATTTCTTCAACATCTCCACAAATTTTGCAAATTGCATATTTATCTTTATGGAAATGGGATCTTTGGTGGGTATAAAAGAGGAGGAATATAAGGAGTAACATCTTACTTCTCTTCATCCTTGTTCTTTTTCTTTTGGACTTTTACTTGGTGGGATTCAACTTGCTTATCATATTGTTCTTCCAACTCTTTCTCACTCCTAAGTGTGATGGCCTTTAGTTGCTTATTTGGATTTGCTTCCAAGTTGCTTAGGAGACTCCCCACACTTTGTGTAAATAATGCATTGGCTAGCTAACCCATCTGAACCATTAAATTGTGATTAGAAGATGCATGATTCTTTACAATTTGGTCAAATTTTGCTTCCATAGTGTTCAGCCCATCTATTAAATTATTGACAGCGTATCGTAACGCTAGTCAAAATAAAATAACTAGACTACTACTATAGTACTAGTGAGTCTAGGTCGATCCCACAAAGAGTATGTAAACTTGTTGAAATGAAATTAATCGGTGTTTAGGTTTACGGGGTTTAGATTTAGAAAATAAAATAGAACTAAACTAATAAAAAAATTAAAGAAAACATGTGAAAAATGATAAAAAATGGGAAATTTGATAGGTACCTAGTTCTTTGGTTCAATCTCGTCCTACAACCTAATTAAGCATATTTTATGGATTTGTTGTTTTCTAACCTCTCCTAACAACTATTAATCGTAGATTAATAATTAACCTGAGTTTCCCTTAAGTAGTGTTTAATCAAGATACGATCATTAATTAAACCTAGCAACCGAATAACCTAGCATACGATCTCTAGATTTAATTAGGTAGTAGTATTACGAATTAGAGAAATTGTTTAATCAAGGCAATAACCACATACGATGTGTCACATGTTATCCCTAATAATTATGAATCATTAGTTGCTACACATTAATTTCAACATAACAATTACGGATTATATCGAAATTCTACCAATGGGTTTACAAATAAACGATTTAATGAACGCATTAAAATCATCTTTTCATAATGCCCAATGAGTTCATACACAAATAACCGAACAATAATGAAAATCTAATTATCCATACTCAAAACTCAAATCAATTAATATAAGATAACACAATCAATTTCTAATGAGAGAAAGAAACAACAAAACAATAAAATACACTTAACTCGGGGAGTCGGCGTCAATGTCACCTCTGAACTGGCGTCAGGAACTTAGCCTTCCATGGGTCTCTCTAAAGAAAATGCTTCAGCCCCACTCAAATGACCCAACCCGAAACCCCCTATGTCATTTCTTCACTGTGCCTCCAAGCTACTAACTGTTCTATTCTCCTAGCTATTATTCACTCCACTATTTTATGATGTGACAAATAAACTTGTTGGCCATGTTACGCAGACTTTGTCTGTGTTCAAGAGAGAAGTCTGTAGGGTTAAAAAAATTGTGAATGCAGACGTTGCATCTTCATCAGTGCTATGTCGTTTTGGTCTGCTTCTTCTCCCAACTTCTTTGTTTTGCTTCCAGTGCTGCCATTTTGTCTCATTTAATTCCCAATTATTAATTAACGTAATTGCATACATAATCCATACAGTTCGCATTATTTGCATTTTTTTTTCTTCTTTTAATTTTCTTCTTGTCTTTTAATTTCTTCTTACTCCATGAAGGCAAGTAAAAATTAATCTTCAGGAAATGGTCAAAATATAGAGCTTTGACTTTAACTTCTTTGCTTCCAAATTGTGCCTAAAATCACATATGAGTCAAAGTAAGTATGTTAAGCAATTTCACGTCATTAATCGCTAAATGTTATGAAATAATTAAATAATCAATTAAGCACCTATCAATTTCTCCTACACTTAGCTTTTGGCCGTCCTCGAGAAAAACAACTAAATTAAGCACATAGACCTAAAACACAACATTTACTCATTTCCCATATTTCCCAATAATATATAATCATAACAAAGATAAATAACTTTCAAAAATTATAGCAAAAACTTAACATTCCAAGCTTTTACTCATGATCAATCAATATTCATCATCTTCAAAAATTGACTAATCTAATGGTAGACTCGAAAAATGTGTTTAACTAAAATATATCCATAGGTACACTCAACATCATTTATGATCATGACAATCCACAACTTTACATATAATTTCATTTCTCCACCAATAAAATTCACATACAAAATTATGGATCAAAGGACTTTTCAAGGTTGTAATGTGGGTAAAGGTAAGGTGAGATGTATTTGGGTTAAGTAGCAGGAAATTCATTAAAGCTAGTTAAACAAATGCAACACTTAATATGACATCAAGTGTATAAGTTCACACTCATACAAAATTACCATCAGCTATGATGAATGCAACACTTATATTTCACAACTCATTTCAACTCTCACAACAAACCACATGAAGCATATACCAATCCAAAGGGATCACTCATACAATTTATGCCAAAAATACATTGAAACCACAAGAGTGAACCTTCTAAGCCAACATCTACCTCATATTCAACATACTCAAATAACACATTCATTACAACTCTAGAAAGATGCATTAATTATGAATAACTTTGCAAAATCATATGCACTTCTTCCATGCTAAATTTATTTAAACTTTTTCCTTCTCTTTCTTTTTCATTTTCTCTTTTTTCTCTTTTCTCTTTTCTCTTTCCTTTTCATTTTCTCTTCTTTTGCTTTCTCTTTTCTTTCTTTCTTTCTTTCCCCCTCTTTTTTTTAACATTAAAAAACTACATTAACATGGGAATTTCAATAACAAGACATAAGATAACATCCCAATCACTATAGCCAATCCACACATATGTACACCCCCACGCTTAGAATTTTGTACATCCACAAACTCAACAATCACAAACGTTGCACTAGCTTTATGGCTTAGGTAAGACATTTGGTTAAGTATAAATCATGTAATGTAGTTGATACAAAAGGAAAGGCTAATAAGGCTCGAAGGGGGCTTAATAAGGGAAAAATCATGTTAACAGGGTAGGCTATCTAGCTAATGCAGCTTATGAAACAAAGAATGCCTAATCATTTCTATATTAATGCATGTGATAAAAATGTGGTCTTAAATAAAAACTTAAAGCAAAGTCAAGATGTACATGTCATGAAGGTCACACATTATCAAAAGAAAATGAGACTTAAATAAAGATGTCAATCTAATAAGGCTCAATATCTCACCAGCTTTGTCTACCGCTAGTCACTACTCTTTTAAAGATAATGCACATCGACCACTCACAAGAGTAAAAGCATGTGTTAAAGTTGCTATGAAATTTTCTAGTCAATTCATTCTCTACTCATGACTATATATTCCTAGAATCAACAGAAAAGAGAAAATGTTTGTTTTGTTGTTTTATTCTTTCTCTCATTTTTATTGAAAACTTAAAACAAGTAAGAGACAAAAAAAACAAAGAACATACATGCATATAAAAAGAAATTCAAAAATGTAAAGAAAAGAAATTTACTTCCCTTGGGCTGCCTCGCAAGAAGGGCCTTTGTTTAGGGTCGCTGGCTCGACTCCATGTTTCATCCTCACATGATAAAATTGTGATCTTCAGAAGTCACATGCGGCTCCTCCATATGAGATTCTTCGGGATAAGGTCTCAGTTGATGGTCTGTCATATTCAACATCTTCCCTATCCTCTGACTTTCAATCTTGGCTAAGTCCATGCACCCTGGAAAGAACTCAAATGTCTCTTTACCTTTTTCTTCCTCATTTAATTCCTCCAATCTACTATTTAAAGGTGAAGAGTTATTCTAAAAAATAATCATGAACTCAGTACTTACCTCTAAGCTAAAAGATATGTCTTTTTTTGCTTCGAGCTCCTCCTCTGCTTCTTCTACACAAGCAACTCCTTGAGTAATACTCTCAAAATTCTCAAACTCCTCATCACTCTGTAACATTTTTGGACTAACATCCATTGGGTATACCTCTGGTTGATATGGCTGCTCATCTTCTCTTTGTGATTCTAGGTAGTCGATCCTCACTGACATTTCACCCATTTGGCTTGCCATTATCTGATTTTTAGACGTTATATGTCTCATTTCCTACTGGAACTGTTGCAACTGCTATTGTGGGATCTGTTGAAATTGGAGATTGTTAGCAATCACAACATTCATCAATTCTTCCAAAGATGTACCTACAAACTATCATGGAAGTCATTTTGATAATTATCCCATCCATAACAAAAGTTAGGTTAATCAATCCAAACATTGTTATAGGAATGAGAATATAAGTTGAAAGAAATTACTTTCGTCTAAGAAAATTTTTTTATCGTTTTTTACAAACACGAAATAGAAAAATAAAAAGATCACGAAATAACTGAAAAGAAATCAATTACGAATAAATATATACAAAACCTTAATTAAAATCACAAACAAAAACTAAAACACTGCACTCCCCGACAACAATTCCAAAATTGACAACGCATCGTAACACTAGTCAATAAAATAACTAGACTACTACTATAGCAGTGGTGAGTCTCGGTCGATCTTATAGAGAGTGTGTGTAAAGTTGTTGAAATGAAATAAATAGGTGTTTAAGTTTGGGGGGTTTTGGATTTGAAAAATAAAATGAAGCTAGACTAATTAAAAAAATTAAAGAAAACATGCAAAAATGATCAAAATGGAGAATTTGATAGGGACCCGATTCTTTTGTTCAGTCTTGGCCTACACCCTAATTAAACATATTTCATGGATTTGTTGTTTTCTAACCTCTCCTAGTAACTATTAATCGTGAGTTAATAATTAACTCGAGTTTTCTCTTAGGTAATGTTTAATTAAGATACAATCATTAATTAAACCTAGCCACCGAATAACCTAGGATACGATCTCTAGATTTAATGAGGCAGTAGCATTACAAATTAGAAAAACCTATTAATCAAGGCAACAACCACATATGATGTGTCATTTAACCTAGGTTATGTTATTCCCAATGATTACGCATCATTAGTCACTACATATGAATTTCAATATAACAATTATAGATTATATCGAAATTCTAGTAATGGGTTTACAAATAAATGATTCAATGAATACATTAAAATCATTTTTTCACAATACCCAATGAGTTCATACACAAATAATCAAACAATAATGAAAATTCGATTATCCGTACACAAAACCCAAATCAATTAATATAGGATAACACAATTAATTTCTAATGAGAGAAAGAAATGACAAAAATAGTATAATACACTTAACTCGGGTCATCGGTGACGATGTCACCTCCGAACTGGCATTAGAAACTTAGTCTTCTATGGGTCTCTCCAAAGAAAATGCTTCAACCCCACTCAAATGACCTTACTTGAAACCCCTAGGTCATTTTTTCACTGGGCCTCTAAGCTCTCTTTTGTTTCATACTACTCACTGTTCTATTCTCCTAGCTACTGTTCACTATACTATTCTATGATGTGACAAATAAACTTGTTGGCCACGCTACTATTCATGTTTCTTTTTAACTTTATGGACTTCTCTCTTGAACGCATACTTTGTCTGTGTTTAACGCAGACACTATGTCTTTGTCAGCAAGCACATATCACTTGTCCATCTTTAATTTCAATGAACCAAGCTTGTTGTGCTAAAATGTTGCTGGGCCTTGAGCTCTCATTTGATTTTCGGCATTGCTAGACCAAGAAAAATTTGAGTGGTTCTTCCACCCAGGATTATAAGTTTTTTAGTGATTACCATCTTCCCAACAATATTATGCTCCTATAAAATTGAGCTACACCATATTTTTATTTTCCACTAAGAAGCAATCAATTGCGATATTACTTTCTTGTCCACATAGCTCACATCCACACTGAATTGTTTTAAAAGGATTGGATAATTTGTCTTTCAGGCTGTTCAATTATTTAGTTAGGTTCACTACTTCATCCTGCAATGTTGTTACTGAATCTACAAAATGCACTCCCATTTGATCTCGAAAGATTGATTACTTTCTAGTTCATTTTGACGTCCAAATATAACTATTATTTGTCATCTCTTCTAATGGACCATACGTGACCTTAATTACTTTCCTCATTAAAGAGCCACCATTTGCTAAATCAATAGTGCCTTGCGTGGGTCAATTCACTCTATTGTAGAACATTTGTAGAAGGAACTCCTTTGGCAAGTTATGGTATGGGTAGTTTTTTTGCAATTCCTTGAATCATTTTACGCTTCATATAAAGACTTCCCTTCATTTTACTGAAAATTTGCAATTTCCTTTATGAACCTTATAGTCTTTGTCAAGAGGAAGTACTTAGCTAAAAAGGCTCTCACTAGCTACTCTCATGTTGTGACGCTCACTGGGTTGAGTGAATTCAACCATGTATTGGCTCCACCCGTAAGCGTAAAAGGAAAAAGCCTTATCTTGGCTGCACCTTCTGATAGCCTATTATATCTAAACATATCAACAATCTCTAGGAAATTGGCTAGCTGAGGATTGGGATTCTCATTGGCTAGTCCATAAAATTGCACGTTGATCTATAACATGTTCAGTAGTATTGGATTAATTTAAACTTTATTAGTTTAAACTGGTGGTCTTGTAATCCCTTATTGATTCGTAATGAACCCTAGCCTCATGAAGTCTATAAGGGTCCTTTGCTATTCTCCTTTGCTTCTTTCCTTTGCCATTGTTATTTCTATTACTTCTTTTCTTTTAGTTTTTTCATCCTTTTTCTTTCTTTGTGATGTCATAAACTTTTGAATTCTTTACCTTGCTCAAAATCCTTGTGGATCTCACATTCTTGAACCTAAAATCGTACAAGAAAAAGATATCAAACTCCTCAAATCAAAGAAATTCAAATTGAATAAGATGTTAACTCAATCCCTGACAATCTTGCTCAATTTTTTTTTTGTTAAATCAGAAAATTTTATACAAAATTGAAAAGTTATGTACATCACTGGAGACTACTTGAGTAGTAATCTCTTACCTACTAAAATGGAACAAAGGTAAATATATGAGAAAGCTACATCACTTCCCAACACCAACACAAAAATCTAAATAACAATAACCTTCCTACTAAAGAGACCTTATAGGGCTAGCTCATCTAACCAATAATTCAAGCTAACTTAGAATCAATTTATAGAACTATTAATCAACCAACAATAATCACAGTCCAAATCAACCGTAGGAGATGGTTCTGCTACTGTAAAGCTTGTGAGCTTCTTCCTAGAAATCCTCTTATCTGTTTCAGGAAAGTCCTTAACCTGCCAACTCCATGTTTTGCTTATTGGAAACAAGAATATTTCTTGAACCTTTCTTCTCTTCTGCTTTAGAAACCTAAGAAATGTTGGACCTCTATTTGGCAGTCCTAAAATATCGAACCTGTAGAAAAAATTATTAGTGAATAAGAACTTCAGCAATTACCCCTCACGGAGTTTGAGCTGAGATGTTCCATAACTTGGACGATTACTCTAGGGTACAGGCTCCCCACATCCTTGACTTCATCTTTGAATGTTCGATTATTCCTCTCAATCCAAATGTTATAGACAGTAGTAAAAAGAAGGATAGGGAAAAGGTTAATGTCAAAGGTTCTGATATTTAAGGATTGGTTAAACCAAATGGGGATGGAATTTGTTAAACCAAATGAGGATTGGTTGCTCAATTTAATATATACAATATCACAAGTATACGGATCGTATATTGTAGTATACAAACCACATGCACAATCATACATCACCACCCAAACCTCATGCATGATCATGCCAGAGGGTTCTTCCCCATGCTACTTTCATGCATGATCATACATAACCATGCACGATCATGCATTTTCTCATTCTTCAAGTGTTTCTTCATCTTTTCTTCAATTTTTACTACTTCCACTCACTATCAAACACATCAAACAACATTTGAAACATAATATTAAGATCGAATCCTTTCCTTAAAACAATCAAATAATTAAAACATATAAAAACACTGACAATAAAAGCTTCATGCATGATCATGCCAGAGGGTTCTTCCCTATGCTAATTTCATGCATAATCATCATAACTATGCACGATCAAGCATGTTCTTATTCTTCAAGTCTTTCTTCATCTTTTCTTTAATTTTTCCTACTTCGACTCACTAACAAACATATCAAACAACATTTGAAACATAATATTAAGAAAGAATCCTTTCTTTAAAACAATCAAATAATTAAAACACATAAAAACACTGACAATAATACAATTTTAAGTCCTAAATACATTATTATCATCTAAGGAAACACTTAAACATCTAGAAAACATGCTATTCTATAGACCTATCAGAGTCTAACTTATATGCTTTTGAGTTTTTCTTAGGATTTTTGTATATTATTCTTGTAGTCAAGAGTTAGCTTTAGATGGACCATTGTTAATTCTACTTTGATAACCAGTAACCTCTTATAAAGTTGAAAGGATTTGCATCCCATGACATGTTTTAAGTCTCTTTTAGATTGATTCTTTGAACTCCTCCTTTTTTGTTAGATAATTGAAAAACTTGAATGGAGGCCCCTTTCCTTACTTTACTCAAATTATGAACAATGATAGGATAGTGATCAAAACACATGCTATTATGAAAATGGGCTTTACAATTTGGAAAGTGTTGAAACCAGTCTTGGTTTTCTACACTTCTATCTAGTTTCTTCTAATGTTCCAGTTTTCCTCTTGCTTTTTTGTAAAAGTGAAGAGAAATCCAGTGGAGCTTAAGTCATTCTCTCTTATTGAGGATAACAAGGTCTTAGTTCCTCACTTGGTTTGACATTGCATCTCACTCCCTCTAACCCATTATTGTAGACAGTGTAGTTAAAGTAACCAAGGAGCAACTAAGGGCCTGAGATGAGATTAGTAAGCTAAGATTAGTAAGCACCTTCCACAGGTCCTTCCTCTAAAATTGGAGGTTAGATGCATATATGAAGCTGATCTAAAACTTCCTGAATTCCCCATTCTTTATTTGTAGATGAATTCGTTGCATTGAGCTTTGCATCTATAGTATTTTGACTTAATCAAAGTTATAAGCAACTAATATCCTCCCTTTTGTGGTGATAGTTGTGATTTGTAATTATACTCCATTTTTCAAGAATGGGGAGTTTTCACTATTCAGCTTAATTTCAAGCAATCTAAAAATGAATGGCCTAATTCCATCAATAAAATTTTCTATCAAAAGATGTTTTTAAGGATCATTCATACCTCTAGTATTTCATACTACTATTATGTTGTTATGAATATTTGTTTCTTTTCTTTTTGTCTTTATTCCTAGATTTCCTCTTCTACACTGATGTGAAGTTTTCCTACTTAAGAATTACTTCATCAAAATTTTCAACTATCTCTTTACCCTTTACTTTCGTTAGTTCCAATTGAGCACTAGTAACATCAACAGATTGAGAAGCTTAACTTCTAGTTTCTTTTGATAGTAGGGAACTTTTGTCTTCATTTGCATCTTTAATTAAAACAATTGCTTGTGGTTCTTGCTTAGTGTTGGGCGTAACCTAGTTCTGAATAGTGAAAAATATTGCTTCCTTATTAGGTTCTTCCTCAATTCCCATAAGTTCATTATAGTGCCTTATGTTGAATATTCTTCCAATAGGCTTCCATTCCTCTCCCAGGGTAAGTAAAGAAGGGTGTCATTGGTATATTATTAGGATAGAATCTTGCACTAACTAATTTCCATCATTTAGGCGAAGTAATGGGATTCATTTTGGAAGATCTTTGTAGATATCTACATTGATACAAAGTCGAGCCAATCCAATACAATTTCTCATAGATGTGGCTTCATCCATACAGAGAGGTTTTCCAATATAGCTAATTAGAGAGCTTAAAACCTCTATGCTCCATTATTCAAATATGACTTAGTGAAAATTTACCCAAAATGGGACATGCTTTTGGTGGATCTCCTGAAGTTTGTTCCTGGTTGTCACATCTAGAGAAGGAAAGGTTGCTTTTCACATGCCAAGGTCTACTTTCTGTTATTTCTTACACTGAGGATGTTGCATTAAATTGAAAGGAATAAGTTGTCTTCATTCAATAGTGTATCCAAAGCCTCTTACCTTCCAGCGCTTCATCGCCCATTGTTTCATCATCGAAAAGGGTAGACGTTTGCTAAGAAAAAACCAACTGTAGTAGTCGATTAGGAAGCTACTCCATTTTTTAGCACCTTTATAAGAGGGGATACAACATTTCACCGTCAACCAATCGAGGAGTATAATGTAGTGTTGAGGAGTTGTCACCAAGGACTACTTTCCATGTATGTTTAAAATGCTCATTTTTTTGCTCGAGATTCGGGTCTCCAGTAGTTGTGAGGAAGAAGGTTTGGACAGGGACGAAGGGCCATTTGGCCAAGGGTAGAAAGTCCTTCTTTGGCATATTCGAATGTCTAGTTGGATCACCAAAGTGGACATAGTCAAGGAAAAAGCAAGTGGCACACTGGGATGTTTAAAAGTTTGTTAACAGAAAAGCAAAATAATTAAAAGGTGATATGTAAGGACTAAAATTCCTTTAGTTAGTATGGGATGATGGGGAGGTGATGCTGAGGGGTGAGGAGGGATCGTAGAAATAGAGAATGGAGACAAGCTAAGGAAATGGTAAAGGATCTGTAAACAGGAAGGTAGTGAAGAGAGACAACATAAGGAACATGCATGCTAGTGGATTCATTTAGATTCTGGAGAGAAGTTGGAATACTTCTCTCTTAAGCAACTATTTAATTACCATATTAATATACTTACATGATTAATTTTAATTTAGAACAGGAAAAGGAAGAAATTGGGTGACTTACTTTTTAATTAAAAAAGGAAGAAATTTTAGAACAAGAAAAGGAAGAAATTGGCTAAAAACATTCATAATTCTTTATACAAAATGGCGGCTACATATTCTACTATGTAGCAATTAGTTATTGCTTGCCTTTTAAATGATAGCGTGTATGCCTTTCTGCTTTTCTTCTCAGATAGCTTCCTCCTGTTAATCACCTCAGCTTAAATTTTCATCCTTTTTTTAATTACAGCTTAAACTTTTAAAAGGAATGATAAAATATTCAAACTTTCAATTTTTTCAATTTTAACCCAAATTTTAAAAAGTAACAATAAAATATTTAAATTTTCAATTGTCTTCAATTTTAGCCCAATATTATATGTTCTTCTCCGGATTCCCTCAGTAATTTGCTTTCTGTTTATTTTTCTAACATTTCAAAATACTCTCACATTACAGCATAATACATCAATAAGATTATTAAAACTACATAATCTAATTTAAGTCATTTTTAAACTTAACGAATACACTAACGTCTGGTTAAAATTGAAAAATTAAATATTTAAATATTTTATTACTACTTTTTAAAACTCGAACTAGAATTTAAAAAATTAAAATTTTAAACATTTTATTAATACTTTGTAAAGTTCAAGATATAATTGAAAACTTAACAAAACTCTTAGCTTTGTTTATGTAATTAATCCTTAAACTAACAAACCGTCGAGATTGATGGGTTCACCGAAGACTGCATTAGCAACATCAATCATTTCGTTTGAACTGAACCCATCATCCTTAAGGTAAAATAGATGTAACACCTTCATCATTTTCCAGAACATATCCTTACAAGGCCTTGGCACCATGCTATCTTTTTCCTGCAAAACCATTTTCAGCAATTTTTTTGTCTCTTGGTGAATCAATCCCTTCAACTTTTCTACGGTCTGCTCTTTAGTTAAGTCACCGCTGTCATGAATCATGTGCAAGGAAACGGCGTTGAGTTTCCCTTCATTTGACTCTCTCTACAATAGGAAAACCAAAAAAACAAAAATTAATCAATGAAATTGATCATAAAATACCGACGGTATAGCAACATCATTTATTTTTATGCGACTGAAAGGGACCTGAAAGCCTCTCCAGTCATTCAGCAGACGTCCACAGGTACTCATAGCCTTGAATAGATTGTGGAATTCTTGGCTTGTCACAACCTCCTCCGAAAGCTTAGGCCCAACAAAATATAACGCCGGGAGAACAATAGGCCCCAAGGCAAATGATACATACGCATTTTCCATATATTCAACAAGCGTTGGCACTGACTTTTTGCTGGTCCACTGGGCTTCTTGGAACATTGACTTGAGTAAATCCAGCCACTGCAATGCAACACATGGATATTAATCTGATAGACAATTAACGTGAAGAAACCCCTATAGCTTACAGTATAAACTGCTATATGAATATAGGAAAATAAATTAAACAGTGTTTGCATAGAGTCGAAAGTTGAATGACCATAAGAATGCTAGAGCTTCCACTAGTTATTACTAGATATGACCTATATAATAATGAAGTAGGGATTCCATCTTACAACATCTGCAACATGGCTCATCACATCACGTCCTTGACACTTGAATGCTTTATTTCCAATCTCAGAAATAGTGCTGTGAAGTGCAAGAAATATGATTTCAACTTCCTTTGAGCAGAAAACAGTGTTTTCATCCACATCCCACCTGCATTTTGTAGTTAATAAACAAATGTTTACAATGACGGAGTATAAATAAGAAGCCAACTGGGAAATGACAAGAACATAAGCATACTTCTCAATCAATTGGACAAGATTTAGAAGTTCCTCTTCAGTTCCTCCAACATCAAAAAAGTCATCAACAACAGTTGTAAGTACACCGTTTTTGGCCCACGATATACGTGCACTGGATAATTCTGGAGCAGGCATACTTGCTGCAGCAGAGAAGTAACAATATGCCAATTTCTGCCTGGCAAACTTCAGCTTGTCCAATCTGTTTTCTACAACCCACCTGTTTGCGAGGTAACAGTGTTGGCAGTATACTTAACAGGAGATGACAAGATTTCATAATAACAAGATAATGCAGAAGGAGATGATGACAATTGATGAAAGCTTTAATCCTTAAACAAAATGTGTAGAAATATGGCCATGATCCAATAAAACGTGTAAAGGTATGCACCTTCCAAGATATTCAAGTTCTTCAAGCTGTATTGATTGGACAAAGTTGAAGTCTTCTACTGCCAATTTGAGATAGTCTTTGTTTCCAATAGATGAACAACTAGAAATACAGAGACCAAAAACGACAAGAATTTAAGAATATACCGAAGTCTTTTTGTTTTCTTCTTTCTTTTCTCAATTTAAACTCTAGTAAAGTTTAAGAATAAATAAGGAACTTGAAAGAAAGAAGAAGAGCGTCAGTGGTTACCGAAATGAGGTTTTCAAGATCCTGGTATTATCTACATTGTAAAGCTCAATGCTTCTCCTATTAGTTAAACGATCCAAATCTGCATGCTGAGGAAATTTGAGAGCATCTTGTACCTGAAATCATGTAAAGGAAGCCACAGGATGGGAATTCATTGGGTTCATAGAACATGTCCTGGGTATTTGAAATTGTCCAAATTGTTAAAAGATACCTCTGTAATGGCATACTGTTTTAGTCTATCGACATAATTTGAACCATTCAGAATTCCCTGTTCCAGGAATTGACTAGTCCATGAAAGTTGTTTCTCCAGATGTAGTTCACTGGGATAAAGCATCTCTGAAGCTTTGTACAACTCCAATGCAGCCCCTGTGTCTCTTAAATATCCTTGATATGAATTTAAGAACTGATCTTCAGAGAATCTCGATAAAACATCTGCTCCACATTAAAATTCATCAAGTCCCATCAAGACAGCAGTATTTGACATATTTGAAACCCAGCTCTTATCTAAATGAGATACCTGAAGAAACATCATATCCATTGGCACGTAATAGTCGAAATGCCATAGCACACGTTGCTACATCAAGAAATATGTCCCCCTCTCCCTGAAGCCAATATCTGTTTGACATATAATGCTTTCATATCATAATCTATAACAAATCCAAATCAAATAATTTGCATAGAAGCTACAATCAAAATTCTAAATATTTCTAAACCATCCCTAAAATATTTATTCTACAAATAAATAGTAAAAGGAACTTACTGGTAAGTCTCATCGAGTACAAATTTAATTTCCTCTCTAAAGTGACGGTCAATACCCAACCTAACGAGTGTATCAACCATACAAAGATGAGCATAGTCATCCAAAGGGTATGTGGTTGGAACTGAAAAGACCATTCGAAAACCAATTAGCATTAATCAAAAGGAACCTAGGGTTATGTGTAGCACAGTGAAATTCATGTAAATGAACCTGCATTCCCAAACTTGTCCAAGAGCGAGCATAGATAGTGAAGACTTTTGTCATCATGCAATTGAATGAAAGCAGCGGCAGTGGTGGATGGTGAGTTAAACAGTGATCCGTTCTTCCTTTGATATTTCATGAACATGTCCCAATTTTGTGATTTCCTGATTCCTTCCGAAACATATGCTAGGTAGGCTTTCCTTCCCTCCGAATTTCCGTCAAAGCCACTAGAAGGATAACATGTGAAAAATGGATCATTTCAATTTGGTACATTGCTAAAATAAACATCTGTATCAGTTTACACTAGAATAAACTTATTTATAGCATCAATATTATGATTTAATGATATGAAGTCCATAATACTGGTTCCTGATATAAGTTCCAAGGGAGGTTATACAAGCTTGAACAGCTGAATGCTTGGCTCCCCCTTAAAACCATATGGTTATTATTAGGTATTTTTATGAAAAAAAGAGAAAAGAAGTAATGTCAAAATAAATATAAAAGTTAAATGCAATGACTAAAACTTCAAATAGAATGGTACCTTCTAAGCTCTAGGTCCCTCTTTAGTAACACAACACCTATTTCTCTGAATTCAAGAGGTAGGCTCAGATTCAACTCCTTAGCATACTCAACCATGCCAGAAAATATTATATTGAATCCAATTGGTGTATGCTGGTTTGCATCAGTTAATGAAGCAGAATTCAATTCAATAAATTGGAGACCTGCAACAAGAACAGTATTTAACGAGTATATAATCATGAAGATAAAGAAATCTCTAACTTAAGACAATACCTTTGTTAATTTGCTGTTCCCCCATATTCCACAGCTTCAACGCAAGAATGCATGCTAGAGTGGATGAAAGTTTGTCTTTAACTAAAAATCTATGCTGGTGAGAAAGACCCCAAGAGCCATCACTGAGTTGATTGTCCATGATCCATTTTACACATTGTGGGAAATAAGGTCTTTGGGGGGAATTCAGAGATGGGATCATTGCCACCCAAGCAGTGTCATAAGAAGACACTGAAAGTTCTACCTTATCAAACATTTTCTTGACCCTTTCCTTACAGCCATCAAAGTTCTGTACACAAAATCAGAAATCTTTTAATAGGTTGGTCTACTTTCTTCATGACCACAACAACATAAAAGCAGCAAAAGGAAATACCAGAGTGGTTGGGTTGGCTTCTGTGACTAGTTTCGATGCTTGCTGCAAAGTTGCTTCAGATTTAGACCATGGTGAAATAACGGAGAGATATAAGTTAGTCATGGAGAATCTGTATGTATATCAACAAATTTGAGAAAATCATAAATAGCAAAGTGGAAAAAGGCCAGAAACTAAAACCAATAGATCAAACTGAGCGTGACGTCAATAGTTTATTGAATTGGTAAAAACTCGCATCCCTGTTCATGTAAAATGATTAATACAACAGCAGCTTTTATTCCAGAAAAGGAAATTTGTCTTTTCCACCACTTTAAGGGCCATCTTATTGACACTGGTTATCACTGTGGATCGACTTTTTCATGTTTGAACTTCAAGGTTCTTCTAAAACTTATGAATCAGTATTATATAACACTTTTTTTTTTTTTTTACGAACAAGACGAATCATCACTACAACAACTATTCCGTATGGTTAGAGTTTATTTCAACCTAACTCGTATCTATACACGCAAGACATCGATACCTTGTTCACAGAACTCTAATCAATGTTGCCGAATCTTTTGATGTATACCAGCCTACCCTGTTATGCATGCCTGGATCTTATAATTGTTTTCCCCGTCAGCAGTTTACCTTGAAAGTATAAATAAAAATGGGAGTCCTGCCAACCCCTCTATAATATCACTACCAAAAAACTAAAGAATACACACTGATGCAAAATCCGTAGATTGACAAGAGCAAAACAATCAGCCGCAAGAACACAAGACAATAGGAAAGAAGATTATATGAAGCGAACAAACGGACGCTTTAACGAATCCTCCGGCCAGGAACAGGCATTAGAGAAGACAATCAATAAAGCTCACTTATACGCATAGATAGGTACACGATGAATAACAAGAACCCAGAAGAAGGGAAAGAGAGAGAACCTGAGAAGGGCGAAGTAGTGGAAAAGTTAGGACTACAGGACATGGCTGAAGCTAAAAGCTTATGATGGTGGTGATTGATGATGGTTCGAGGCCAGCACACTGAAGAGGAACGCACATATATAAGTAGAATTCGACGCTGGTGGTCTTAAAATGTATGCTCTCAATTTCTCCCACATGTGCGGGAAGTCTGCAGTTCTTTGTTTACCAAAGTAAGTCCAAACAAAATCATTAAAATTTAGGTTGACTGCATTAAAAAGTACGTAAACATATTAATTTAATTGGTTAATATTAAATAATTTTTGAAGATGGTGTGGCTTGAAATAGTGGAAAAGTTGTCTTTTTTTTTATTTCAAAATACAAAATTGGATTTTTTTATAAAATACGAAAGAAATAAGAGTATATGCCGTTTTCCTAAACACATCAGTTCCTTCGCTACAAAACGTATTGTTAACAGGTTGGAGTTTAAAGTCAGTTCCCAAACGTGGTACAAGTTTTGCGACCTTTGACTTTTAAAAGTTTAGACAAAAGATTCTTTACCGATAAAGACATGTGATGTGACAGAAAGCCTCAGGACAAGGCTTATATCACTGGAAAGCTAACCATTCCACGGATACTTTGTCCAAAATCTAACCTAAATGTTTCCCATCCTCTTTGTCTTGTTGCACCATCCTTCCTCTTCGATGCTGCCTTTGGCTTACTCCATGTCACAATCTCTCTTCTTTTTCGCATGTATATTCCAGCACAATTACTTCCATAGCTATAAGTTGACTACCTTGCTTTCCCCTTGCATGTGGATTACCTCTGACACGACTATAGGTTTTATCTTGTAAGTAATCCTTGTTCATTGTTTATTACTTGAATTGGCACCCGTATGTACAAAATTTATGAAATTGATATTGAAAATTTAAAAAGATGTAATTTCGTACAAATTATGAATCGGCTGCAACAGCTATAAGCTTTTGGACAAGTACAAAAAAAATCTAATACGAAATAAAACAGGTCAACACCCAAGATTTGATGACTTAGTTCAGAATATCTTGCTTATGTTTGCGGGGTCATCATCTAGCTTAAACAACTTTTACTTACGATAGAACAATAGTTTTACTCAAGCTATTATAGAGCCGACTCACCAAAACCTTGACACTATCTCTCGTCCTCACAATTTATGAAAGTAAATCACACTCAATAATATGAACATCTAGTACTAACCTCAGTAGAGGATTTTTTCAACAATGTTGGATAATAAAAATAAGAATCAAACAACTCAAGTGATATAAACTTTAAGGACATAAACAAAAGCACTTGAGATAAGAAAATAACTCCCCTAAAACTATCACATATCACAAACAATAGCCACCAAAACTAACACTTCTTCAATAGTGAGCAGCCCAACAAAATCATGCAAAAGTCGGAGAATCCAGCTACCAAAATTGCATACACTCAATAACAAAAACATCCCAATAACAATCATTAAAAAAAAGGAAAAGACACGGCTGCCAAGTTGAATAACTATCACCCAAAATCAGTTGCAAAATATCATCCAAGATGGCCTAAAATTCCTAGCTACCAAGTCACAAGATGCCTATCGTTTATTCACCCAAAAACCAATAACAATGCAGCCCCACATATCACGTAAATCATAGCACAAATACAGCTGCAAAAATTACACACATCTGCTGGTGTTTTTCACATGAACAACACTATAAACACAACCTAGAAAATCACCCAAAATGGACAGAAATGTAGCTACAAATATGGAATCACCAAAGAAACAGCTACCAAAGATCACTCAAAATCCAAAAAATCTAGCTACCAAGTCACCATGTCCTTATTGGATTTCCCACACAAAGCAACAGCAAAACAGCCCCACTAAATCTTGCAATTGGCAAATAAAACATAGATGTCTAATATAGTTAGTGTTACAAAAAAATCAGCTGCTTTAGATAGGTAAAGACTACCAAAGTAGGCTGTCAAAAGGATGTGATGATTTTATTCCAATTAAATCCTATCTTGACTAGGATTTTATACCAAATACACCTTATCTTGAAAGAATCCCATATAAGGTAGAATACTGGTCATAGTAAATTTCTACAATTAACCAAATATGTCCAATTACAAATAATGTCCAAAATATCTTAACAGATGTTTATGCTTCATATATGCATTATGATTTTTATAAAGTTTTTGGTTTGTCTGCATGATCCTCCTTTTAACTTAGTTACCATGAATCTGTAATTTCCTTACTACAATCATACATTCTTTAGTCTTTGAACTGCCCTTTTAATGTTAAAACATACTCTTAAATTAATCCCGATACCTTGTAAATGTGCAATCATTAGTTGTCTACATCCTTGATATTAAGCAAGACAGTTTGAATAGGTTTTGCAACATCCTTAAAAACTCTCATATTCTCTCCTTTCACAGATTGAAAACACATGAACTAAAAGCTATCTCCATTCTTGCTATTTCATTTATGGAAACATTATGATTATTCTACAGCCAAAACAACTCTTTAAAATTCAAATCTGATTTATATATGCTCCAAAAATCTTAAACCACTTTCCAGATTACCAAGGCCTCTTTGCATTTAAAAAACATATGTCCAATTAACTTAGGCTTCCTCTCACATGACTTGGATCTGTTAATATTATGTAAACAGGGCAATCTGTCCAAAGTTGGAAGTATGTTCTTAGTAACTAACCATATATAGAAAGACACTTTAGGTTGAATATCCTACTCCAAATCACTTTTACCCATTTTTGTTTTTTTCCTCTTCTTCTTAGGTTTTCTCTATATGATCTATTAGCGAACACTTCTGAAGATTGTTCTAGACATTCATAATTATCCTCCCTATCTTGATCTGGATTATAATCAAGTAAGATCCTTTAAGCCTATATAGGATACTTACCCCATTCATTAGGCCTTATCTATGCTTAAATTTTCTCATTCAGGGGAAAATCTCTTAGAATTGAAGTCTTAAGTTGGGATTGCACTAGGGTTCCTCCTTGCTTCAATTGTCAAACAAGAGTGAAGCATTCGCACCGTTACCTATCTTACATTTTTTTCAATGTGCTAAATAACTCCTCTCGGCATTTATTTTTTACAGTAAGACATGGCATATTTTTGTTTTAATTCCCATATGCTTCTACATTTTAACTAATAAACTTGCATCCACATCTTTTATAAAGAGCTTCTATTATTCAAAAGCCTCTACAGCCTCTTCCCTATGAGAACTTTATTGCTTAATATGATGAAAGTGATTCGAAATCCCCTTCATACATTGGTTTACTTACTTCACTTTGCCTGGCTTTTACCAAGACTCTCCCTTCCATGTTCCCAACCTATAGCAAATGCCTAAATAATTTTTCTATGGTCTTATTTAGCCCATTGATTAGAACAAATGAGAAGTCTAGTAAATATGAGATGAGCTCAATACTGATTTGATGAGTTACAACATACCAGTTAGAGACAAGGTTGTATTACACCACCCTCCCATCCTCTTTTGCAGTTTCTTTATTAGGGGAATGCACCCCTTAAAATGTAGTCTCCTAGTTATAATAGATAAGACTAAGTAGATAAAGTGAGGTTACTTTAATTGAAGTTCAATCATACAAGTTAACTATGCAACAAGGTGTTGGGCTCTCAATAACAAGTTTAGGTGACTTTTTCTCCTTTTAATATCTATCCCTAAAAACTCTTTGAACAATCTGATAAATTCCATTTGTAAGTTTACTGACACATCATAAGCTCTTAAGAAAAGGGTTAAGTCATCCACAAAGGACAAACTAAAGAGCTCCAACTTCTTGAACTTGTTATGGAACTTAAAATTTTGGGTTAGCTTTAATATCATGCCTCACAATCCTTGTAAACACTTCCATACAGATAATAAATAGGTAACTTGCCCCAGAAACTTACCATGCATAAATAAGGATATAGTTCCCCATTGATTAGTACACTAAATGACTATGTAGTTATGTGTAGTCTAATCCAGCTCGTGAACTTTTTAGGAAGCCTAAAAACCTGAAGTATAAAGTCCCAAACAAAGGAATCGTAAGCCTTATAAAAATCAATTTTAATATCATAATTCCTTGGGAAATTTCTTCTAAAACACCACTTGAATAGCTCTTGTGCTAACATCACATTGTCTCCAATTAATCTATCTTCTATTAATGCACTATGTGTTTTAATAATTAAAGCTTTCAAGATTTTTCTCATCCTTTTTGCAATAATTTTGAAAATCACTTTGTATAAGAAGTTGTAGTAAGAAATTGGTTTGTATTTATGTAAGAAACTTATGTTGTCCACCTTAGGAATGAAAGGACAAGAAAGTCTTATCAACTTCTTTCAACACCTTCCCTCTATCAAAGAATTCTCGTATAGCTTCATTCGTCATATGCTCTATAATATTCTAGGATTTTTGTAAATGAAACTATTACGATCATCTAAGTCTGGTTCTTTGTTATGATTTATACACAAAAATGCCTCCTCAATCTCTTTGTCATTCATAGTTGCAATAAACAATGTCTCCTCTTCTTTTTAAAATTGATTACAGAGAAAAGAACTTAATAGTAAGGAAAATGACTTGCTCTCAGTAGATGTTTCTGCTCCTATTATTTACCCAAAGATTGTAACTACCTCTTCCTTTAAAAAGTAACTTAATAGTAAGAAAGATGACTTACGCTCAGCAGATGTTCCCATTAGTAACCTGAAGAATGTAACTACCTTTTCATTTAAGTCCTCTTACGAAGAGATTATTACCCCATCATCCCTCTTAAGAAAGCAAAATCTGTTTATAATCTTAATTTTTTTGAAAATATAAATAGAATTAAGCTTTACAATCTGTCAACAAAAATGAACAAAGGTTTACAAAGTCCATTAAGGCCTAGAATAAGAAAATAAAGTTAATCGCTGAGTTAAATATATTTATAACCAAATTAGATTTCCCATTTTGCTAGATATTCCACACATTGCTAATAACAAATAATACTTGGATTTTGCTTCTAAAGAGACAGATATGAAATGAATTATGTAGAGTACCTCCTTATAAAAAATGTCACTATTTTGAGATGTGTTCCAGAAAACTCTCTTCTTGCTTTCATCCAAAATGGACAAGATTAATTAGGATAGGGCTATGTAGTAAAACCAAGTAGATGCATCATTTTTTCTTTCCATATCTGATCTCCATATAAAAATTTGTTTCCAATCATCAAGAGAGCCTTTGAGACATCATTTCCCTAATATCAATTTCCAAGGAACTTTGGTGACTTTGCATTTGAAAAATAGGTGTGGAATACTCTTCATTACATCCTTGCTTAGAATAAACCAATTAGGAATGGCTAAGTATTGACTAATTCTTTCAATGGTGGGGAGTTTTCCTTTTATGTCTCTCTATAATGTAATATAATCATAGGGTAACATGTACTTACACCATACCATTTTATGATAAGGGACATTGGTGAGGGTCTTTTGATAGAATTTTCTACAAGAAATATTAGAGAACTTGCGATTGATGAAAGTTCCATATAATCATGTCCTCTTTGTCATTACAAATATTAATGATATTGATCTCATTTTACAGTAGAGGGTTTTTAAGCATATGAAGAATGTCATATTTAGGCTCAAGACTTGTAGCAATAGTATTGTTAACTTGAATGATACTTCTAAGTGGTGCAAGTTCAACAAGATGCTCTAAAGAACCCACTAAACTTTGGCTATCCTCCTGGAAGTAGGTGTTATTACCAATCCCAAGTTGATTGGAGAATTGTAACTCACTCTATTTTTTATTTTGACAATATGCTTCATAATGGTGGAGGTAGAATTTATGAACTTGAAACTCCATATATTTTGATGTTTAATGTAATATCCTTGCACCCATTTAGTCCATAAGGACTACTTATCATCCAAGAGCCTTTAAAACCTCTTGGTGAGCATTACCAAATTAAAAGTTTTTAAAGAAATCACATTTAGTCCCCGATACTTCTTAGCAGTGCATTTTCATCCGAACTAATGGTAGCCTTCTATCCTTTTGCATTATTTCCAGACCACCTAAACTTTTTTAGTATTTTATCATTGGATTTAATAATAACTTTAGAAAAAGCCACATGGGATGCTTAATGCACATTAATGGAGCTAAGAACTGCTAAAATCAACTAAGCTCTCACAACCATTGACAAAGCTTTTATATTCTAGTTTGTATCTTCTCAATTAATGGTTTGAAATCACCATATATGTTCCTAGATGATAAGATGTTTGGTAAAGTCAGTTATGTAAGCTATTAGTTGATTTAGATATCTGGTATTGTAGGAATTGTAAAAAGCACTTTTGAGATAATTCACCTTAACTCTAGACATTTTAGTGAGCATATTCAAGGCTATCATTAGAGCATTCGTTGAAATACTATCTACTTTAGAAAGCAAAATTAGATCATTTGCAAAGCACAAATTAGTAATATCATGTCTTCTACGTCTAGAATGAAATTTAAAGTTCATGGTTCTTTCCATTAGTCTCTTAAGGGGCCTTTTAAAGACCTCCATAATCAAAGAAAAGATATAAAGAGAAGTGGGGTCTCTTTATCTTATTCCATTGGTTCTTTTAACATTTTTTGTAGGCTCACTATTTAACAAAATGTTAAAATTTGGAGTTGTGACACATTGGTGCATCCATTCCATAAAATTATTAGGGAAATGCATTACTTTTATGATGTTGATAATAAATGACCAATCCACATGACCATAGGTCTTCCTAAAGTCCACTCTGAGGAAACAAATCTTGGTCCCTTTTTTGCTCAAATAATTCTTTATCAATTCATGCATTAAAAGGATGTTATCTCCCATTACTCTATCAATAATATAAGCCCCTTGATTTTAATCAATGTGATTGAGGAGGACTTTCTCTGCTCTTTTTGATAAAATCTTGTATATTATCTTATAAATTGAGTTACAACATGTAATAAGGCCAAAGTATTTAAGTTCTTTTTACTCACCTCTTTTAGGTATCAAAGAGGTAAAGTTTTTGATGATTTCACTAAGCAATTTTCTATTTTTGAAAAATTCCAGGATTGTTTCAAGAACCATTTTCTTAGTAATTGACCATATTTTAGTGAAGAAGCATGTGATAAACCATTAGGGCCAAGATATTTTAGAGGAATTAGAGATTTCAACACATTTCCAATCTCCTTAATTTTGAACCATTTAGAGAGAATTTCACCTTTTAATGAAAATAGAACTCCCTTTATTGTGACTTTAACTCGATATAAGAAGGAGCATTAGTGGGATCATTCATGACTTCAGAGAAGTGCTTTAAAGCTACTTTAAGTATCCACTTTTGATCATAATTTAAAAGACCATCTTTTTTTAAATTTGAAGTAATTTCATTAACTATAGTTAAACTTTTTGCAACATTACAATGAGTTCATCCCGTAGGGAAAACACTAGAATATCATTACATAATAATAGTTCAAAGGATGCAAAACTAATCAGTCAATCATAGTAGCTGTAGGTCACAAATTCCATATTTGCTTCATTGTAATTGACAGTACATTAGTAGCTTTCTTTGCTATACCAAGAGCTTAGATTTCGTTAAAATTGTGTGCTTCCGATTGATATTTAGTAGTCTCCTCTCCTGAGTAAATTCTTCTATGTCACTCTTTCCATCCTTAATAATGCTAGAGATTTTATTTGTGTTTTTCCTTGATATCACTACCTTATGGAAAAAGGAGGAATTCATACTACCATCTTTTATCCATAAAACCTTGGATCTTTGTTTCATTAGGGAGTAATCATAGGTTAAGGCCTTGGATAAGTTGAAAGTAGTCTATTTCTCAAGAGCTAGTAGAGTTGTGGAGGTTAGATGAGATTGTAATTCAATTTCATAGAGCATCAAGCATCTTTAGTAATCTAGAGTGAATGGTGAATATTGGTTATATTAGCTCTTTGAAGTTGCTTTAGTAGGTTCTAAATGATCTTCATTTTCTTAACATAAGCAGATTGTCTAGTGCTAGAGATATTAAACCTAATTCCCTTCTATAAAGCTTCTTCAAAAGCTGCCAAGTTTATTAGAAATTTATTAATCCTAAAGGGAGTTCTCATGCTCACAACTTCTATACGAGTTATAATTGGTGAGTGATTAGATAAACTTAAAGTAGTGTATATAGTGAAGCAATTAGGGAAGCTTTGAAACCATTCTAAAATGGCCACACTACGATCTATTTTTTTCCTTCTAAAGTTATCATCCTTCTAATAGACTCCATTAAAAAAATTTGCCTACATGGTATGTCAAAAACTTGGATATCTATCAGGCATTTCCTTAACTCTATGTAAGGTTGATTGGAAGATCTAATCCTTTAAACCTCCTTAGGAAAATAGCTATGGACTATGTATATTATCATAAATATTTTTAAGTTTATTCCATATGAGTGTCTTTAGATGAGCTTATTATGAGCATATATGAAGGACATAAAGCAATATTTCTTGGTGACTATGCTAGAAACCTTAAGGTTGATGAGTTGATCTATAACACAAATAATATTAACCTCCAATGATTGGCAATCATAGTAGATCAAAATTCTCCCATTAGGATGATGAGAGTAATTGGTAGCATTTTTCTATTACAATTTTCTACTTTGGTTATAAATTCTAAAATGTCAATAACATTAAGCTTATTCTCATAAATAAAATCTCTAAGCAACAATTTTTTGGAGAGATCATTGGCTCTTCTTATGTTCTAAGCTAAAATCTTCATGATTTAAATTTGGGAGCAAAATGTTTCTTCTTCTTGCTAGATCTTCTTTTCTGGACAAATCTAAAGGCGTTGATATTATCCTTATTAGAGGAATCCACATGATCTTCTACATGTATCGTTTCAGCATCCTGCTCAGAAGCCACTTTTGTCACAGGAGTGGAACAAACATTATTTTACTTGCCAATCTCACCAACTTTGTCAAGTGAAGCTTCCTCTTTTAGGTTATTGCCAATTACCTTCTTAATTTCATTATAAATTTCTTTATGACTAATTTGGTCTTCATCAGTAACCATGATGTTATCATTATTTTTGTTTTATTCCTTTAAATGTTCTAGCTCAATAAACTTTTGATAATATCCTGTATTGAAAA
The DNA here is from genome assembly GCA_027575705.1 of Erythroxylum echinodendron. Taxonomy (NCBI): domain Eukaryota; kingdom Viridiplantae; phylum Streptophyta; class Magnoliopsida; order Malpighiales; family Erythroxylaceae; genus Erythroxylum; species Erythroxylum echinodendron. The sequence continues at coordinate 29,657,609 of JANZXR010000002.1, forward strand.
TCCTTCCAGTAGGCTTCCACAACATTTTAGGTTTTTATGGACTTTGATTTCTAAGCATCAGTAACTTTTGGAGTGTCTTCCATTGTATCATACTACTCATTAAGTCTCATAATTTAAATTGTTTCAGTATTGGTAATAGGACCATGAATTTCAGAAAGGGTGGTTTTATAAAATCCAATTGATACTATGATGCAACATGTAAGATATCTATATATTAAGGCCTATATTAATAGTAGACTAACTTTAAGAGTTTTGGTCAATAATAGGTCAGTAGTAAACATTATGCCAACTAAATTGATGCTAGATTTGGGCAAAGACGATATAGACTTGATCTAAGCTACAGTGTATGTTGCTACATTTATTGGGGAAGTTATTAGAGCATAGGGAATGCCAATGTCACACTGGGTAAGTCTTCACTGATTGCTTTCTTTGTTCTCAACAAACATGCCAACTATCAAATCCTATTAGGAAGAGATTAGATCCACTATAACTTTTGTATCCAGTTTTGTCTTTACTAGCATTTTCCTTTCTAAAAAGGAAATGAAGTGGAAATTGTTCGGGCTTATTTAAAGTTAACTGGTATTAAATTTGATACAGTGGAAGAAAAATTCTATGAAGATCATAAAAAGCTAGTAAAAATTTAAAAATTTTCAAGTAATAAACATTCTAAATATGAAGACAAGTAAAAAGTGGGGATAAAGTTAGAAATGTTTGTAAAAACAACTAAAATCATGCCTACTCTAAGGCTGATAAGGTTTCCCATTATAGGGAACTAGATAGGTAAATTTTCACAAAGAGAAATGGCAAATTTTGCAACCATAGAAATCAAATTTCGGATGTAACAAATTCTAGAGAATTACTAAGAAATTTGTAGATGTAAAATAAAATTAGTCTTTAAAGAAGAAGAAGAATTACAAATAAGAGATGATTATGTCTAAGATTTGAAATTTGCTCCTAAAAAGTTCTATGATTTTAAGAGCCTAAATCAATAACCACTAAAAGAAACAAATTTGAATAATTTGGGAGAATTCCATAGTCTTTGTTAGGAAAGATTTATATCTAAGAATAAAACTAGAGTAAGTAGAGTTCCTGAAGGAATTAGAAGATTGTTTCACTTAGGACTATAAAAAGATGTCAGGGCTAAGTAGAATGTTAGTGGAACATAGGCTTATGATAAAGCTAGAATTCCACCTTCATTGCCCTGAGTAATGGTCCAAAAGTTGAGCTAAAGATTAAAGGAGAAGTCGACAAATAGTACAAGGCTAGTTTCATTAAATCAGCTAGATATACTGAGTGGCTAGGTAATGATATACCTATAGTTGAAAAGAATGGAATAACAAGAATTTGTGTCAACTTTAGGGACTTTAATGCAACCACTCCTAAGGATGTATACATGATGTTGATTGCATATTCTTTGGTAGATGCAAAAACTGGACATGCCTTGTTTTCTTTTATGAACCGTTTTTCTGGTTATAATTCAACTTTTACACAAAAGGGATATTTCCAAAATGACTTTTAGATAGCTAAGGTCGATAAGGACATTTGAATGGGTTATAATGCCTTTTGGTTTTAAGACTGTAGGAGTCATTTATCAAAAGGTTATTAATGCAATTTTTCATTTTTTGGTAAGGCACATGATGGAAGTTTATGTAGATGATAATTGTTATGAAAAAAAAAAGTGGTGATCATATCCAAGATTTAAGAGAAGCCTTTCATATGATGATAATATATAAATTGAAGTTAAACCCCATAAAGAGGAGTAAAATCAGGGAACTTCCTAGGGTTTTTAGTTCATAGTAGAGTAATTGAAATAGATAGGAATAAAGCAAAAACCATTATCGAAGCAAAACCACTTTATAACAAGACAAAACTTTAAAAAATATTAAGCCAAGTAAACTATATATGAAGGTTCATTGCTAATCTAACAGGAAAAATAAAAGAATTTTCAAACCTTTTGAAGTTAAATAATTTTGAGGAATTATAATGGGAGGAAAGGCATCGGACAATTTGATAGTACCAAAGAATATCTGACCAAACCGCTAGTATTGATACGTAATTGGAAACAAATTTCATTAAAATTAGATATTTCTACTACAGATGAATCTATTGGGTGTTTGTGGGCTCGGAGTAATAAGGTAGGCCATAAGCAAGCTATCTATTACTTGAGCAGAATTCTCACGTCAATGAAAAAGAAGTATGTTCCCATCATTAAGTTATATTTGGTGTTATACTTTACTTGTTAAAAATTAAGGCATTATTTTTTGTAAAATAAAATTTAAATGGTCTCATAAACTTAACTTAATTAAATACATTTTGAATAAGGTAAGCATTTAAAGGAATATTGGGAAATGGTTCATGACTCTTGTAATCTTTAATTTGGTATATTACCATTAAAAAATCAGTAAAAGGTTAGGGTTAGTTAACTTTTTAGCAAGCCATCCTTGATTGAAGTAGAAGAGGGTACAAGACATTTAGTTCTTAGTTGCAAGAAAAAGTTATGGGAATTTAGTTATAAAAGGCATGTATTATAACTTTGAAACAAGGATTGATCAAATCAAGGGAAATCAGATTTTGCATGTCAAGTCTTTTATGTCCAAAAAAGAGCATAAAAGAACATCGGACAAAAAAGGTTAGTTATTGATTACAAGCCTCTGAATACTTTTCTTCAATATTACAAGTTTCCTTTACCCAAGATAACTATGTAGGTGTTATCTCTGAAAAAGATAAAAATATTCTCAAAGTTTGATTTAAAAGCTTAATTTTAGCAATTGGGTATTGACCGAAATAATCAGCATATGACAACATTTTGCATTCATAATGCCTAGGACCAGTGGATAGTCATGCCATTTAGGCTAAAAGTCACCTTAACATTTTTTCAAAAAGCCATGATAAGGATCTATGATGGCTTCCTATTGAGTGCTTTGCTTTATATTGATAATATCCAACTTTATTTTCAAACTCAGCAAGAGCATCAAGCCCTATTAAAACAATTTTTAGATCTTACAAAAAAGTATGGGATCATGCTCTCCGCCCTCAAAAGCCAAATTGGATCAACCTATATAGAATTTCTGGGAATTAAGTTTCAAGATGGTTTTTACCAGCTCGGCCCATATACAGTTGGTGAAACACTAAACTTCCCAATCACAAACCTTATTGTTAAGTAGATTTAACAATTTTTGGGAATTGCCAATTATAATAGGGAATTCATCCCTCAAGTGTTAGAATATGTCACTAACAATCAAAGCTACTAAAGAAAAATTTGCCACCTTGGGACCCTGATAAGAAAAAAATAGTAAAGCAATTAAAGAAGAACAGTTATCATCCTCCTCTATTAAAGATTCTTAACAAAGGAAAGTAAACCTTACAAATTGATGATAGTGAAGATTTTCAGGGAGCAATATTATTCGAGGAAATAGAATGAAAGAAGTTTTAATATGGACATGCTAGCGAACAATTTCAACCCTCAAAAAAGCAGTATCACCCATTCTACAAAGAGATTCTAGCAGAAAAAAGTAGTATTGAAAAGTTTAATTTTCACCTCAGACCTTATCTCTTTACAATAGGAATGGATAATGCGTCCTTCCTAAAAATAACGGATATGAATAAAAAAGTTCTCTAGAGAGTCAATCGCTTTGTTAGAAAGATTAGTTCTCCTTATATAAATTCACAATCAAGCCCATCAAAGGCTATCAAAATATCTTAGTTGATTTCCTCTCTCGTCCTTAAAAGTATACTAGCCTTATCACTCCTTTGAGAACTATTCTTCTCGTCCTTTCAATTGTTGACCTACCTAGCACTGCCAAGACAAAGAAGTTTTTTCCTCCCATTAGAAGAACACCCCTTACCATTGATGAAATAGCTTTTCTCGCCCTACCAAGCCTCTTTTACCATTGAGAGCACGAGTGAAGAAGCTTCCGTTTTAAATTTCCAATCATGGCAAGAAGATGATGATTAGGACTTCTTTCATTATTATTATTACGAGTCTCTTTATTTAAAATTATTTTTCTTTATGTTTAGTTGTAATGAATTAAATACACTTATGAGGGGTATTATGGTAAGTCTACTTTACGTAACTACCAAAGGTAGTTAAGGTGTAGCATTTAAAAAAACAAAAGAAGATAAAGACATCTTCTTAAGAGAAGTACAAAACAATGGAATAAAAAAGGACAGTACAAGTTCTTTAACTGGTGGAAATTTTAACAAGAATCTAAGTATGTAATTTTTTGTTTTTTATATTCATATGAAAAATCTTGTGGTTAGTATGATCTAAGTGATTCTGTTCTTGTTTAATAATTTCTAACATTGGTATCAGAGTATTGATTTGTTTTTAGATATGCATGCTTACATTTTTTTTAAAAAGCCCATCGTATGCTCCATTTTGTTTTTTCAAAGTATTTCTGAATAGCTGTTTTTTTTAAAATTCTGGTACACAAATTGTTGTTGTGTTGTTGTTGAACATAGAAGTTAAAATAAAACATTTATGGAAGATTGCGTTGTCGATTACACTGAACCATGTTGTTTTTTTTCCTGTCGAGATCACATATTTGTAGGATTTTCGTTTTAAAAGTAGGAGGTTGAAAGGGTTTTTAGGAATCAGTGTGGGTTTTTTTCGCAAACGTAGAGAGAAAGGGAGAGTTTATTTTGCAGCACTGTTTGATGGTAAGCAAAATTCTCTTAAAAGTAAACTATAGAAAAGACATAGACGATCTAACATAACCGAAGTGATTATTTCTTGTTTAATTATTTCCAACAAGTTGTCTTTTATGAGATGACTTTGTGTGTGTGAAGTGAAATCGCTTAAAATTGTGTGTTTCACGTCGTATCCTAGCAACTGACTTTTCAGTTGTTTCCGGTCTTCGGAGGATTCTTTGGTTAAGTTTGCTTGGTCAAATCTTGTTGTCCGAACCTTTACTTACACCATTCATTTCTTCATGACAATACAGTTGCTTTCTATTATTTTGTTTAATGTCAAAAAGGACACGCCGTTGTCTTACATGTATTTTACAAAAGTAAGGAAAGAAAAAAGATACTGAAAAGAATCCGAAGTTGATAAAAGGGGGCAACACAAGGGCTGAAGATCCTCTGTTCCATATGCCCAATGCCCATTTTATGCCATTGATTGTTAGCCATACATTTTACAATAAATAAGTAAAATGTGTGGCTGATAATAGATGGCACAGGGTAGGCATTGGGTAGATGGAACAGGTGATCTAGCTCCCAACACGAGGTCTAGCGGAAAGAAAGCTGCAACAAGATCTTGATCCTTTTTAATGGAAGATTATTACTAGTAAGCATTGAATGACTCTCTACTTCAAACCTTTAATTTTAAAGAATAAGTATTTTTAGGTACGGATCAAGAAACAAATGGATATTTTCTTTTTGTATGGCCAATAAGAAACAACCGACAACCCTTCCCTTTTGCATAACAAGCACATTTATCTCTCCATCCTTCGTCTCATCGTATCAATTAACGAAATGCTACAACTCTTCTTCGCGGTGGCATTCTCGGCGGTGCCATTGACTCTCTACTTACCGCCTATTAGATCTCTAAACTTGTTTCTGGACGCAATACAAAACTTCCTGCACCACACTTCCGTATACGCTCTCAGAGCATATCCTCGCTTTCACTTTGCACTCTCTCGAATTCTCTCTAATCTCAATCGAGGCTTCACCAGGTAGACCGCCGCCGGCGCTTCCATTGACATGTATGTATCTATCAATTGGGGTTCTTTCAATTTGACGAGTAAAAGCAATTGTAGGTTGGTTGGGTTTTAAATCGAAAGCATTGTTCAAAGCCGTTGTTCCGACAAAGTCGATAGATATTTTCATTAGATGGTTTATGAATCAATCAGTCGTAAAATCAACTTCCAGTTGTTGTGAATTTGGCCATGTAAAAGGGTGCTTAGGTTTCAATTCATCAAACTCCTCATTCTTCCCTATGTTTTTTACCAGTAGGAGCATATGCTGACAACTTGACATCTTTGTCCATTGTTGACGTTGTGGGATTTAATTTGTTTTTCTTTTTACGTTTATAATTATAAATTATATGTTCATTTTTCTTATATCGAAATTAAATTACAGTAATCAGTCATTAATTTAAATATTTTAAATGTCTATTTAATATTTACGAGTTTTTCAATTTATTGAACTTATTTTTCACTCTATTTAAGCGACTAATTTCTTCTTACCTTATAACCTTTTTTAAACGCTCATATATCAGATAATAATGTTAATATTTACCTCACTCTCAACACAAGATTTTTATCCAGCTAGAATAATATCAAACATAAGATTTCTAGTTAAGGATATCACTAGGTTGGCCGAGCTTAAGGTGCTTCTGGCTTGACTTGGCCCGACCTAAGAGCTAGTTGATTGACTCGTCGCTCCTCTCGATTATAGGCTGATCGGTTCTTGGTCGGATGAGTCACGGGCAAGCCTAGCTAGCTTGGCCTACCTTAAGTATATATTTTTTAAATTAAAAAATTAAATCATTTTTAAAGTTAAGATCGGGCCACAAGCTCAGTCCATTATATATATATATTAAAAAATGATGGTTTTTTTGACTTACAATTGAGTTATAGGTCGGGTCGAGTCGGCAAGCACTCTACTTGTGACTTGGTCAAAAGTTGGGTTAAATTTGACATTTTTAATTTCTAGTCAACATCACATTTATTTAAATTGTATTTATTATACAAAAGATTGTAGTAGACTATTGCTTCCCCGACAATCACGAAGTTTGGTGAGTGTTTTCTATAGTTTTTTTATCACCAATAAATATTATTGACATTTTAAGATAAGTACACCTATTATTTGAGTAAATTGTGGATCGTAAAAAAAAGCACTTTGAAATTAGTGAACTTTCCAAGCTCTACCTAAATAAATATGGTGATGATGGATCAAAAATTAAAAAGTAAATAAAAAAAATATACCAAATCCTAGAAATAAATAAAAGCACTTAATCAAGAGATGAAAGGAAATATTTAATAAGAATTTTGATAAAAGTCCTCCAAG
>JANZXR010000002.1:29670072-29700741 GCA_027575705.1 Erythroxylum echinodendron
ATTATGACATATGTTTGATTATGACCTAAACATTATTGTGTTCTGATTCTGAAGGGTTTATACCCTCTTGTGATGTTTAGTTCAGTTAATCATAAAGTCTGTTCTTAAATACTTTATGTCTGATTTATTGTTTAATGTATGTGTATGCTATTACATGATTTAATTTGATAAGTTGTCAGTTTATCTATAGATTAGTTATTACTCACTAAGCTATATGCTTAGCACGGTGGATTTGTCCCGTGTAGGTTCTGAAGGAGGGACGTAGAAATTGGGATAAGACAACCGCGATGGCCAAAGGAGTCTGATTTTTGTTTTGTTCATATGTATTTTGAGATTATTTTTGGACTTGTATACGATGTTTATAACTCACGAATTTTTATTTTGATGGGTTGTAATAACCTAAATTCAGGTTGCTTTTGGAAATTTTGACATGTGATGTATGTATGTATAAAGAGTTTTGTATGTTTCATAATGCTTCGTGTTCAGTGTGTTCTGTGTGTACATGGCACTTGCAATATCCTCTCAAGGGGTATTAGGGTGTCACATTAATCTAGCAACATAGATCTAAAACTTTCATGAAGGAACCAAAGTTTTATTGTGCCTTTAAGGTTTTTGAATTCTAGTTTGAAGTTGAGTTATGACTGCTGTCCTTGTTTTCGAATAGCCTGTAATATTATGGATATAACTCCTCGAATCATTAACCAAATTGCATGAAATTTATTACATTAGAAAATTAAGACATAGGAAAATGAAATTAATTGATAATATTTTAAGCTAATATGGGAAGTAAGGGAATAAGAAGGACCAATATGCAATTTTTCTAAAGTTAACATGTGGACTAATTGGATTAAGGCATGTGTGACCAATAATAATAAAACATGTGTGTCCAATAAGAATTAAGCACATGTGTGAGTCTTGAAAGTTCTGGAATCGGGATATGGAGAGGGGGATTCATGACATTTTATGGGTTCTAAGTTCAGATTTTTCTCCTCTCTATTTCACCTTCTTCATCCCATCATTTTTCATGTAAGAAATCAAGCTAATCTTAGGCAAAAATCAAGGTACAAGTTAGGGATTTTCTCTTCACCTTTATCTCTTCTTACTTTGCTTATGAAGGAATGAAATTATAAGGATGGAAGTGGGATTGAGAGGTATATTTTCAGTGTTTTTAGTTGGTGAGTCAAGCAAAACCAAAGAGAAAGGGAAGGAAAGGCAATAGAAGACCTACTTTGTCAATTTTCAAGTTTGGGACTTCACTTAGTTGATTTCTGTATTTGTGTATAATTGAATAGATATAAAGATTCATTTGGATGTGTATTTTTTTGGGATGTTGCTTTGGTGTTATTTTGGTGTTATCTTGGATAGAATTGGTGTTATCTTGGTGACAAGAGAGTATTGTGTAATGAAATTCTGTCTAGGGTTTGTTTAAGTTAGTCACATTGTTTGAGTCATAACTTAGCCTAAAGACCTCAAAATTGTGTGATTTTAGTTGCATATGAAACCTAAGACATAGAGATAAATATCTCTAGAAGAGACTCTAACTTAATTCTAACTCTATGACCTTGAAAATTGAGATTGAAAAAGGTGACTTGGTGTTGCCCCTGTTTTGGAACAGCTTGTGATATTTTACTTATATCTCATAATTTAGAAGTCCAAATGGTCTAATTGTTAGTTCTATAGAAACGATAGACATAGAGGAAAACATGTTTAGAAGACCTTGAAACCCATTTCTGACTTTTCTATATGAATATTAAGGAACAAGTAGTGGTATGAATGGAAAGAGTGTCTATCACGACCGTGACATTGTTTTTATTTCCGATTTTTATTAAATCTTGTCTGAATCTTTTTGAATATGTATGAAACTTTTCAAACACCTACAAATAAATGAAATAGGACTTATCATGTGTGAATTGGGTGATTGGACATTGGAATTTAAGATTGAGCATAATGCACTCCAAAGAAAACTTACTTGTGCATAAATGATTGGTATGCATATTTATTGCTCATATATGTACAGTATGATTATAAAAGTGTGATTTTCACACCCTCCTAATAGTGGTAAGTTATGACTTGCATGTATGAACACATATATAGATTTTATGACTTGAAATATTTTTCATATGATTTGTTGATATATGAATTTTGAAATTTCAAAACTGTTAAAGGAAATGTTATAGTATCTGCTCTATTGTCTTGGTTGTAGATAAATAGGCATGCCTATAGGGTATAGTGCAGCTGCTATAGTTTGACACTACTAATTTCCATAATTCGATACCTTTGGGTATTCACAGTTTGATACCTTTAGGTATCCACAGTTCGATACCTTCGGGTATCCACAATTTGTTATCTTTGGATATCCATAGCACTCGTTATTCACACCCGCAGAAAATATGCAGACCTAATATAGAAAAAATAAAGAGATATAAATAAGAAATACAGTATGACAAGATAAATAATTGGTATATAAATGAACATTTACATTTGTATTGATAATTTGTATCATTGATTATTGAATATCATTGATTGAGTTTTGAAGGTGAATTTGTAGTATATGAAAAAAGTTATAATGAAACATGTTTGCATTATTTATTTGATTAAGTATCATCATCATCATCATCATCATCACTCAGTCCGAAATTCCGTATTGAAGCGGGGTCTGGGGAGGTCCTGTAGTACGCAACCTTACCCCTACACAGTAGAAAGGCTGTTTCCAGTGGACCCACATGTAAATGAGACAATATACGAATGATACAGGTTATAGAAAAATCAACAGAAAATAAATGAAAAATACCTAAAGGAGGTCAGGCTGTGCAAGCCGAAAAGGCTACTAAATTCAATCCCTCCTTGTCTCGCAGTAGGTAAGGTGACCATCCTCAGAACCCTTAACGGGGTGACCCCTTAGTGTCCCTCTGCACCTATTTTGTAAGCTGAACAACATGCCCCAGCAGCTCCTAGGAATTACTGTACTGCTTTTGAATATTTGGTACGGTTAATCCGTTACACGGTTAATCCTTTATCCTTATTCGGTCCCTCCAAACTTTTATATAACTAGCCACTACCTCATTTAGTGACAACTTTGACATATCCTCTTTGATTACTTCCCGCCAGTTCTTGTAAGGCCTCTCTCTTCTCCTCTTACATTCATTAAGAGTTATTCCCTCGCAGCTTTGTACCGGAGCGTCGGCGGGCCTCCTACGCACATGCCCATACCACCTAAGTCTAGTCTCTCTCAACTTGTCGGCAAAGTTGGCTACCTGTAGTCGATCTCTCACCTCCTGGTTCCGGACCTTATCTCTCGTGGTAATGTTACATATCCACTGAAGCATATGCATTTCTGCTACCAACAACTGTCTTATATGCCTACGCTTGGCAGGCCAACACTGGGTTTAAGTATGCTATTATTATTTATATTTGTGTGATGTTTATCAATGTATGTGGTTGGCAGATGACTGATGTGAGGGGTCATCCAAACTAAATGTTTTTCCCACTAACCTTTCAAGCTTGGCACGAGTAATAATCTATGTAGGTCCAGGTACTAAGAGTGAGCTACAAGGAACATTTGCAGAGACCAAGGCCAACAGTTAGGAGTAAAAGTACTTTTGGATGTGTCTTTCAATTAAAGAATGGTTGTATATCTAATCAAGGAAATTTTATGTTTTCTTTTTAGATTATCTTGTTAATGTAAAGATGTAATATTAATTTTAAATGATAATATTAAATGATATGAAATTTTGCAATGTGTATATGTATAGCATTGAATAGAATTATATACTTTGAACGCAAGTATAGGAATTTGGTTGCTAATTGTGTAGATAGTTGTACGTTCCGTATAAGGGGTATTACACAACTTCTTATAAAATATTAGAATAATTAACTTGTTTCAAGTCATTGTTAAGCATAAACGAAGTTCCATTATTGAAAATAGAAGTTCTTTATCTCTAACCATAATTATTATTCACCTTAACATTTATTATCATACCTACTATATCAAAGAAGGCCTACAAGAATTAGGGATTTTTTCTCATTCATTTCTATATCTAGAATAAAATTTTATTAAACATTACCCTTAACATCCCTACTATGTTTTATCAAGTAATAAGAAAGATATCTTACTTACCTATTAGAGTTCAATTCACTTAGTCCCTAATTTTTTATTAATATAGAATAAGATATTACATTAATAATTGCTCCTAAATCTACTAATGCTCTATTAATATAAATAACACCAATAATTTAAGAAATATGAAAAAAATTTCCTAAATCTTTTTAGCATGGTGATTGACTTTTGTCTAAGTTGGTCAATTTTGTAATAACCACAAGTGCACGACATAGTTATAGCTAGTAGTCGAAAGTATGGGTTGATCCCACGAAGACATTGATTACTCATAATTAACTTTTTCCTATTATCTAGCCTACAAATTGATTTTGGATTTTAATAAATAAAATAAATCTTAAACGATTAAAATAAAATAGGCAGCAACATTGAACACAAAAACAAGGAATCACATACAAAACTATTGATATCGAAATTAGTATCTAGGTTTCGAATCCCCCTAAAAATCCTTAATTAATTGATCTTTTATTGTACAATTATTTTATTCATTTGTTAGATTGTAGAGATTCCTATGGTATGCTAATAGCTAACCTTGAGTCTACTAATAACTAATCCCAAGGTTTTCAACCGAATTACTCAGGTTAAAGTTTATATAATTGCTTTGCCAATTTGTGAATCCTCATATTATATTTGACCCTAATCTGGAAAGTTTATATCATCTTATCTCTAAGATTCATTCAACTCATTTCAATCATGGTAGATCTATTCAAACTTAAGATTTCTCAATCTCTATGTATGAAATTAGATTATGATCTAATATTTCTGGGTCTATTAGAACATATATTAAACACGTAATCAAGTCCCAATAAATTAATCAAAACAATTGTGTTAAATCAAAGAATTAAAACATATTGTAGCATAAACTAAGGTTCATCTAACTTAGAAACTTAAGAAGTAGCCACTCATAATAGAAAACGAAATCAAACATAAACTTGGAAAAAACCAAATAGAAAATAAAAAGTTCATAATTCTAAATCTTTCTTTCTCTTCTATTAATTGTTCTTACAAAGTAAATTTTTGATCTTATATTCTGTTAGATCTTTCATGTTTTTCACATCCTTGGATCAATATCGTCCTTTTGAATGTTCTCCACGATTGAAATCATCTGCTCTCTTCATTTGAGGTTAAACACATCCTTTTATATTGAAATTAAATTAGACTTAATATAATTCTAATTGTTAAAATTGAACCGAATTAATTAAATGTAATCTTAAACATTTGTAAATTTTTAGTTTGAAATTGAGTTTAATTAGTTAGATTTGGTTTTGGAGTTAAGTTTAATCTTTATATAAGCAGTGTTTAAATTAATGTTGTAATATTTCAACATGACATGAAATATTACAATATTAACAATGACATAATTAGGTGAATTATATTTGTTAAAAGAATTATTAATACAATCTGCTTAACATTATAGAAATATGTAAATCTCCAAACTTAAAATATAATTTACCATATAAATAAGACAATTTAGTTTTACAATTAAATTAATAACTTTCATTATTAACAGTTAAAATTGTTTTAACAAATTAATTTGGACGCTTTAAACAGTTGTGCTAAGCCCTAATTAATATAATATCGCCTCACATGAGAAAAGGCAAGGCTTTTCCCATACAAAACGATAATGAATGAGAGCATTTAATAAATGAAAATACGTTAGATCGCTTACAATAGTGAAAGTCCCTTCCATTTGATCATCCCTTTTAACATCAAGCTCGAGTCCCTTCAACCCGTTCTTGTTATAGCTCCAGCCATTACTTCTTTTAATGCCATACAAGAAAAAAAAAGAAATTTGTTTTACAGAGGAAACAAATATCAAAGGCACAAATAAAAAAAGCAAGTGCTGCCAAACTCAGCATGTTGGCGGACCCATTGATGACAGTCACGGTTCGTTGAAATGTAAGCTAAAAGATATCCAGGCCGCACCAGTAAGGCAGATAAGGCAAGACAAGCATTTGGAATTTCGAGAAAATAATGGAACAGGGTATCCAACTAATAACCATAAAGAGTACATCTCTAAGAACAGCTGATTTAAGGTATAATTAGAAGCCCAACAAGATTTCTGGAACATCGAAGTATAACTACCACAAAAATTCTCCTAAGCAGAAGCATTAACATGTCCTTCCTCGGCAGCTGCTTCGAAGGTTTCTCCAGCCACAAGCTCAGGAACCTCATCATCATCCTCTGGTGCAGTAGTTGCTGCTGCACCAGCAGCAGGGGCTCGCTTCTGGATTTGCTCTGCTAGCTTCTTCAAGTTGTCCAAGTTATCAGGACCTGCAAATCAAAGAACAAAAGAATGATACAGAATCTCAAAACTTGCAAGGATATCACGAAGTCCTGCATCAGTTGTAAAGTCGATTCAATATTTTGAGTGATTATCTAGAGAGTACATACCCAAGTGTCCAAGAACTTGAGGAAGAATGTCCTGCAATTCTGTTTATTAAAAAAGGAAAACAAAACAAGGTCACATACAGATCTAACACAATCTAAGCTAAGAAATATACATGTAGCCACCAATTTCACTTAGCTAGTATGCAAAATCATTCAGTAAGTAGTTGTAAATTTAAAGAAATCATAAAGTAATAGTCACGCACTCTTGGTTTGAGGAGAACCACTGACCACCCATGTGTTGGCAGCAATTGATGCTTGAACTGAAACACAAACAAACATACTCAATTCATTGATCAACAGTGTCATGGATTGTACACACATTGTCCATCTTTAAGTAGCCAACCATACCAAACATAATAGGCCTTACCTTTAGGGTTTAAAAATTGGATAACAATGTCATCTTTGAATATGTTGACTTCCTCAATAGCTGGTATGGCATTTACACCTATTCTTTTCAGGGTGCTCTGTAGCCTTTTATCATCTGTGGTTGTGGTCTTATGGACAGCCTTCTTCTTCCTGAAATTGGGAAGAAAAGTTGGGAGGAAGAATTGTAATCAAGTGGTACTGAAATTTGCTATGTGCAAAACAATGCAAACAGCAAGCAGAAACAAACCAGATAAAGATTAAATAGTTACTGGAAAAAAATGAATTTTTTTTTAAAACAAGTCAAAAACAACAACAGAAGATGAAAGTACATTTTACTAAAAAACATTTAGCCACTCATCTCGGCAAATTTAAACAAGACACATATAAAGATAGGCTATCAACCAACACAAGCACTAGGTTACACCAAATTCTAGAGGTTAAAAAGTGACACCAAATGGACAAGTACTTGAAACTAAAAACTCCCCTACCTTCTCATGCTACCCTTTCCACCAGTGCGAACTGCACCAGCCATCTTCATGAGCTTCTCTCTATTCATCTGCAAAAGAAAATAATTTCAACAAGTCAAGACTTCATACTACAGGAAGCAATTACACAGCTAACGAGATAAGAGAACCTTCCTTTCCCTTTCCTTCATCTAAAAGAGCTCGAGAATGTCTATCTTTAAGCTAAAAAAAATGTGGTCTAAGCCCCGAACCCTTTAGGATCCAGTTTCATCGGCCTTAGCCAAGACTTCATACTAATAAGCAATTACACTGCTAACGAGATAGAGAACAAACTATCAGGATAGGTTATTAGAATGCCAACTTAACTTCTATAGATTAAATTTAACAACCAAATTTCTGAATAATGTTAAGTACTGACAATTGAGGATACAAAAGTTTTTGCATCAATCTATCAACCTAGCACGAGGTATACAGAAGGAATATATTTCAAAATTTTTATTATATTTTCAGTGCAGGGGTTCAATCATTTGCTACTCATTTGTAGGTGGGCAAACCCATGATGGCCGTATTCTACTGTTCATCAAACTTGGGTTTACCTGTATGCTACTGTTGATCAAATTTGGGATTACTTGTATGCTACTGTTGATCAAACTTGGGATTACATTTATGCTACTCTTAAGCAACAGCGTGAACTCAAAGATGTGCAAGATAAAGATAATCACGGATGCAAAGATTCCTCGACACAAAACCACATGCAGGAAGATTGCAATGACATTCCAACACATATGGGAAACATTTAGACATGGAAGTTCCAGTAAGCTTTCTAAAACTCAAAAGATAAAGAACTTGACATTTTTCTTAATAAGGTGAACTGAATATTATTGTATGAAATAGCTTGTGTGTATGTTCATGTTTATTATGTGCAAATAAGCTCCTCTGGTATGTGGATAAACAACAATTACCAACTCTTCAATGCAATAGGGAAACCGAAATAATTATACAATTGTCACAACAATGAGCACTAATTGCAAAAAGCTTCGAAGCTTAAATCAAGCATCAAAGTACCCCTTCCGAAGAAAGCAAGAGTGACATATTTTCTATACACACGTACATGTGTTATACATACAGACAAAAAAGCGAATGACTTGGGGGTAAATGTCACAAACCAATACAAAGCTCAGGAAAAGATGCTTAACAACGTTTTGGCTAGGCAGTAAGGTTAAGAACAGTGACACAAATTACAAAAGAAATCAGCCACACACTTGGACATTATCCCGCAACAGAACACGGCTTATGTTAGTATCAAGAAGCCCTAGTAAACAATCCAAAACTGATTCATACCCACTGGGTAAAACCCTACAATGAGCTCAATGGCCATCAAGCTCTCTAAAGCTGTCATCATCCACAAAGTGACAAACAAATGAAATTGATTAATGTCTCTTACTGCAAAGAAATGATGGCAACAGCGGAAGATTTAAGACCTAAGGAAGATCTATAATTATATGGAGATGTCGAGATTCAAGCGCTCCAGAATAGCACTATTTTGAGCAAAATTCCCTTCAAACCTCAAAAACTAAAAAAGAAATGCGAAAATTCCACTATCATCCAAACTACCCGACAAATTAAAAAAAAATGGAAAGCACAGATAAAAAACATCTATAATGAAGCAAAATCCAGATAGGAAATCATGTATAAATCTTAAGGGAAAAAATGCATATACTGATAAATGATTCGAAGCGAAGATAAATGAATAAAAAAACTATGGGTTTTACGGAACCTTGGCGTTAAGTAGGGTTTTATGTGGTAATAACGTATCTCGGTGGACGATAAGGAGAAGAGCTCAGCGGCGTCGGCAGTTGCAAAAGCACTTGCTAGATCTTATACGATAGGGTGAGAGGTAGCCTGGACTGCGTGTTTGTTAATTCAGGTCGATACGATTCCGTTTTATGGGCTGGGCTCAGCCCACACAAGAATACAAGAATGTATTTTCATTTCAAACAAGTCCTTCGTACTGAAATGTAAAATTCATTTAAAAAACAATGCATTACTCATTTAGTAAAACTTATTTTTAAAAGTAATGTTTTTCATGGTTTGTAAATATAGAAGATAGGTATTAAAGGAAATTTTAATAATGGAATAGAAGTACTTTCAACATTTTCCTTTTTTAAAAAAAAAGTAAAGTTCAAATTAAAAAAAAAAGGTTAGAAACTAAAAAGCTTAGGTAGCATAAGGACTTGTAAGACCATACAACATTAAATAAGCTCAAGAAAAAAACTAATAAAAATAAGTATGAAATCAAGAAGATTATATGTAATGATGTTATAAGGATAAGATCAAGCTTCTTTGATAAGCTGATACAATAGAAAGTTATTGTCTTTCATTGAATGGATCAAGGATAGAGAATCTAGAACAAATCAACAGAGCTTCTCATTGTTTATTGCATTCATTTTATAGATCTTCTCAACATTGTACAAGTATGATTCATTTAATCTCAAACAAAAGGAGAAGAAATGATTCACAAGTTAATAACAAGATACCTTAAACATTAGGTAGAGATATTGTGAACCATAAATTGCTTCCATATCAGATTCTTTAGTTCAAAAAGTAATTGAAGCTAATGTGAGGCTTTTTTTATAAACAATCTTAAGTTCCTTTCTCTCTATATAAAACATAAACTAGGTTGCCTATAGCAATCTTAAGGATAAGTCTCTTTTGCTCATATTTCGTCTGTAAGGTAGCCAAGAAGAGACCCTTAACCAATTCTTAAGTGTATGAACAATATTGCATAGTTTCAATGTTTCCTTCCAAATGTAACTTAAGAAGGAGTATTGAAAATAGAGATAATTGAGTTTCTCAGGCTCTTATTTACATAATGCACAACAGATGGAGAAATCGTGATTCCTTTTAATTATATTTATAGTATTAAGTCTCTGCTTGAAAGGTAGCCAAAGAACAAAGAAAGTTCTAAGCATTTCTTGATTGAACCAAACTCAGTTGAACCAATTCACCTTAGGAGTATAGTTCCTCAAGAAATGTTTGCAAGATTTATTAGTAAAGCAACCCAAAGAGTATCTAAGGCACTAAATTGAGTCCTACACAAGGTTAATAAGAGGAGAGGGGAAATTACCGAATCTCTATACTATCCCTGTTAGTAAGATTGAAAATATTATAAATTAGAACATCTCTAATGGAGGAATTATCAGGAACAAGATTCCTTAATAAACTGAACTCATTAATATTATAAAAAAGTTCCTTTGTTGCTTCAGTTATCATGTGAGAAATTGGTACTTAAACCATCACTAATCACATGCTTAATTTCCATTCTTAAATATCAGTTGAGGATGATACTTTTGTCACTCAACCTATTACTTCTTTGGAAATGAAAAAGATGGTTTTTAAGCTCAATCTTAGTAAGTCATTAGGACTAGATGATTTTAATGGCCTTTTCTTCTAAAAAACTTGTCCATTTATTAGAAATCTAGTTAAAAAATATGTTCTATAATTATTTGATAAAGGTAAGCTGTTTTGGGAAATAAACAAATATTTATGTGTCTTATTCCTAAAACACAAAACCCTAGCCTTATCAAGGAGTTAAGAGTAATTTGGTGTTATAATATGCTTTATAAGATCATCTATAAGTAATATCTACCAAGTTAAATAGAGTGATAGTTTCTCTTATTAACATATCCCAAAGTGCATTTATCTCGGATGTGATGATTGAAGATAACATATTGATGGCCCAAAAGCTCCTCAAGGGTTATGGGAAGAAAAACAAGAGCAGAAATTGTATCATAAAGGTGGATTTAAATAGATTTCAACATAATATAGTAGGAATTCATTATACATATGCTCAAAACCTCTAGATTTCCAATTAGGTTCATTTTTAGATCAGTCAATGCATTTCTATCACATCCTATGGGATCCTAATCAATGAAAAGTCTACTTTCTTATTCAAGGGGAAAAAAGAACTAGATAAGGTGATCAATTGGCACCCTATCTTTTCATCCTATACATGGATTCTTTGTATAGATTAACTGACCATACTATCAGTTTTGACAATAGCATCAAGTTCCATTCAATATGTAAAAAGGTTAAGTTTATTTAGCTTAACGTTCACTGATGATTTACTACTCTTCTCTAAAGTTGAAGATAAGTCCATCAACTCACTCATGTAATCCTTAAACACATTTAAGCTACTCTTAGGGTCAGTTGTCAACTTTAACAAAAGTTTCTTAGTTGTTTCAGTAGGAGTAAAAGACACAGCTCCTTCATTGTCCTATATTTTTAAGCTACAATTTGAAGACCCTTCACATAATTTCATATCTTTTTCATACTTAGATTTAGTGTATTAAGGATGTTGAATGTCTTATTATGCTCATTTATAGCCATTTTTATGTATAAGACATTAAGGGGAAACAATTGATAAAATATATCTTTAGCTGAGAATTTCCAGCCTCTTCTCTAATTAACCTCTTGGGATGTTTTAAGGTTTTTAACACATTTGGAGAGTCCAAATCTTAACGTGGTCTCTAAAGGATATTTAGAGGACATCTTAATATTTTCAGGAAGCCCAAATTTGTAGCTATTTGAATTTGTTTGCACTAGCAATCGTTTGTTCAAAGTAAAACTTATTTATGTAGAATTGATATCCTGGCCACTGGAGCTTTACATGGACATATCTAGGCTTATGAAATCCAAATGAGGTTATTCAAAAGCTCAAATTCAAGCCAATATCCTAGGCCATAATTCCTATGTAGACCTCAAGGCCCAAAAGTGCTATTTTGAGGGGCTAAAAAGATTGAGAATGAGATATGAAATCTATCTCAACCCGGTATGTATTTCCCTTTATTTTTGGCCCATAACGTTAATTATAGGGCTTTGTTTTAAGAAAAAGAGATCTTGACCTGAAGATGAGTATGTCAGGTCAGAAATTAAGGGGATGTATCTGGACAGAAATACAATTCCATACTTGGTTTGAATCAGTTGGATTGTTTCACACAATTTACTAGGTTAAGTTATGAGACATATTTCCGATACAAGTTGATAGAA
Organism: Erythroxylum echinodendron; assembly: GCA_027575705.1. NCBI lineage: Eukaryota > Viridiplantae > Streptophyta > Magnoliopsida > Malpighiales > Erythroxylaceae > Erythroxylum > Erythroxylum echinodendron. Next base: position 29,682,457 of record JANZXR010000002.1, read on the forward strand.
TTTAAGAGAATTTCAGGGGATTAGGATGTGCATGTACCTATATATATATTGTTTCCCTCTTTTGTTTTAGGAGGTAGATCTGATTTGATAAATTCGTTTTCTTTATTTTTGTTCTTTTTTTTTAAGTATACAGGGTTATCCTGTTCAAGAATAACGTGACTTCAATTATCAAGTTATAAGACTCTTGTTCTAATTTTATATTTTGTTCATGTTTGTTATCATATATTCTTTTGTGTTTAATGGAATACATTCTTGTTATCAATTGCTTAGGAGGCCTACTAGATGATTGTGATCAATGAATAATTGCTAAAGTAGAGTTTGTGATTTGTATATGTTATAAATTCTATTCATGAGTGGCAATTAGATTTAATGATTTCTATTATTGATATCATTACAATATAAGAAGAATATATAGTAGATTAAATTGACCAAGCTTGTGTGTTGATTATCTACTTTCAGTTGTCCTATGATTCATTGATGCTATTGTGGAATTACACATCAAGAGCTTGTTTATGTGGTTCAATGATAAGAATTCAATTAATATGCTTGCTTTGTTTGATGATTAAGGAGGACAAGATTAATATATGCTTATATGTTAATGTAAATCGATTGGTAATTTATGAGTGAAGTATTTTATTGTTGTCTATGAATAACTTGCGATTCGAAGATAAAGCTATTCTTGACCGAGTTCTCTTAATTGATTAATTTGTTTTTATTTATTACTTTCATAATTCTATTAGATCAACTAACCAATCCCCTCCCAATTTAATTTATTCTTTACATGTAAATACATTTAGAAAAGTGATTTGATTTAATCTCATATATGAGATCGACCTAGACTTATCACTAGCTATAACTTTAAGTTTAGTCATTTTTATTGTGGTGCTACAATACATTGTCAATTTTGGCGTTGTTACTGCAGATTAATATCCATTGCTTTTCTAAATATCTTTATTTATTTTATTTTATTTTTTATTTATTTTTTCTTGTTTTGTTTAATTACTATTCATGACATAATCTTCTCACTTTGGTGAACTAAAATTTGATCCACAAATTGAAATAAATCTCCACAGATTGAAAAGAAAAGCTACATAAAGTTTTGAGGATCTGTCACCTTTTGAAAGGAAAATTGTTTCTTCACCAAGAATCCAAACAGGCTTAGATTTGCATTTTAATTCATCTAGTGATTCTATTTTTGAAAAATATTCTAACATGGAAAAGCAAAATAATGATCGCACTCTTAAGTAGTTGGCTACTCCTGATCTAGCATGAAGCCAACTGGGGTACATGAAGAGCAGATTAAGCTGAAGACATTCCTTTTCTCATTGGGGGACACCGCCAAGGATTGGCTCTGCTACTTGTCCTCTAGATAAATTACTACTTGGAATGAGATGGAAAAACTTTTTCTGGAGAAGTATTTCCTTTCCTCTTAAGCTACAAATATTCAAAAGGAAATATATGCAATTAGGTAGCATAATAGGGAGACATTATATGAGTTTTGGGAGTGTTTCAAGAGGTTGTGTGCTAGTTGCCTTCACCATCAAATCAGTGAACAACTCTTGATCGAACATTTCTATGAGGGACTTCTGCCATAAGAAAGAAGCATGATGGATGCATCAAGAGAAGGTGCATTAGTAGATAAGAAACCTGTTGAAACCATAAATTTAATTTCCAACATAGTTGCTAACTCTCAGCAATTCAACATTCGAATGGATCCCATACCATTAAAAGTCAATGAAGTTAGTATTGCCACATTGGAGCAATAGATAGTTGGGTTGATATCTTTAGTGAGACAGATGGCTGCAAATGGTACCCAACAAGTAAAAGCATGTAGTATTTACATAATGGTAGGACATCCAACTGATGTATGTCCAACTTTGCAAGAAACACCCATGGAATAAGTGAATGTTTTTGGAAATTTTCTAGGTCAACTATAAAAGAAGAATGATCGTAACTACTCCTATGCACACAATTTGGGATGGAAGAATTCTCTATTTAACAATTATAGATATTAAGGGAAACAACAAAAAAGATCCTACTAACAACCATTTCAAGGGCAAACTCAACCATCAAGCTCTGGACCTTCATGGGAAGACATGATAAAATTACTAGCTCAAAATGTAGCTCAGTTTCAAAATAGTACTATACAATTTCAATAGCAAACAAAAGCTAGTATTCAAAATCTAGAAAATCAAATAAGTCATGTGGCTATTGCTATTAACTGATTGGAAAATCAGAGCTCAGGTAAACTTCCTTCTAAAAAATTATGAACCCAAAAGAGAATGCTAATGTTATCACCTTGAGAAGTGGTAAAGAAATAGAGGCACCATATAGGACTCCTCTTATGGGCGATGATGAAGAAACTAAAAAGGAACTCCAAGTGTCTCTAAAAGAAGCTGAAATGGAAAATAAGTTAAACTCTCAATCTTCCGTGGTTAAACATTTTGCTAATATTTTGCCTCTTTTTCCTTATAAGTTTGCTAAATCAAAGAAAGAGGAGTGAGATAAGGAGATTTTGGAAATATTTAGAAAGGTAGAGGTGAACATACATTTTCCATAAACCAAGTTCCAAGACGTGCCAAGTTTCTCAAGGAATTATGCACTTCCTAAAGGAAATTGAGAGGAGACGAGAAAGTGAGTGTGGGGGAGAATGTGTCCGCAATCATTCAAAAGAAACTTCCATCAAAGTGTAAGGATCCAAGTACGTTAACAATTCCTTGTAAAATAGGCGGCACCAGATTTGAAAAGGCAATGTTAGATTTAGGAGCTTAAATTAATGTCACGCCATATTCTATTTACACTTCATTAAATTTGGGGTCTTTGAAAGAAACACATGTCATAATTCAACTAGCAGATAGATCATGTCATATAAATACTATATTGTGCAAAATGATATTATTAACCTTGAGTTAGAATATCATATCATATCTTATGCATCTTAAGGATGCCTTTAAGATTGCATTTGGAACACAAGATGGTTATTATAAATTCATAGTCATACTTTTTGGTTTGACTAATTCCCTCTCCACATTTTAAGTTTTAATGAATGACATATTCAAGTTGATCATTAGGATACATATCTTTTTTTAATGATATCTTGATACATAACCCCAATTTTTTAGTCATACTTGGAACATGTGAGGATTACATTACAAACCTTGATAGAGATTCACTTATTTTTGAAAGCAACTAAATATTTTCTAAAGTAAGTCAATGAAGTACTTTAGATATATCATTTATGAAAGAGGAGTAGTTACTAGCTTTATAAGGTAGAGATAGTGAAGAATTAGCCTGCAACTACTTCTGTTAAAAATTTAAAAGGTTTTTTAGGCTTAATTGGAAATTGTAGAGTGTTTAATAAGTATTATCAAACCGTAGCTAAATATTTAATTAAAATAGTGTGCTAGGATACTTTCAAGTGGAATTTTGAAGCCCTCTAACCTAAGGTTTTTATGATTGAAGAATTGGTTATTATCTATGTACTTACTCTTCCTGATTTCTTTAAAGTTTTTTTTTATTGAGTCGAATACAAATGGAATAGTTATAGAAGCTATGCTTCAATAAGATTAACACTCTATTGCCTATTTGAAAAAGGTATTAATAGTAAGGCTCTAAAGTTTATTTGCTTATAAAAAAGAGTTTTTAATAGTCATTGAAGAAACAGAGTATTGAAAACATTATTTGACTGGCAGACATTTCATAGTTAAGACAAATCATAAAAGTCGCAAATTCTTGTTAAAACAAAGAGTCAACTCTATTTCAATAACCATGACAACCAAAACTCTTAAACTATAACTTTAAGGTACTTTTATAAGTAAGAAAGAGAATGTTCTAACAAAATTTTATCTAGGATTGCTATTGTTAAATTTTTGGAGCTAACTATCTCTCAAGATCAAATTGATCTATTTTAAGACATTAAGTAGAGTTGAGAATGAGATTTAGCTATACATGATTTGATCAGCTAAAATCATAATGTGGTAGTAAGCTTTAATGCTTATGAATGGAAAAATGAGCTAATAAGACAGAAGGAGAGTATGATATGATCAACCACAAAGGAATATAATAGTGTCTTTAGCTTATAATAGAGCATATTAAGTGCATTTAAAGGTGAATAGAAGGAGAGTATGATATGATCAACCACAAAGGAATACAGTAGTGTCTTTAGCTTATAATGGAGCATATTAAGTGCATTTAGAGGTGATGTGAAATAGTAAGAGGCAAGGCTTCATTTTCTAAAATGTGTTGATAGGCCCATAATTTACATTTTAGGGGTTAAATTATTTATAATTTTGTATTTTGTATTTTTACAGTTGTTTCTATACAGATTATATGAATTTTGCCTATATTTATTTCATTATTTGTTAGGTGATGATTTTGATAGTATAACTTAGATTTGAGAACATCTTTCTTCACCATTATCCAATCAAAGAGATTTTAGTGTGATTTGGAAAAAAAATAGACAAAAAAGTTTAGAAGGCATGAAAGGTCTACTATAGGTCAAAGATGTCCAAAAGTGGAGAAACTAGTGGAAAAGGGCATAATAGGCACTTGACATGTTAGAGAGACTTGAGCCTATTTTCATGAGATTAAGAGGGGTGAGAAACATAATAATACTAACATTGGTTGCAATATAGTGCTACAAGATAAATACGCACTACCTTGTGATAAATTAAAAAATTTAGAACAAGACTAGCTTTAGTTTGAGGAATGTTAAATCATAAGTTCAAGCATTATATGGCTATATTTTGTAACCATAAATATAAATACTATCATTAGGAATTGTTAGATTTCTGACTGATCATCGTAGATTCAACTTTAGGCATAAGGACTAGAAGAAGAATTATAATACATGCATTAGGAGAATAATCTCCTTAAATTTAGAGTGTAAAAGTATATTAGATGACTATGATAATGCACTAAGAGGTGGAAGTTACATAATTAAATATACGTATGTAACTCAAGAGAAGACATATATACATTAACTTAATTGTTATTTGATTGTGCTATTTGGTGAGTAGACAAAATTTAATACTATAAGTGCACGATGTAGTTGTAACTAGTACTGGCAAGTACTGGTCAATTCCACGAGGATGGTAAGTACTAATAATTACTATTATTCTATTATCAATAATATTATTCAATACAATATTAGGAAACTTGAAATAAAAGTCTTTTCTCACACGTATTATATTCTACGTTAGAATTCCATTGTCGGAATCAAAATAAATCTATAATAATCACTATTATTCTATTATCTAACCTACAGAATGATTATGGTTGAATTAATGAAACTAAAATTAAAAAATTAAAGTAAATAAGCATAATGATTTAAAGCAAAGAATTGGCAACACTAAATTAATTACCGATATTAGATAATTAGTACCCAAGCTTCCAATCCCTCTAAACCCTTAACTGATTGTTTATTTTTCATACAATTATGTTGTTGATTAATTGGACTGTGGATATTCCTAAGGTATGTTAGTAGATGACCTTGAGTCTACTACCAACTAATTATAAGGTCTCTAACTGAATTTCTCAGGTTAAAACTTATAGGATTACGTTACCATATTATGAATCCCTTTATTAGGTTTGAACCTAATCTAGAATTTATGCTGTCTTATCTCTAGGATTGTAATAAACTCTTTCTAATTATTGTAGATCTATTCAAACCTAGGATTCCTCAATCGTTAAGTATGAAATCAAATTAAAGTCTAAAAATCAAATTAATAGACAATAAATAAAATGGATAATTGGATCTTAATAATCAACAAACATAATTTGCATTCACAAAAGAATCAAAATATGTCAAAAGTATTCAACTAGTGTTCATATGACCTAGATACTAATAGAGAATTTAGCTATACATTATTGAACATGAAATCATATCCCTATAAACATAAAACAAAATAAAAACATCGAAATCATAATTCTAAATCTCTGTAATTGTTCTTTATCATGTATTCTGACAATTTAGACATCCGATCTTGTGTTCTGATGGATCTATTGATAAAAATACCACATCTTCTGCTCCTTACACTCCAAATTACCTCTGGAATCACCTCTAAATGTCTCAGAACAGTGCCAATCACTCCCCCCCTTCAATTTTCCTCCCAAGCGTCACTTTTATATAAAAATCTAGGTTTTTGGGTTATGAATAGTCATGTGCACAATCGTGCATAATTGAAAATCGTCAAACATCGTGAAAGTGCACGACCGTGCACTCCTTCCAGATTGTTGATTTTCTGTTTTGCGCAGCATTTTCTTTCGAAATCTTCTCCTTTAAGTCTATGAAGAAAATTATCACCTGTAAACACACTTAATGCATATTAAGTACCAAATATAAAATAAAAGTATAAAATATCAAGCAAGAATACATTAAATATGAAGTAAAAATATAGTCAATTAATCCTCTATCATTATTTCAACATGATAATAAGAATTTCACATAAATGAATCCTAAAACCTAGCATTAGTTTTATTGATTTCACTTTGTTTAACTATCTTGTCTTCGTAAGTCTAGCAATTGAATTTTTCTATAAATCTTGTTTATTTTTATGCTTTTTAACTAGGATTAGTAGACATAGTAATATAGTTCCTATGGGATATAAACATTAGATTACTCTAGTTTTTATAACCTTTTACAACTGATTCTATATACTTGCTAATAGATTTAGTACGTCAAGTTTTTAGCGACATTATTGAGCATTATTTATTTACTAGTTTATCAATTATTAGATTTCTTTTAATTTTATTATTTTTCATATATTTAACTTTCCAATATGGCCTCTTTAAAATTGGCATAATGATTAATAACTTTTGAATTTAACATTAAAATTAGTTAATTTTTGAACCAAATAAAGGTATTATTGAATCTTGACATGGCCAATAAGGACACATGCTATCATTATGGCAATTATAGATATCTTCCTATGCATTCATGAATGTGAAGCCTAACCCACGTTACTGCTAATGGAACAATTATATGTCTGCCGATGACGAAATTAATATGAATGACCTTTTCTCCAATACATATAATTTTTGGATGGAGAAGTCATCCAAATTTCTTTTAAAATGATAAAGGAACTAAAGTAGGCAAATATATGGGACTAATTGGGTTCCAAAAATAGTTTCAATTTCAAAAATAACATCCATCTTTATAAGGAGATGGGATGGAAGAGATGCTCAAGCAATATATATCTTCCATTGATGTAAAACAAGATAATTTGGAGAATTTTGAAAAAGGTAGTGTAGTTAACTAGTGAATCTATTCATAACCTAGACCTAAAAGTTAACCAATTAGCAATGATAGGAAGTCAAAGAGGACAAGAACAACCTCTTAGTGATAATAAGGTATACCCAATAGATCAAGTGTTAGACATTCCATTTAAGAGTAGAAAAATATTTGATGTTAAAGATGCTCAAAAAGAGGGAAGTGCCAATGTCAACCAAACATAAGGACGTGGGTGAGGAAATAATGAATAAAATAAAATCAGCACCAATATCATCCCCATCTAATGTTGGTCATGGTCTTTATTCAGAGGAAGATTAAGAAGAAGTAAATGACTTCATTCTTTTACACAACAGGCAGCATTTTAAAGCAATGAATAACTAAACCCATTGTTACATTAATTTCATACCAAAGAAAGTTTAAAATGGATGAAAAGGAAGATAAATTTTCTCTTTCATAGATGGTAAAGAATATTGAATGCTCAAAGGATCTCCTATTGAACAAGAAGAAGTTTGAGGAGTTATCAGTAAGTTAAAGAAAGAAAGCTTATATTTCCTATAAGGAAAAGACGAGGAATGGGATAACTCAATCTTAATGAAACATAAAGGATCTAGAGAGCTTTGATTCTAAAAAAGATATGAAGCAAGCCTTGAATTATAGATTCAAAATGAGTGAAAGGCTTTAGTAGGAAGTCTAAATAAAGGATTTCTAAAGAAGTGCTTGTTGGAGAGTAACCTACTGTTCTAACCTATTTGTTTGTTTTGTTTTAGGTTATTAGTTTTGGTTACCAATGTTTGTTTTATAGTTAGTTTTTTTTTTTTAGATTCAATAATTTTTTTGGTCACTAAACTTCATATGGAATTAGGGAAGATTTTTATTCCTTTATTTCACATATATTTTTTTATCTTACTTGTTTGACATTGAGGATAATGTCATGTTTAATTATGGGGGATTAATTCCTTAAAATCTAATTTTATTTTTTTAAAGTTTTATGTTTTAACTAAAACAATTATTAAGTTATGTGTTTTAGGTTTAGCTTTTTAACTTTTTTGATTTTTTTGTGTTGTGTTTAGGATCTCATTAGTTACTTTAGGTTTATAGCATAAGTTTATGCATAAATCTTAGTTAAAATTGGTTATTAAATGTTAAATGCATAATATGGTTAAGTAGGTTGCAATGCAATCATAACTTTATGAATGCTAAGAAACTAAAACTTTAAGTGATAATGTTTAATTTGGCTTAGTGATAATGTGAGAATTTAGACCTTCTTATAGAATTTTTTATTTCAAATGTGGATACCTACTTCGATGTTGGATTTCTAAAATTTAAATTAATCTTCTTGATATTACATTTAAGTTGTATATAAGCGTTAAAATGATAAAAGCACTTATGATTAAGTTTGAGCTAAATTGCTTACCTTTTATAAATTAACCCATTAATAAGTCTCATTGAGCCTTTATATGAAAATTTTCAAAGAACCTTGAGCCTATTAAAAAACCAAGTTATTATTTCCAAATTCATGATTATTAAAGATTTTGCTTATGATTTGATATGGGTGTTAGATGTAGTATGCAAAGAAACAAGGGTGAGGGATATGGTAATTTATATAAAGAAGGGGCAGTGTTAACAAAAAAATATTTGATTCAATTAAAAAAAGATAGATAATTGTTATGTAAAAAGTGTAAAAAATGTGTTAAAAGAATGTTGAAAATCGATAGGCATAAGTTCTTATACTTGAAAATAATGTAGGAAAATGAGGATCATTTCAAGATATGAGGAGTTGATGGAGATTTTTTATCAATTTCTTGATTTATATGCTCTAGAAATTGTAAATATTTTTTCATATTTGCATTTTTTTCACATCTTTGTTTCTTTAATTCATTTTCTTTAGTAACTTAGTTATCATGTTTGCTACCTTATTATCTCCATATTCAAAGTACTTTTTCTTTTTTCTTGTATATATCTATTTAAATACTAGAGATTAAATGATCTTCAAACTTATGGCAAGTTCATCTTAATAAGAAGATAATGAGAGTGCATCATGAAAATTTCAAACACATGTATGAATGAGTTATATCTTCTGATAACATATCAAGTTGAAGTGTGAGCTTAATAAAGGAGGTACAATAGTGTTTTCTTTGTCTTATTTGTATAATGATTTACTGAAGAAGTATTTTGTGTATAATTTTTATAATTCAATTGATGCTTATGTTATGTATCTTGGGTCATTAGTTATGAAGATAACTAATGTATGTAGGTTAATGTTTGTGGGTAGAAATTAAGTGAATATTTCAAAGACTGTAACTCCTTCAATAGGAATAACTAGGGGTTTAAAGGCTTATGACATATGTTAAAAGTCATTGTAAACTTAAGAAAGTAAAATTGATTCTTGTTTTAGTTAAGTTTAGGTTAGCAGCCAGGATATATTTCTTGTTAATTGCTTGAAGACAAGTAATAAGTTAATTTTGGAAAATTTTGATATGTTTATATTTTAGATTTTACTAGGAGTTAAATTATTTGGATTTTTATAGCATGTTCTACAAAAGTTACATGAAATTTTCATATGATTAGTTCATTTTCTTATTGGTGATGATTTTAAGAAGGTAACTCAAATTTAAGTGTAACTTTCTTCATTGTTATCCAATCAAGGAGATTTTAGACTCATTTAGAAAATAAGAAGATAAACAGTAACTTTGTAGAAGATATGAGAGGCCAAATCTAGTTTAAAGATGTCAAAAAGTAAAGATGGTAATAGAAAAGGGTATAACATGCTCTAAACATACTAAGGAGATAAACTCCCATCTTTGGCAAGATAGAGAGGTATGGGAAACAAAATAAGACTGGAACTAATTACAACTTAATGTTAGGTCTCAGTTACACATCTTAGACTATTATGATAATGAAAAATATAAAAAGAATTAATGGGTTTGACTATGTTAAATTACATATCAAAAGGTGGTAGTTACCTAACTACATATATTCATATCTCTTGAAAGAGGACATAGATGTATTACGTTAACTGTTATTTCAAATATGATAAACAAATCTTGTATAATAATTATAATTCCACGTAAGTGAATTATGAAACACTAGCATTAGTTTTGTTGATTTCTTTTCATTTAATTATATTTCTTTTCATTTAATTATCTTATCTCATTAGTTTAGTAATTTAATTTTTTACAAATCTTATTTGTTGTAGTGTTATTGTTTGATTAATATAAATAGTAATATAGTTAATATAAGATTGATACATTGAATTACTTTAGTTTTAATTACTTGTTATAATTGACTTTATACACTTACATATATATTTAGCAGGTTATTTTTTTGTCGTTGTTATCTGTGACTATTTATTCACTAGTTCATCTATAACACCCCACTCTCATAGGGCATATTTCCATACACACCGATGGTATTCGAGAACATACTCTATAAGAGTGGCATGTTAGAACAGTCAAACAATCATACTCATTGCAAATTTTCACACATCACACGCATTTTTAAAAAAACTCATAATCATTTCGGTCTATTTTATTCATAAACAATTTTAGTCCCAAATGTCACAAATAATTAACACATCATCATATATTCCAGTAACCATATGGGCTCATTACAAATACAAAGCGTGATTAAACATAACTGTTATTACAAACTTAATTTATTTATATAGTAAATGAATTGCTTGTGGAATACAATGTTTAATACAAAAATAATAGAAAACATATGCAGACGCTAACTGATCCTGACCTCTAACTCTTTTCTAAATACAGTGGTTATACTCCAATTGGTCTAATTAGGTATCCCTTGCACCTGAAAAACAACGTTACAATTTTGTTAAGTTTTGCGAACTCAGTGAGCAAACTCAGCTTCTCGATTGCTCACTCATATCACATAACATAAATAGTTCACAGTTCACATTCAATTTGTAGATAAGTATTAACACATAAAGCACATCACTTCATCAATTTATCATGTAGTATTAAATAACACTTTATTCATTTATTTAACATTTCACATAATCATTCAAACTGTTTATTTCGATCATTTAAAGCGGACATGTTAGACCCCAAAGTTTTTCTTAGAAATTAGAATTTATTAAATTAAAATCTATTGGAGTTTATTTATAGATATATATTATTTACAAGTGTTGGCATGAATTAAATAGAAATGTTATAATTAAGTTAAGGAGTAAGTACGCATTAAATCAAATATGGAAGGGTAAGCTTAGAAACACAAAAGTTGTCTTAAATTAATAAGAAAGAAATGAGAAAGATGAAGAGAGATGTGTAGAAGTAAGAAAGAAAAAGAATGAAAATCCTACAAGGAATTAAAAGAAGAAAAGATAGAGAAAAACGAACCAAAAAAGAAGAAGAGGGAAAGAAAGAAAAAGGAGAAAGAAGAAGAAGGAAACGATTCAACTGAGTTTAGGTATTCTTGCTTTGATAGAAGAAGAAACTAGCGAGAATAAGTTTTATGTGCTGAAAATGAAGGGAGAAAGGAGAGAACCAAGAAACCTATTCTTGATTTTCATGGATGTTCAACTAGATGTTAGTTATTTTAGCTTAGATAAACCATGAATTGATTAAGTATAAGCTCATTTTTGGATATTAAAGCTTTATGGATTTTCTAGTTGTATATTAATTTGACTGAAGGTTTGTTTGTTTGAAGGAAACCAAGGAAATCCAAGGAAAGAGCAAGAGGAAAGGCGGACTTAAGTTTGGACCTATTATACATTAAGTAGGCAATATATTTATATTTATTGTGATGATGGGCTGAATTCTTATTTGCTTACATGATTAAATTGTTTGACTTTAAATTATTATGATTGTTGGAAAATGCAATGTGATTTGTTATCTTGTTATGTCTTGAAATATTTTATTGAATTTTGTGTAAATGAAAAAAAGAAAAAGTACAAGAAGCATGAAAGTATGAATATGTGATGAAATGAGTTGAGCATCAAAATTTGCTTGTCTAGGCAAGAGAGATACCATTTCGTTTGTCACGTGCATGTTGGCTTAAAACCTTCTCCCGGCTGCCCGCTTGTGACATATGAACTCTTAAAAATTTGACTCATTTCGTTCATAATGTAAACTTCAGTTTCTCCATTTCGTTCCATGGGATTCTCTCAAGCCATTATGTTTATGCATTTCAATATGATTTGATTGAGCATTACCTACATTTGAGTGTTATGTTTTAATGGCTGAATATACATGACATGATTTATATGATAACATGTTTTTCTATAAATTCTTTGAGGTAAAACTGTGGATAATTTAATTGCTAGATTAAAATGACATAGACACAAACACACAGATATATATATATATATATATACGCTTGATTATGTGTGGCTCATTACCAATGGCTATAAGTATATTAGCCACTAAGCTTCACAGCTCATCCCATTATTTTTCCCACTCTTTAGGTGCAGAAAGAGCGGATAATTGATCCTTGCAACGCTTTGGCAAACTCCAAGATATCTATCTTTTGTAACTAAGTTAGTTCGAATAATTGTGGTAGCTTTATAATTGTATCAAGCATAAGCATTATAAGCATTCATATATGTTTTATATTATGCTATAGTTGCGACCTTTGATATATAATTAAAGCTATGTACAAATTTTGTTTTGTTTGAGAAATGAAAGTAAGAGTAGAAGAAGTTTCCTTCGTACATGTTAAAACTATCTTCTATGTTTGGGTTATTAATTGTGGTTGAGAATAAAATTGTATGTTGATGGATGGCCATGAATAGTTTAAAAATGAATTGTTATGTTTGGAGTTCTATATGTACGTTTAGTGTTGTTGGATCCGGGATTCTTTTGGAATATGTAGAAGTTAATAATAGGCAAAGATAAAAAGGGCGACACAGCTATAATACTATTCCTAATGGAAATTGTGTCTTGATTTTCAATGATTAAATTGTATTAATGTAGATCGAATCAGACAAAGTTGTCTTCATAAAAGTTGTAGTTTATTCTTTTAGATTTCTGATAGTATAAATTTTGTAATTTTTGGACATTAGAATTGAGAGATATGATTTTTACAAGTTTGAGTGCACATCAGAGGTGCACGATCGTACACATGCACGATCGTGACTGAAACCCTTTTTAACAGGGGTGCACGATCGTGCATATGCACGATTGTGAATGACCCCATTTTTAATGGGAATGCACGATCATGACAAAGTCGATTTTTCACTTAGGGCACATGATCATGCTTATGCACGATTGCGCATGACTCTTTTTTCATTATTACGTATGGCTGCGACTTAAGAAGTCACGACCATGACTCTTCTTCATGTGCACGACTGTGACTTATTTTATTATTAAAGGTTTATTTTTACTTATAACCGAGACTTCTCAGAAGTCATGACCGTGACTTTTCTTCATGTGCATGGCCTTGACTTATTTTATTATTAAAGGTTTATTTTTACTTACAACCAAGACTTCTCTTTAATATTTTATTTTCTTTTTCTTTACTCACTTGATCTTGACCCAATCCTCGTGTGTGTTAGTCATGAATTAAGTACTGAGACCCAGGCCCAACAGTATATATCAAATGTATATGTAATGCATATATACCGTGCTCATTAGTAACTGTCCCGTATCTGTTGGGAATACTGAGCTCATTATATATAGTGAGCTTTTGGCTCTTAATCATTTTCTGATCTTTATGTTCTTTTTCAGTGGCTACTCCGATCACAACTACTTTTATTTGATTATGCATTTATGTAATAGAATGCATCAAATCACATAAGTTTAATCATTCACTTTATTTCACTCTACATATATCATCGAACCTAAGTCTGGCATTAAACAAATATGTTGAGAATCACTTATTCCTTGCTCATTCACATTCAATGAAGCACTTCCAATATGTTCACATTCATCAAACTCTTCAAACTATTAATGTCCGGAGTCATCCCAATCACATTCACTTCAATATCAATGCAATACATAAATTTAAACAAAACAATCAATTAAAGTAAGACCATCTTGGTCTACTCACAGTACGCTCCAGATTAACATTTGGTTCCATGATCCGAAAACGTCTGAACACTAACTTTCACTCCTATGTAGCAACTTCATGCAATACACACATCGTACACACATTACTAATTCACACAATCACATAAACATTCAATTATACACATATGTATATGTGTAATGTATAATGTATGCTCAATTTAACTATTTCGGGTATGTTCCCTTTATTCTCATTTCTTGATTATTTAAGCAACATCATTTGTGAATGTCTAGCTTGCACTTAGGTTCATAGCTCAAAGAACTTAGTTATTCTATTATCACAATTCAATCATTCATCATTTCTTTTCTAGCATTATAAGATCATATAATATCCCATTTCTCATCCATCTTTTCTTAATACACCTCATTCATCACATTTGAACACATTAGCCTTCATAAGATCGCTTTAATCACCGTATCCATCATCAACTAGGTTCATTCTAGGTCTCATTTAAGCCTAATACATCATAAGGAAGTACCTCAACATTAATTGGTTCAACCATCACTCAAAAGACAAATTTTTATTCCATATAGTTGTCCACGATCGTGGGCACCTTCTTATGATCGTGATAGAAACCTTAACAACTGGCCATGATCGTGGGGTGAGAGCCACGATCGTGACAGAACCTTTAAGTTTCCAGGCTAAAATCGTGGGGTGAGGGCCACGATTATGCCCTGCATTTTCTTCCTCCATTTTCACGAATTCAACATATAGGCTAACATCTTTTTCACACCAAATTTTCCAGTATTCACATCCATTTATGCAACTCCATTACATGCTAATTCAACTACCATATTAGTTGCATTAAAATCCACAAAACTCTTTTCATTTGTTTTATCATCATTCACTTAATCCCATTCATTCATAAAATCTTAACTGTTTCTATATTATATTCAAGACACCTCATGCATAGTTAATCATTTCTACTTTATTCTCCTCTTCATTCTTACCTCATTTCTATCTCAATATCAATCATAAACAAATCAAATCTATGTTTGACCATAAACACAAAAACATAATATCAATATATATATACATTCATTAAATTTTTCTGCACCCATTCATTTTCATTATCAACTTCACTTTATCCCTAAACTATCATCTTATTTCTTCCCTTTTTAAGATACCATACTATTATTTCTTTAACTTCAACTTACTTTAATCCATCTTTATATAACAACTTATTACTTACCTTTCTCATATAGTCAAAAAAGAACATATTTAAATCATTCATTCATTCTCATTTCTACACACATCCATTAACACAAAACAGGTCACATACTCATCTTTATATTCATCAACTTTCAATTCTCATTAAAACATCATTTTTACAACCAATCCATCTCAAAAACATCTTTAACAGAACTCATAATTTCTTACTCATCATATACACAAAGATATGATATGAACCTACTTATTTTTTCATTAACGTTCATCACTCATTCTTTACCATTCACTAACAGTCAACCCTAATGATCATCATAAATGCTTCTATTTAACAACCCATGAAGAATAATAGGTTACTTACTTGATTCACCCAAAGCGTCTTTAAAAATCTCTAAGGAACCTTAGCTCCAAGCCTCACATGATCATCATCATTTAAGGGTGAATATGTGAGGTTTTTCTAGTGACAAGATGGAAAAGGCAAGTTACTAAGGTAGCTAGTGATGAAAGATGGTATCAAAGATCAACATGATGAGGGTGAGAAGAGACTGTCCTAATGAAGAAAAGAGAAAATGAAGAAGATGAAAGCTTTAAGTAAATGAAAGACCATGAAGAAGGTCTTTCAAACGAGAGTGTCGTTGGTGATGAGTGGTCAATAGCAAGTGTGGTGACACTTGTCACTTGCCACTTGTCATCTTTTTATGATCCCCAATAGGTCCTCTTTAATAACTAGTCCATTTGTCTCCAATTTCTAATTCAATCTTCTTCTAATTTTCTATGACATTTATCAATAAATCTTAATATCATTTATCAACAATTCCACTATAATCTGATACTTATTTTTATTACTATTTATCAATTATCTTGTCACTTGATATTTTTTGTAGTCCAAAAATACTCATAAATCTGAAATATTTCCTAAATTTTCACCAAAAATTCTAAATTAACAATTATACTCACCAAATCAATTTTCAAGACATTATTTACTATTCACATCATAATCACTTTGGAAATCACTTATACCCTAGAATATGTTGAACGAGTTCGTGAACAATCATTTTATTGCGTGCAATTTTCAACAATCACGTATGCATGTGTATGCTAATATTATGCATGAACATGAAATGCATTTTCTAATTTTCTCATTGCTATTTCTCATTTACAGAACTTTAGGGTTCTAATCCTTAGTATGGAAATGGGATGTTACATCATCAATCATAGTTTTTTATTTTTATTGTATATAATTTTTTTAACTCTCTTATATGATATCTCAAGAATTGGCATCATGATAAAGTATTTTCAGACTTGACATAAAAATAGCTAATCTTTTGAACTAGATGAAAATGTTGCTAAAACGTGATACAACCAATAGGGAGGCATGCTATTATTACGACATATATAGGCATCCTTCCAATGCATGTATGAATGTGGAGCCTACCTTATATTATTAGGAAGAGGAAAATTATTTAGGTACCTATGTGGGAATTAGCACAAATTATCTTTCTCAAATCCTTACAATTTAATGTGGAGAAGTCTTCTAAATTTTTGTAAAAGGATAAAAGAGCTAGAGTAGGTAGAAATATATGTCAACTTGGGTACTAACAAATGGTCTTAATTACAACATCAACCACCATCTTCATAGGGCAATATGATGGAATAGATGTTTAAGAGGTATATGTCTTTTATTGATGCAAAATTAGATAATTTGGAGATGTTTAAAAACTTGCAGTTAATTAATACATCCATTTACAACTTGGAGATGAAAGTTAGATAGTTGGCTAAGATGGAAAGTGAAAGAGGTCAAGAATAGCCTCCTAGTTAAAATAAGGTACACCAATAGATCAATTGTTAGTTATTCCATTTGAGAGTAACAAAATATTTGATGCTGAAGATGCTAAAAAGAAGGAAATGCCAAGTCAACAAATCATGAGGAAGTGGGTGAAGAAATGATGAACATAAGTCAATTAGTGCTAATATCATCTCCATCTAGCGCTGGTTATGGTCTTTGTTTAGAGAAAGATTATAGAGGAAGAAAATGACATCAATCTCTTCAACAACAGGGATCAGTCTTGGGCAACATATACCTCAATCCACTATGACACTGATTTCATACTCGAATAGGCTTGAAATGGATGGAAAAGAAGATATATTTGTTTTATCACAAAAGCAAAAAAATATCAAATACACAAGAGATCCTTTTGACAAGAAGAAATTTGAGGAGTTATTGATACTTAAGTTAAGAGGGCTCCTATATTCTCTAAGGAAAAAAAGGGGAATGGGGCAACCAAATTCCAAAAGAACATAAGGAAGTTATAGAGCCTTTAATTTTAAAGAAGATTATAAGCAAGCCTTTAACTGTGGATTCAGGATGAGTGAAAGATTTGAGTTGGAAATTTAGTTTAAATACCTTTTAGGAAGTGCTTGTTAGGAGACAATCCATTGTTCTAATCTTTCGTTTCTTTTATTTTAGTTTATCAGTTTTACTTCTCAATTAATGTTTATTGTATTTCTTTTGTAGGTAATTGTTTCAGTAATTGAAAATTTATGTTACTAAATTTGACATAGAATTAGGAAAGAATTCTCTATTTTCATCACCTATTATCTTAATTGTTTGATATTGAAGACAACCATAGAAATGATATCATGGGAGATTTCTGCAGTACCTTTTAACAGACGTCATGAATTCTAAAATTTAAAGTTTGAATATAACACTACAAGAAAATTGCCAATTAGCGTCAGAATATTACCGACGACAGAACTTCCGTCGCCGTTTACCGAAGGAACAAAAATAATCCGTCGGAGAACAGAAAACTTTACCGACGGACAATCAATCCGTCGGTACTATTGTAGGAAAAAATTCAGCTCAA
>JANZXR010000002.1:29700841-29715033 GCA_027575705.1 Erythroxylum echinodendron
ACCGACGGTATGGACAAAGTTCGTCGGTGAATTTAGCTACGGCCGAATCACCGACGTTTTCTGCCGTCGGTTTATTCTGTCGGTAATTTGGTTTACCGACGGTATATTTGTTTTTTCCGTCGGTAATTTCCGTCTGTAATTCACTATTTTCTTGTAGTGTAACCTATGAAACCAGGATAACCTCATCCAATTTCTAAGCCGATTACTTCAACTTGCATTAATGGCGGACTCTAAGAGAGAGAGGTTTAACAAAGTATCTGCAGAATGAATAGGGCCGCAGCATATTTACAACGGTAAAACTTTCTTAGTAAAGGAATTCTGTAATAAGATCCTTGGAACAAGTAATTCGGAGAACATTGGATTCACCAGTGATTACAAGAAAATCCACTTTATGATATTGTTGGATGAAGTAATGATTGTGTCAGAAACAAATTCATAGCAGTGACCGATATGATCAAACTGAGGCCTTAGGAGGAAGAAACATTGTGCACTTGCCATGCCGATGCCAGCATGATAGGCCTTCCTTTCCATCCCAGAAGTAGACAGCCTTTTTCACTTGCTAAAGTGTAACCATCACATCCATAAAGAGAAAGCATCATCCTAGCTTGGCTCAAGCACTTCAAATCCACCACCTGAAACCCTGCTCGTCCTAGCTGCCTCCTCCATTGATCTGCTCTCTCATGCCTTTCAGTCCTATCAGAACCTTCACAAGCTATAATGTTGCGTATTTCTTCAGCAAAATGAAGCTTCTCTATCTTCATCCTTTGCAGGCTATTTCGGGGAAGACTAGCCTCCAGCGAATCGAAAATTGCTGAATAGTAATGGAGAGATTCAAGAAATCTCCCGAGAAAAAATGGACCATTGTGACTTGCGTCTTGTTCCACCACAGTAAGCAAGGCTGGGCTGAGCTTCTTAATTGCTTGGAGGATTGCCTTCAGAGAACCTCTACTCTCTTTCACAAATTTGTGCAAGTGCATAATGCTATTGATAAACAATGCTTCGCCCTCTTTCAAGTTGAGATTCTCTCTGGTTAAAAGTGATGGTGTAACAGGTTGTGATATCATGTTAAATTCTAAAGTCATACCTAGTGAGTTAGCATCCTCAACCAGGGCTTTCATATTAGCTTCCAGCTCTGAAAAATTTTGAGAACTGATCAATCCTGTGATTCGGAGCTTTGGTGGGCCCTCTGGCCTTGAAGCAAGAGTTCTTATCAATGAAGGCCATTGAAAGGTATGCTTCATTCCTAGATCAAGAACATGCATTGAGTCATTCCCTTGAGCTGCTTGACATATAGCTTCATTTGCAGCCATGAAACCGAACGCAATGTATGGAGTTGTTTGGTAAAGTAGTTGGAAGGCATCCATTTTCTGCTCCCTACTCATTACCGAAACATCCACAGTGCTATTGCTGAAAATCCCATTTGCATTAACGTTGTGTAATAGTGATAGTCTAGACTGCAACCCTGTTGCAAAGCAATAGGAAACTCTTTGTAATGAATCGCCCCATGGATGAGCAGAATCCCAAATTTGGGCAAGGATTGACTCTGCTAGTTGTGCGTCTCTGCAACCGACAGCCTCCGCACAAGCTAACAGTAAGTGGACCAAGTGAAGGCCTTGGTTTACTCCATGACTTACCTCTTTCACACAAGGTACCATATCAGGAACAGCCACAAAATCTTCATTCAAACCACGTACGTCCACTTCCATGACCATCGAAACATCTGCAAAAACATCATTCACAATTGAACATTTTTCAATATCCTCCTGGAAGTAATTGAAAGCGTCTTGTTTTCCCGGATATTTGTCATCATTTTCATAGTATTGATCCACATTGATGAAGCTATCAACCAAGTCATTCACCTCAGAAACGTCTAAGTGAGGAGTGATTGGGGTATCATGAGGAAAAGAGAAACATTCCGTTTCATTCATGGTCTCATCCCACTCGCCTACGAGTTCCTGCTCTAGTCGAGCTGGACAAAACCTTCTGATTGCAAGGTCATGGTTGAGACTCTCATTCGTTGGAAAGGAAATCCAGCTATCCACGGCTTCCATTGTTTGTTTAAGGAATTAGGAAGAAGGTGAACGGTTTGGAGGTTTGGATAGTTAAAAGAGTTTACAGAGTGCTGAAGAGTTTTAACATAGGAAAGGTGCTCTTGGTTTAGACAATGAATAATAACCAAATATATTTCAATTTCCTCAAGGGTAAAGCAGAAACCTTCTATACTTATAGGTTGATGATGGTGATACCATTTCTTTAATGTTCTATAAATCCTTAAGCTTGTCTACGCGGGTCTTCACAAGAAAAAAGACAAAAAGATGGCGGAAGGGAGGACAATTTAGCAGGCAAATCAGAGAAGGCACACAATCATGATCAATGTACAAGGACAAGTCTCTCATACCTTTTACAGCACCTTAAACTGTTGAATTAGTTGAAAATGTTGTGATTAAATAATGAGCAAGTCAGTAACATTTTTGTGTTTGAAACACTTAATCGTATTGACAAACAAAATTCACTTCTTCAACTGTACCCCATTTGTGATTATATTAACAGTCATTTATTGAGTTGAAGACTGCATGAAGCTTTTTGTATGAGGTTAACATTTAAATGCCAACAGAAAAGGACCATCTGTTGAATAACAATCACAGAAGCCACTTGATTCCTCTCCCACGATCCTAATAACAGGAAATTTTTGTCATAAAACTGGTTCCACCATGGAGAAAAACTGATTAATCAAATGGATAGTACAAGTGGCCAGGAAAATCCAGGCTAACCATTAATTTTAGTTTGGCTCGACATCTCTTCTGGGTTGCCATTAATTGTTAATGTTAAATGGAAGAATCAGAGGTGTAGAGAAAAGAGGCATCTTGGGGTTGGCGACAACAAGCACTCAAGTGTCTATTTTCTCTTTGGTATGAATCCATTCTTTATTTGTTGGAAGCAACTAATTTTGGTTGATTTTAATCTACATGCATAGCAAATAGGAAGGCATTTTAACTACCATAGCCGGCCTTAAAGGTGGGCAGATACTCATGGGGCCGGTTTACTTCGAGGGCGTATCGACAATATAACGAGTCCGACGATGAAATAAATCACATAACTAAACAAACAATTCCCTTCACTTGATTAGTTTCATATGCTTGTCACAAGTTACCTTCCTTACTGGCACGGCCAAACAACGAACGAGACGTAATGGCTGGCCTTAGGTTGTCCCGAGTATATCTTCACTTTTATACTCAGACATACGTAACTGATTATAAAATATATGCATACAGTTTTCCCTACATTTTTTTTACGGAAAATGCCAATATCATTGAGTAGTTTACAGCAGACTTCTCAACGGGTGAACCGAAGAAGTTAGAGAGAGGACAAATACAAAAGAGATTTTTTGAGCGACCAAACGAGCAAGATGGTTTTTATCGAAGAACGACCTTTGAACTTGAAAGTTTCTAGAGGCTTGAAAAGATCACCGGAAGCTCTAATACCACTTTACTAACCAAAACTCAAGTTAAAATTACTGGTCCCAAATTCTTATAAACCTAATTGTTTTTCCGTGTGTCTCAAAGTTTTATGTAATTTAGCTTCTAAATATTTTTGTGCTAATACTTCTTTTATGGTAGCAATTGCTGCTCCTAAATTGTGTGCTACTAGATTTTTTGCTAGTTTTTTAAGAAAAACTTCATCTACTGTTTTATTAATAAGATATGGTAATTTTTGAATAAAAATTGATATATATAGTTCTTGCTCAGTTCTTGTTAGTTTATAATAATGTTTTTTAAATTCACATATATATTTTCTAAATAGCATCTATCACAAATATCTTTGGTATCCAAAAATCGAGTTGAGATTAACGGATCCCAAACGTTAAGAACAACCACCACGCCTCCTCGTCAACGCGCGGTTTTCGGACCCAACAGTTGTGCTGGGACTCGATCCAGGGATGTAGCGGACAACCTCAAGCTCTGATACCACTTTACTATCTAAAACTCGACTTTGGTAACCAAAACTCGAGTTAAGATTAACGGATCCCAAACCTTAAAAACACGCACCACGCCTCCGCGTCAATGCGCAGTTTTTGGACCCAGTGGTTGTGCTGGGACTCGATCCAGGGATGTAGCGGACAACCTTAAGCTATGATACCATATTGATAGCCAAAACTCAAATTGAGATTAACGGATCCCAAACCTTAAGAACATCAGTAAAGGCCAGTACTATAAAAATCACTAATTTTGTACCATTAGTCGATACTGGTTGGTACTCGTCAGTATCAAAATACTTGCGATATTTTGGAACCGAAATATATTTTTAAAAAAAATTTAGACTAAGTTGTAAAATTTAAAAAATTATCCCTAAACATTATAACACATTCACATAAAATGAGTTATAATTGTGAGTTGTGATTTTATGTTTAAATTATGTAATCACACAAGATATATTATAGTTGTTAAAGAGCAGCAATCAATGTATATATTTGAACTTTGGGTTAAGAAGCATGATAATTTCTTGGAAAGAATATGCTTAATCATCAAATTTTCTTAAGAAATCATTCATACAATTTTATAAAGGTCACTTGCGTGTATATATTATACGATTCTTGAGAAACTATTGTTGATATATTTCTTCCTATTATTATACACAACTTGATTTTGATACGAAGTTATTAAGTTAAGTTTGATACATGTCTTCATTTATCTTTACAGATAAATGTAGGAAAATTCAAGTACACCTGATAATTCAATCGTTTCAAGTATAGGAAGATTCGATGATCCAACTTGGGCTCATGCTCGATTGATTCCTAAAATAAAAAACCATAATATTTGTTTGCAAAGTAACAAGCATTTACAAAGTGGGGAAGTCGCCAAATTAAAGAAGCATTTAGCTGAAATCAAAGGTGAGGTGAAATCTTATAAGAAAGTGAGTCATAATGTAAAATAGAAAAAGAAGACTTTACTTGAAGAGTATCAATATGAGAAAGATAAAAGGCAAAGATTGAACTATGAAATTGGCAGTGGAAGTTCTTTTGTTTGTAATCAAGATGATAGTGGGGATGTTAAAGGTCATAGTATTCCTACCCAATAAGAAGGAAATATTGCACCTAATGTTAGGAAAAGAAGAAGACGGGTGTTTAGCTTTATTACATCCCAAATAACTCCTAGAGCCCAAGGTTCAGTCTATAGTGTCTTACAATCTAAAGCAGCGACTCATAATATGGACATCATAATGGCTAGAAGGTGGTATACTTCAAGTATTGCATTTAATGCTGCCAAATCTTATTATTATCAGCCTATAGTGGATGCTATTACATCTTCCTATCCAAGATACAAACTCCTTCAATTAATGACTACACTTTTAAACAGCACTATTTATGAAATAAAAATTATTTTGATGAAAGAAGAATGACTTAGGCTACTTATAGGTATTCAATCATATCAGATGGTTGGACAAATAAAAGAAAAGAGTCTATTATTAATTTTTTTAGTTTATTCTGTAAAGAGGATAATATTTTCAAAGTCTATTGATGCATTTGGCTTTGTGTGGCATGTTGATACTCTATTTCAAATATTTGATGAAGTTGTATATGAAGTTGGGCCATAAAATATTATTTAGTTATTACTGACAATGATTTTGCTTATAAAGCAACTGGAAGAAGATTGCAAAGCAATTACAATTCTTTTTATTGGACTAGGAGATAATAAGTATTTTCGATTATTAATAAGACTAGGCAGAAAGTAAAAATGGTGACCATGTTTATTGATAATCGTGCATGGGTCTTAAATTTAAACAGAAAGGATTTCACCAATGTAAGAATTTGTGTTGACCTACTATTGCAAGATTTGTAACTAATTTCTTATCACTTCAGTGTTTTATTCTGATGAAGAAAGAGCTTAAACAAATATTTACAAGTGATACATGGATTGCATCTTATCATTCTAGGTCTAATGCTAAGATGCAATCCACATATCACTTGTAAACATTTCTAATGTCAGATTGAAGATTTCTAGAATTATACTTAAAGATAATGAATTTTGATCCCTATGTCAATTTGTCGTCTAAGTTTAAAAGCCTTTGATGAGGATATTTCATTTGGCTGATAGTGATGAGAAGGGAACAATGGGTTTTTTTTATGATATCGTAGAAAGGGTGAAGGAATCAATCAAGGCAAATATGAAAATTAGATTTTTTTTGTACACATCTTATCTTACAATCATCAATGAGAGATGGGAGGGATAACTTGACTCTCTCTTATTTACAACTACGGCATGTTTTAATCTTAGTATCTATTTTTGACCAAGATTTACAAAGAGAGCTGAAGTTAATAGGAGAATGTTATTAACTACTACAACAATCGTTGCCCATGAGATGATGCAAGATCTCATAAGCTTACAAATGGAGATTTATATGGGGACTTCTAGTGATTTTGAGATGCCAATTCTTATTCATCAAAGAGATAAACTTAATTCAAGTATTTTTCCCCTTTTGTTACTTGTTTGTAATGTTACTTTTGTTGTCTTATAGTTGCTCGATGGGATCAATTTAAAAATGGTGTTCTAGAATTGCAAAAGTTTTCAATTCAAATTATAAGTCAATGTGTGAGTACAATAAGGTGTGAAAGGACTTAGAACACATTTGAATTCATCTATTCCAAAAAAGGAGTAGATTAGATTATAAAAGATTGAATGACTTGACCTTTGTTTAATACAATTTAAATAGGAAAGGTATGTTATTATCATTATTAAGTTGGATATAATTTATTGTAATTTTTTAATAATTTAATTTTATTGTTTACTTAAACTATTAATAGAACAAATAGTTGCATAGATCCAATTTTTCTTGATCATATCGATCTTTTGACAGATTGGGTTTTTGAATAACCAGATTTGATAGATGAAAGTGACTTAGAAGATAATCTTGGATGAGAAACTATTGACATATCACCTGGTATAATGAATTTGAATGATGGTGATGATGAGACTTCTCTCAATGATAAAGGTTTTGTACTAAATGAGAACCGAGGTCAATGCGATTTGAGCCGGTATTTGATTGAATGAAGTTTCAGGTTTTTATTTCTCCGCTTCTTTTAATTTCACTTATATTTGATGTATATGTTTAATTTTATATATGTAATATAAATATAATCATAAATATTTTTGTTTCAGGTTTCACTTCTAGTTACTTGTTTCCTCTGCACGAAATTTTGTTATAAAATTGTAATATTTAGAGAGTCATGGATATTTATTATTCTTTTTATTTGATGTTTTGATGTAACTATTATTTATTATATAATAAAATTGTAACATTTTAAATACTGTATATTATCCTTAATTTTATATTTGTATGATAATTAAATGATCTTTTTTATATTAATTGTGGTTATTATTTATATGTGAAATATGTATAAAGTAATATTGACAAAAATAAATAGATTGATGTTATTTTAAATTCTACTATTATGATTTTTTGAGACAAGGTTTATGTAAAATTATAAATTATATAGTATAATATATTGAGGATTATTTTGTAATTTTAAAAGAATTTTAGAACTACTTTATAAATTTAAAAATTTATCCAAAATAACACCCGATATTGACCATTATCGGTAAGATATTCATAACTTTGCATGTTATACCTCCTTTTCTTGATCGTTTCTTACCACCCAATCAATCAAATAAGTCCTCCATATGCCTCCCAGCTTTACTTGGAGTTAAGATCGATCCATGATCGATAACCCATATTCGAGCTTTTTTCTTAAAAAATTGGGTTTTAACTTGTATTTGAACTTCAGACTATTTAGGTCCGGTCCAACTCGAAGCTCAAAATATTTAAGTAAAACGATGTCATTTTTATAAATTTTGAGCTTCGAGTGGGACTGAACCTAAACAGTCTAAACTTAAATCCAAGTAGAAGCCTAATTTTTTGAAAAAAAAAGCTCAAGTCTTTGTTATCTATCATAGATCAAGCTTTACTCCAAGCAAAGTTAGGAGATGTGTGGGTGACTTATTTTGGGTGGTGGGAAACGTTCAAGAAAAGGAGGTATAACTTAAAAAAATCATTTTGTATTTTTAATTTAAAAATAAAAAATGTTAGACTGTTAGACGACTAATCAGACTCGAGTGTCTCGAATTTGACCCAATCCTGTCTATTAACATCCGTTAGTTAGGGGAAATTCCACTGAAAAGTGCATAAATATTTCTTCATTGCCTCAACATAGGTCATCTAAGCAGATTTACTTCTTGTTAGATGATTAGGTTATATAAGTAAAGCATTACTATAAGCTCTCCAAATGATACTTTTACTTTCAAAAGTAATTAGATTCTTAGACAAGCTAGTTGGGACATCACTATAACTAGAACTAGTAGAGGGAGGATCACTTGCTAATTCGGAGAGGATAAAATGGCATATTGAGCAAACAAAAAGGACACCATTACTTGTGTAATTCTAGAGAATCTTGTCTTCAATTTAAAGAATTTGTGATTATTAGGTTCCCTATAACAAATCGATTGGTTGTAGTTTAGTTACAAAATAATTTAAAGATATTCTTTATTTTATACATATTTAGATGTATATAATAAAGTTCATGGGATAATTATACATAACAAATGAAATTATTATGAGATTCATATTGCATTCATTTATCATCCTTAAATTGTTCCTAGTCATTGTTCTATTAAAACTAGACATTAATATAACGTAAAAATGCTAGCATATGTTATATTTTTCCTTATTAAGGAAGTAGTCGATCTTATAGACTAAAGTATGAATATACTTAAACTAAGGTGTGGGTACTTGTTAGATAGCAAGTTCATTGAACTGACCCGACATGAGAAATCCATTTGGAACGTTACTTGTATGTCTATGGAAATTCTCATTGCGATGATTATGTAAGTTATCCTTTGACTTAAGATCTCCAAAGTTTTCTTGTATAGGAAATTTTTATATTTTGATACTACTTATGACCAATTCTAATCCTAGGTCATTCAATTAGTAGTCACTGGATATAGTATGAACTATATATAGGTAGTTATGTGATCAAGATAGGATTCATCACCTTAAAGTAATTAGGAAGAATATTTTGTTGTTCTCGATTAGTATTGATTTAGGAAATCCTTGGCTAAGGTGGAATGATGTTTTGTAAATAGTTTACAAATGGAAACTTAATCAATAACTAATGGGAGAGAACTAATATGATTGGACTAAAAAAAAGTATATATTAGTTCCATGCTGTATCTATAATAAAATGATTGAATTATACAAAAAAATCATATATGGAACGGTTAGTCAAAACTACTTTGACATTACTAAATGCTTGGCTAGTCATGACGCGTTGATCAATGTCAATCTTGATATATGATTATAAATTGTTTGATTGAAGAATTAAAGATAAATTAAAAGGAGTTTTAATTTATATAATTTAAAAGGAGTTTTAATTTATCTAATTTTAATTATGGTTTAAAATTATAATTTATAATCATTGCCAATATATTTAGGAACCTATAGGTCACACATAAAGAACGAGTTGAAGAGAGCAAAGATATTTTTAATCAAGTTGGAATTAAATGTAAAGTTTGAGAAACTTTATGATTAAATATAAGATATTTAATAAATAAGGACCAACATGAGATATTGGATCTTATTTAGGCATAATTGATATTTAATTAGAATTATTTATAATTCTAATTAAAGTTTAATTGAAAATAAAACTTAATTTCAATTAAATTACTAAAACGTCAAAAACTCATTATAAATATGTTTAAATTGTAATGGGGCTGGCACTTCTAGCTTAACCCTCTCTATAAGAGCTACAAAGTTCTCTCAATCTGTTCTGTGCATACTGTTAGAGGTCGGACACTTGTGCGGTTACGGTGGTTGAGATGGATTAATTTCAAAAACGGTTTGAGCAATATGATAAGAATATGATCAAGTTTCGAAATAAGATATTAATTAAGATTCATGCTTTATTATAATTTATGTGTTAATCATTTTATAGAATTAAAGTGATCTTGGTTTTTGAAAAACCAAAATATGAAAAGTTTCATAATTATTCCACTATGGTAGGGATTGAATCACGTCCCGATTTTCCAACATATCAGAGCCAATTTTTAATTCTATAATTGGATTAGACTTGGCTAATTGTTCTTGATTTGATTAAACAAAAGGAAATTAAGGCTTTATGTGTTAATTAAACACGAAACTATTATGAAAATATTTTATGTCATGCTTTTGTAATGTCTTACCGCATGCTTCCTTTTACTTTTTGATTATGGAAAACAAAATCAGAATGCATATCCTTTTGTTCAGCAAAATTGAATAGGCATCTACTCCTTATTATGCTTGCGTTTGCTCCGGAAAATTTATGTGTTTGGTTGCTATTTTTGGAAAATTGAATCAACAGCAGAACCAGTGCCAAGTCACCACTGGTAAATCGCCCACCGGCTCAATAGCAGTGGTAACTACTGGTGGATGTTTGAAACTAGTGGCGACGCCATTACTTAGGGCATTAAATCACCCATTTTACAGAAGCAGCAGACAATATGGTGATGCACAATGTCGGTGCAACAGCTGGGAGGCAAGAAGCATGGTAAAGTGAGGGAAAAATAGAGAGGCAACGATAACAGGGAAACTCTGGTGAAAAAATGATAACACGCACCCTAAGTTGGTGAAGAGTGTCTGCTTGAGATTGCACGCTACGGTCAATGCTCTTAGTTGACTTGCACGTGCCTGACAAAAAAGGGCTCCAGCACGTGCTCCCACTCGTTTTTAATTTGATTTTTATGTTTCAAAGGTTTTAACTTGAATCAAATTAATTTAATGAAGATTAAATTAGTTTGTATTCCTAATAAAATTGAAAAAAGTGTTTTCTAATTGTTTGAAAATTATTTTCAAAGGTTATCTTATTAGGTATACTTTTTTTCAAGGAGATGAATTATTAAATTAAATTAATTATGAAATCAATAATTGAAATTAAGCAAATATTTAAATGAGTTATCTTTCATAATTAGATTATGTTAGATA
Source organism: Erythroxylum echinodendron (assembly GCA_027575705.1). NCBI lineage: Eukaryota > Viridiplantae > Streptophyta > Magnoliopsida > Malpighiales > Erythroxylaceae > Erythroxylum > Erythroxylum echinodendron. Next base: position 29,711,849 of record JANZXR010000002.1, read on the forward strand.
ATCAATACAATTAGATTATGTTAATTAAGATGAGATCATAATTTTAAATTTAAAGTAATTATTTTTCTTAATATGAATTAGATTAATAATTATATTTATTCTTAATTAGTTTTAGAAAAGTAGTTTTTAAAATTAAAATTAATTATTTCGATTAGATTGAAATTAATTAATTAGATTCCTTAAAATTAAGAGAAATTTATGTTAACTAATTAAAAAAGGTATTTCTTAATTGAATTTATTTATTCAATTTGATTGAGATAAATTATATTTATGAATTTATTTGTTTAGAGAATTATTATTCAATTTATATAGAAATTTTTTCTTTATTATGAATAATAAGTTTCTTGATTTATTAGAAAGGATATTTTTCTTGATTAAAATTTGAAAAATATTTTCATTTATTAATTAAGAAAACTTCTTTCTTTAATATTTTTAAAATAGTTTTCTAATTTATTAAAGAAATATTTTTAATTGATAAAGAAATCAATCTCTAAATAAATAATATAAATAACTTTCATAATTAAATTTAAAAGTGTTTTATTGAATTTTGAAAATAATTTCCTTTTAATATTAGAAAATAGTTTTCTAATTAAGAAAAAATAGTTTCTAATGAGATTAAAAATACTTTTCTAATTGGATACAATGTGTTACTTATATAATTTTTAAAAAGGAGTTTTTTTCTAAATTATAATAAGTGATAACATAATTTATTAAAAATTATTTTCAATAAAATTTTTAAAAGAACTCGAGATAATTGGAAACAGTTTCCAATTGGATTCGAAAATTGTTTTTAAATCAAAATAAATTTATATTTGGAATAAGAACTTAGTTCATTTAGGAATCAATGAGTTCAATATAATTTAATTTTTCCAAAGAGTTGGAAATATTATTTTTGATTATAAAGATCAATAAATAGAATCAAACTAAGCTTTACGCATAATTTAATTATAAGTACATAAGTTGCATAGTTTATTTATATGGTTGATATATATAGTGAATGCATGTTAAATTGTATGTTTTATACGTTTGATATTTTACATGCAATTTTACGTTTGATAAGATGAATGAAATTAAATCTCTCTTTAAATATTAAGAACACGTTGATAACGTGATTATTTCCTTCCATTGTTACAAAAATAAACCATAGTTCTGTTTATTGTAAGGCTTATTGAGCAAAATTAAGGCCGCTTTAACCTAAATATGTTTAGTCTTATGATAGTGGGTTCTATTTAACTAAATTTGTGTGATTTGGATGCACAAGAGATGTGATTGACAAAGTTGTTTTCTACCTTATTTAACTTTAGTTGGTTTGTTAAGCAAACTCAAGATCAACTGTATTTGAATAGGATCCTAAACCACTAGAAAGATTGGAGTAATCTTTCCAAATAATGATGAAGGCTATTATTTGAATAAAATAGGAGTAACCAAATACATTATTAAAGTCCTAATCTCATTTTATAGTCATGGCATATAATTAATAACTTACTTTTATTACATTTATATTCTGTTTCGAGTAGCATTTACCTTGTTTAGTATAGTTGATACTAAGTTAGTGAACCAAATTTCTTGATCATAGTATATGTTTGAGAAGAGTTCTTAAAGTTAGATAGAAAATTATGTGCCCATTATGTTTTTTGCGATAATCTCTGTTAAGGATTTGGTGGAAAAGTTTTAAAGATATTTCAAAACCATATTGATGGAAAATGTATTGACATTTTGAGGTGATTAATATCTCACAAACTTTGAAGACAATGTGTAAAATGTATGTCAACACTATGATAGCAAAATGTAAGTGGTTGCATTGAGTGGCGATAAAAGGTATAGTGCCTTAATGAAATTCTTTCACTTAATTTATCCTACTAAAACATAAACATGGACATTAATTAAAGGCATTTGCTATAATATGTTAATAGTTGTCATAAGAAGAAAATGATTGCATGACTTTTCTTGCCTATACTAGATATGATAGAGACTATATATATTTCTAGTTCATGTTTATGAGTATTGGATAATAAATTTAGATTCAACATTATTATAATATTCAATGCATGATAAGAAATATATCATTAAGAAAAAGTAGTTGATCCAATTTTATACAAATAGTTTGTATGTGTTGGTTTAAATGAGACTTACGCTTAACATAAACGATAAGAATATAAAGATGGATAAAAATAGAATATACATTTATACCATGTTGGTTAAATCAACATAATGAGAATCATAAAGTTATATAATAGGATATATATGTATCTTTTTGATTATGAATTGTATGAAACTTTTAAAACTTGTTAAGAAGAAGAGTAACCAAATCAACCTTTGGTGAAAGGACGAAGATGGTATTGAATTATTAAATCTTATACATGTGATGTATTAGATAGAATAACAATTCATAAAAGAATGATACTTATGATTCATTATGTTAGTATGGACTTTATGTGATATAGTCATATGTATTAAATGAAATGTTGAATTAAAATTTGGAACAGTTCAAATTGTTTAAACCTAAGTAAAAATTAAGCATTGAGAATGTTAAAGCACTTTGATGAGAACGATTTGGTGAGTTTTAAATTTTCGTTTATCTATATAGAATGAGATTATTTAGAAAATACCTTCACAACAAAATTCTATAAGAATATGAATTTATGTAAAAAGGAAAATTCAATACGAGATATTGTATAATGCAATGGCATTTCTTTGATAATAATGTTTAGTACAATGACTTACCTTCAATAGTTTCAATTGAATCTCTTAGCAAGATTTAATGTTAGATATGAACGCCAATTCTTTGAAAGATCCAAAGTTAATAATTTAAGGATGTGATGCTACAAGACATTGAAAGATTCACTTTCTTGATGAATTCAAAAGTTTGTTTTTGAGATGATCGCAAATTTATGATATCTGCAAGAAGGTCAGTGGGAGTATAGATGTAATCTTTAGTGGTAGTATATGAAGACATATTGCTCATAGAGAACAACGATTATAATATTCAATTGTTGAAAATATAGTTATCCAAGAACTAGTCTTGTTGAATATGAAAAAGTTAATAAATTAATTCTAGGAATTAGATCTATTGAGATAGATTAGAAGTTCTTCACCTATTCTAAGTCTAAGTACATAGAAAATGTACTAAAGATATTTAGTATTTAAGATATCAAATATTTGTTAAGTATTAAAGAAATACATCA
>JANZXR010000002.1:29717159-29755879 GCA_027575705.1 Erythroxylum echinodendron
GAGGAAATGGAGGAAAGTTATAGCAATCCAGCAAAATCCCTGATTAGGAATAGACATGGTTGAACAAAATGCTAGAAAGGGTAAGGAACTTAATTAAGCAATGGAAATTTTAAAAATCATTCCAAAAAAGAAAACTATTAGTGGCAGGAGAGTTTCCTCAATTCAAGAAAATTTGGAAGCTGCTAAATAGTTATTTGCATCAAAAAATACCAGCTACTAGAAGGGAGAGGAAGTTGAAAGGCAACTTAAGGATGATCATTTGACTAATCAGCGATCTTAAATAAAATGGGACACTAAGATAGTTAGAAAAGAGATCAAAGAAAAGCTCTACAAAAATACAAAGTTCTAAAGTAAACCGGGGAAGAAACTTGGGACCAAAGCAAAGCCAGAGCAAACTACTTGAACATTGGGGAAAAAAAAGGAACTGATAAGAAAGTTAACAATGAGGAGTGAAGGAGAACATGGCTTGAATATCACATTTGTTTGTAAAGATGACAAAATTTATATTATTAGATCGCAAGGTGATTTGGTATATATCATATTAACATATTTTCATTTTAAATCGTTTTGTCCATTATTTAAGAAAATTTTGGTTGATGAGAGGCTTGTTAAAATATTTTTAATAAAAAACAAATAAAGAAAATATTAAATTAAAAAATAAAGTCAAAAACATAATGATAAAAGTGCTTTGTTCAAATAAAATTTTGAATTAAAGCAATCCAGATTGTGTTTAAACCAATATTAGATGATTACCAATATAATGTATCAGTATAAAAGTTTTTTAAAAAGTAAATTAACCATAACTCTCATTTAATCCTTAAAATTTCATTGTTTTCCTCACGCTTAAATTAGAAAATTATAACAGGTCAAAGATGACAAATTCCAGTAGGCTAGAAGTTAGGACGAGGAGCGATACACAAAATTGCCACCTTGCCTGCAACTATAATGTCGAACAAAAATGAAAAGTCTCGCTAGTCACTTTTAGAACCATTGAAAGAAAAATAGAAATTTATATTTCAGCCTTTAACTTGAATTGATGACGGTGTTCTAGTTACAAGAATTAGTTTTGAGTTATAACTGTGGCAAATACAGCCTAATAACCCAAAATTGTCTTTCTGGTATCTGCAAGGGTGCCATAAATATACAAAGTTCTATGGCAAAAATTGGCGCTAATAAACAAAAAGAATTGAGACTGCACATATTCAATACACTGTGCAGAAAATTCTTCTCATCTTCTTCACTACTTTATGCTTGCATCTTCCGAACATGAAACGTGTTGAAGTTTCCAATAAGGCGTCTTGATATGATACAGATTGTAGCTTTCTGTTTAATTTAGTCAACCTCGAATAAATGACTGCTGCATCCTAATCGTCAATATCTTGTACCCATGCTAGATCTGCGACGATATCAACTAGCAATCAGGTTAATCCAGAAATAGCCTATTCGCTTAAAAAGGGCATCAGTAACAATGAATGGTTGTGGCAGAAAGTGTTCAGAAACAAATCCAATCAAAATTATTAGAGGATATTACATGTTTTCTGACATTATGTAACTGTATATCCATTACAGTGGCAAAAAAAGCTAGTTGAGAGAAAGCAAGACCTTTAAGAACAGATTCCACAGCAGCATTTGGAACAAGGAGCCCAACAATCCGCCTGTTATCTGTTGTAGTTTCTATGCGCACAACACGGAGCCGCTTATGGCTCTGACGAGCCTGTATGAAATGCAAAATTAAGTTTCATTTTCCATCTCCTCTAAAGAGCAATTATCCAGAAAAAGCAATTCTCCACCAAAAATAGTTTATTTGGCTTCGTTTAGATATATATAAACTAATAGAGACGACCTCAATCATAGTGGAAAATGTGAATATTTTATTTTCAATATCCTGAAAACGTGCACTTCTTAAGATAATTAAGCTGATATTTCAAAATATATAAATATAAGATGGCAGTAACATGAGCAAAATCAAAGATCAGAAGAAATTTTGTGAAGATACATGTCGCTTGTATAAAATCCTATGAAGATACAGGCATTTAAAAACAAAAAAAGATCAGTAAACCCTATAAATACTGAGAAAGGACAATAACCGAAAATCTAGTTATAATGCCATTTCAAGACAAGCATCTGAGGGCTTCATCTTAATACACTCAAGATGAGCTAAAATTTAAGTCGAACATGCAAGGGAAAGTTATTTAGCACACACTTGATTAATTTACATACTCTTAATATGGTACCCAAAACATCAAGCTCAAGGATAAGTAGCAATTTAGGTGGGGGGATAAGTATACAATAGATTCACATCAAAGCAATACTGACGGGCTGGAGTTACTTTTTCTCATCCTGTAAGTATACAAACTTTTCTGAAACTTAAATATAGATACCTAAAATTTAGCTAGCAAAAAAGTGAAAATCACTTTATGTAGAAAGAAACGAGGATGGAGGTTTCATGTAGAATTTTGGGAGAGTGATGACAATGATGTGAGTTTGGGGCTTTTAATATGGTAGGAAAAGATCTCTACAAATATCCATATAATGCACATTTATATTTAGGATTACCGGTAAAATGAATCTAACAATTGAAATCAGGGCTTTCGTACTTAGACATGAGTTTTATCCAATATGCATATTCCGATGAGCTAGTTGTTGATTGGTGGAGAATGCTTCAAACTTCACCAAAGTTCAAATAATAGTGTAGTCTTCATGCACTGACGATTTACCAAAAATGAAATAAGAAACGGCAACCCAAGGAATTAGACACTAACTCAGATCAAGTTCCTGTGGTTCAATTAGTTCTCTTTGTTTTTTTTCTTTCTGCCCTATTTTCATCATAGGATTAGGTTAGACTATTAACGTTTTTCTGAAATATTCATTAAAAGAATAGTAACTCATATTGAAACGTTTAACTGCTTAGTGGTTCTCAAAGGGGAACCCAGATGATTACCTATTTCACAGACAGATTTTTCACATATACATTTTTACTCCAATACAGGCTACCTTGAGAAAGCTTTTCCATTGATCGTCAGTTGTCTTAGTACTATTTTTTTGGAAGGCCTTATTATTCTGCTAATGTAAAAGACAAAACATACTCTTATCTAGCAAAGACCCTTCACTTCCCCCAAAAGTGCAAGAAAGAACCTCTGCTGCACTATCCAACCATCACTACAGGATCAAGCTCCAAAGGCCAAGGAAATATAAACTTAATCAAAAGACCAAGGAAATATAAACTTAATCGAAAGACCCACTTTACCTGCTTAGACAATGCCTTCTCAATAGTGCCCCAGACAGGGAGAATCAGTCCACCTAAAATGTTTACTTCCTGCAGTCTTCGGCCAACTGTACAGAAGTTCCCAAGTTTACAATTCGGACCATGCATACACTGCAGTAAAAAAAGAAAAGACACATGAACAACCACAAAAAAATAAGTCAGGTTTGTTTAGAAATTTTCGGCTTAACGAAGAAATAGAATGGGCCTAATTGTTGTGTTAAATTAGCTTTTATATTATGTGAAGGTAGAGATAAAGGAGAAAAAGAAGATATATATATAAAGGTTTAACGTGGTTCACTTTTGAAGCCTACGACTACATCACAAAGACATAAAAAGTTCTAAAGTACATTATTCATTAGGTCTAATTCATTTTTTATACTAGTAAGGTAGTATAACATTCAATAATAACATAATATAACATTCTTAAATAATTATTGTACTATTCTATTATCAGCTATGCAACATGTTCTCCTATTATTATATACATGAAAATATTCCTATGTTCAATAGTTAATCTCTATTCAACATTATCATTGAGTTGGTAAGTAGATGTTTTTCATGTTCAACTTGAATATGAATTTTGAATATGTAAATTAGTACTTTTTAAATAAATAATTCTTTGTTTTCTCCCTTTCTCTTTTTTCTTTCTTTTGGCTGGTTTTCTTTTTTTATAAAAAAAAAACTAAACGAAAACAAACCTAAGAGTAAAGGAATAGCAATTTTGTTGGCAGAAAATAGTAACAATGTCAAAGAGAGAGATGCCTACTGAGCCCAAAAAAAAAAAAAAAGGAATAAGAAAGGAGAGAATACAGAATGGAAGTTTAAGAGAGAAAAGATAATAATTAAGGTAGTGGTGCTTTCAATGTGCTAATGGAAGAAAAAACGTAATAAAAGTAAAGGGGCTCTACCAGGAAGAAAATTCACAAGAATTACCAAAAGGGAAGACAGGAGAAGAATAACAACACTCTTAATAGCTTGTCAAAATGAAAGGAAGGAAATATAAAACACTCTAAATGAGCTGTAAGAAGGAATACGAAAGAAGTGTTTCACCAAAAGAGAGAAGACATCAACAGTGATGAAGGAACAAAGGATTTCAAGAAGTGAAGATTGAACATTCAAGTTTCAAGATCAAAACCTTGAACTCCACAAAGAACAAGTTCTCATAATCAGAACTCAACTCTAATGTCTATTAAGTGGAGACGAAAAAGAGAAAAAGAGAAGGGATACGCATTGATTTAATGTGATTCATCCATAGAACTTAGGCTATATAAAGACTGCAAAAAGCTCTGTGGTTTGTTGTTCATTAGATGCAATCCATCTATTTATTATAAAAAATATGACAAAATATTTCATAATAAGATTACTAAATAATCCCCAAACCATTCTACCATAGGATACACAAAGTATTCCATATTAAGTACATAATAATATTTCTTTATGATTTCAATATATGCTTACATTGGACCAATTCCCTCTATCTCTCTTTTTCACTCTCACTGTAAAAATGAGTGAATAGGTGCTTAACCCTAATTCAATACTAATGATGTTATTATATAATATATTATAAATTATACAAAAGTGTATACTCAACACGTCACCTCAAGCTGGTGTGTATATATATATATATATACATAATCCATGCACAGCTTTGTTCAAAGGTATGAAATTCTTCAATTCCTTAAGGATTAGGTAAAAAGATTAGCTATCTAGTATGTTGAGACTGTAACTTTTGTAATCAACTCTTTAGAAATTATCCATTCTTGAATGAAGGGATAATCCACTTCTATGGGCTTTGTCTTTTCGTGATAAATTGGGTTGGATACAATATGTAGTGCTGTTAGATTGTCACATATTAATTTCATCTAGGTCTTGATGGATACATTTTAATTTCTTCAAGGAGATGATATAGCCATAGCAGCTACCAAGTGGCCCTCAAAATAACTCTATATTTATCTTTTGCACTAGAATGTGCACATTTTGCTTCTTACTTTTCTATGAAATCAATATTTCTCCCACAAATACACAATATCCCAATGTAGAACATTGATCAAATTGTGAACCAGCATAATTTGCACCTGCATATCTTAATATATTAAGATATCCTGATTACAATACAAAAGACTCTATCAAGGCGCATGTTTGATGTATCGAACAATACTAAATGCTCTCCCAATGTTCAACACAAGGACAAGACAAGAATTAAGTCACCACTCATTGGATTGGAGAAAAGGTCTCCTTGATTAGGAACACATTTCACACTATAGAAGTGCCTAATAGCTCCGGGCCTAATAATCCAGTCTCCTATAACAAATCTAAAATGTAATTTCTCTATGAGAAATAAATAACTTAGACCATGCTACCTTAATGTCCTAAAAATATTATAGAGGAATAAGGTCTTTTGTCTACAAGTGCTGTTGTAATAGGTCTTTAGCTCAGCAATACCCCCTAAATCACCCAAGTGAATACAATGTCATCCACATTTACAATTATCAATGATCATTTTTGTTGAATAGAGTTATTATAATAGATTGTATTTCCTTGTATACACTTAGAATTGATAGCTGCAGTGATTCCTCCTATAATTGAGGGATTTGATATTCCTAAATAGTCCTAGGCCTTGTGTATATAAACCATAGGATTTCTATGTAGAAATAATCTCAATTCACTAATAGAAACACTTTTGGTTTCTCTTTGAGGTGTTTTCTTCAATTGTGTCCCTTGATGATAAACAAAAAGTGGTCTGATTGACATCATTTGAGGCCAAACTGTTGTAGTGCCATACTTCATGTCCCAAATCAATCATCTATGGCTTCCATCAAACATTAGCCCTTATATGGTGATTTGGAGGAAGAGATTTATATGGAGCAACCACTTGGGTTTGTTGCTCAGGGGGAGTTAGGCTGGGTCTGCAAGTTAAAGAAATCCTTATATGGTTTAAAACAGTCACCTTGAGTATGGTTTGAGAAGCTTAGCAAAGTCATCCAACAATTTGGCATGACTCGTTGTGAGGCAGATCATTCTGTATTTTTTAAAAGCTCATCATTGGGTACCTTTATTTATCTTGTGGTATATGTAGATGATATTGTCATTACAGGTGATGATCAACAAGGCATTAAGGAATTGATGCGATATTTGTTCTAGCATTTTCAAACTAAAGACCTTGGTCGGTTATGATACTTTATTGGGATTGAAGTGGCCCGATCAAAGACAGGTATTGCTATCTCTCAAAGGAAGTATGCTCTTGATAATTTGGAAGAAACTAGAATGTTTGATTGTAAACCTGTTGACACACCTATGGACCCAAATGTGAAGCTGCTACCTAATCAAGGGGAGCCCTATTATGATCCATACATGTATAGAAGGTTAGTGGGAAAGTTGAACTATCTCACTATGACTAGACCTGACATTGCTTTTCCTGTTAGTGTTGTGAGCCAATTTCTTAACTCACCATATGAGAATCATTGGAACGCAGTCGTTCGGATCCTAAGGTGCATCAAAGGATCACCTTGTAAGGGGCTTGTTAATGTGGATAGGGGTCATACAAAAATCATCGGATATGTTGATGCAATTGGGTAGGTGATGTTAGTGACAGGAGGTCCACTTCTGGTTATTGTGTTCTTAATGGAGGAAACCTAATTTCGTGGAAAAGCAAGAAGCAAACTGTTGTTGCAAGGTCTAGCACGGAAGCAGAGTATCGTGCTATGACTAATGCTACTTGTGAACTTTTGTGGTTAAAGCACTTGCTCTAGGAGTTGCAGTTTTGTGAAATTGGTCCTATGGAACTTGCTTGTGATAATCAGTCAGCTATGTATCTCTCATCAAATTCAATCTTTCATGAGAGGACCAAGCATATATAAGTTGATTGTCACTCCGTCAGAGAGAAAATCCTCTCAGGCATCATTAAGACTTCTTATGTGAACTCTAGGGATCAATTAGCAGAAATGTTGACTAAGTCCTTACGGGACCCTAGGATAATATATATATGTAAAAAGCTGGATGCATCTGATATATACGCTCCAGCTTGAGGGGGAGTGTTGATTCTATTTGATATGAATTTAGATTAACCATATTATAATCCCTTAAATCTAGGGATTATAATTTCCTCAAATTGTATATAAATATTGTACAATCCTTTTGATAAAATACAGGAAAACATATTTTCAAGACTTAATTTAAGGAATCTTCTCTCTTCCTTACCTACATCCACTATTCCAAAATCAAAAGGAAGCCGACTAAACTGTTAACTTTTAAAAGGAACATTATCAATGCATAACACATCATATGATTTTCAGACTAAAACATTTCATGTGATGCAAAAGAAATAAAGGACGACAAATTAGTCAATGACAAGCTTTAATTTAAGTGAGATGAAGGTTGCAAATTAAGTTGATACCAAAAATAACAAGGACTGAAATTTAGATTATGTTAGTATTCCTCGTTAGATAGAAAGTAATCGTACCTCAAATATATTATTCTAGGTCAGATATGTTATCCTAGTTGTTTAGGACTTACAAAAATTTTTTGTAATATAAGTGTGTCAAATATTTTCCTACTAGACTAAAGGTTCTAAGAACTTCTCTATAGAGACGTGTGTACTCAACCCTTCAATAACAACATATCCTGAATTTTTTCTACAAATTTGAATTTTCAAATAAAAGTTGTGATTCTTTTTTCTAAGAATAATTCTTAGACCCTAAGGATGATCCCTAGATTCCTACTCTCCATTGTTTCTGCTCCTTACTAAATTCCAGCAATTCTAACCTAAAATCCCAGCAACCAGTATCCTAAATTCTAACCAAATCAAACCTACATCTCACTGTTATTAATCCTAGCCTAAATTTCCAACAATCAAACCCCCTGAAATTTCAGCATTCCAAGCTAAAATCTAGACCATAAACTTGATATTCCAGTAGCATAATCTCAGTCATTTCCTAATTTTGTGAGTTTTAGCTATAGTTAATACTTCTTTTATTGGTCCTATATCACCATGTTTCAAACCAAGTAGTCCCCATGAGAATGTTCTAGTCAATCTTGCAATTGTATCATATATGTAGATCATTATACACTACTGGTTAATTAGGATAAAACCCATTCACACACTTGTGAAATTACGACTTCCATCACCACTCACTTGCACAGTTGCTACTTCCCTTCTTCTAATATATCGTTGCTTTGGTCACTCATCATTACCTACTTTAAAAAAATAAGTCTAATTAGTTTGTCTTCATCAAAATATGATCTTATTAGTTAAGGAAGCATTATCGAGTTCAATTCCCTCGTAGTGATTGTCGAATTATGCAGTCTTATTTGGCAAGATTGTATAGTTATAGAAAACCGTATAATTTCCTGATTTCTAGGAACTAGAGTTAGATACAGATTTTGAGGAGTTTCCTATTTTTAGGGAGTTTGTTACGATTTTTAAGCTAGACAATTGTATATATAAACTAAGGGCTGTACCCTAATTGAAATATGAGAAAGAAATTCATTCTTCTCTTATCATATTTGACATAGTATCAGAGCTGTTGGCTCTTTCCTGATAAACTCTGAAATTTTGTTCCGGTCATCCCAACTGAGATCCATCTTCACTGTTCCTCTCAATCGTCTTAGCTTTCTCTCTCATATTTTCCTATTTTTACCCTTTTTTTATTCAATCAATCATGTCAGAATCACCCAAAAGTTCTGCCGAAATCACCAGCCTTGTCACGAGTGCCCCTACATTCGAGAATATTGTTGCTGCTATAACCGGGATTTGCAGAACATTCAAGCCACATATCGATTGAATGGGAAGAATTACTTGAAGTGGTCACAATTGGTCCGAACATTCCTAAAGGGAAGAGAGAAATTGAGCCATTTAATGGGCACAGGTCCCTTACAGGACGATCCCAAATTTGCGACATGGGAGGAACAAGACTCCATGGTAATATCACGGTTATGGAACTCGATGCTTCCAGAAATTAGTAATACATGTATGTTCCTCGGAACTACCAAGGAGATTTGGAAAGCTATTCAACAGACATATTCCAAGGTTAATGATGTTGCAAAAATCTACGAAATTAAGACGAAAGTTTCAGCAACTAAACAAGGGACTCAGACTGTTACTAAATATTCAAGTCTGTTACAAAGCTTGTGGCAAGAGATGGACCATTATCAATGCATTCAAATGCGCTGCAGTGAAAATGTAGCAATTCTGAAGCATTTTGTGGAAAAAAAATTATGATTTTTTTGGTAGGATTAAACGTTGAATTTGATGCTGTAAGCGTGTAGATTTTAGGAAAACCGAACATACCGTCTCTGAATGAGACAATCTCTATTATACGTGCGGAAGAGGGACGTCGAAGTGCTATGCTTGAACCTCAAGGGGGAGATGGTTCTGCACTCATTACCAAGGCCACAAAATTGGAAGAGGCAAAATAATCCTTCATTAGTTACTCGAGGAGACTCAACCAAACTATTTAACCGATAATCTCTATTCTGCACATACTGCAAGAATCATCGCCACACCAGGGAGAAGTGCTGGAAATTTCATGGCAAGCCCAATCGAAGTGGGAATGATCGAAGTCAGGCACATATGGTGAGCACTTCGACGACTAGTGAAGAAAATTCCAAAAACTCTACCCCTTAATTTAACATCGAAGAAATTGAGAAACTAAAAACCTTTGTGGAGTCCTTTGAGAAGCCAACCTCAACAGGTACTTGCTCATAGGCGTTTTCAGGTATTTCTTCTTCCTCTCATACTAATGTCTCAGAAAGAAATTCTCCTTCCACGTGAGTGATTGATTTCGAAGCCACTGACCATATGACCTGCTCCTCCAAACATTTTATCTCTTATAATCCCAGCTGTAGCCATAAAAAGATCACAATAGCCGATGGATCCATCACCACCGTAGCTGGCCAAGGGGATATATACATAAACAAGGATCTTACACTAAGAAATGTTCTCTATCTTCCAAAGCTATTTGCAAGCCTTATTTCCATTCAAAATTAACCACAGATTCAAATTGTAGTGTAACCTTTTTTCCTTCACATTGTGTCTTTCAGACACTAGACACGAAGAAGTGATTGGATGTGCTAGTCAAAAAGACAGTCTCTATTTCTTGGAAAAACAACATAGTATAATGGGAGTTGAAAATCCCTTATCTATATCCTTTTTTTTCTCAATCTGTCATGTCAAACCAAAATAAAATTTGGCTTCATCATCGTCGTTTAGGTCACCCATCTTTTAGAGTGCTCAAGTTGGTGTTTCCTTCTTTATTTAAAGGTCTTGCGTTTGAAGTTGTTCATTGTGATGATTGTGAATTTGCCAAGCACAAACGTGCTTTCTTTCCAATAAACAACAAAAAAACCTTTGTTCATTTTTCTCTCATTCATAGTGATATTTGGGGACCTTCTACCATTCCAAATGTTCTGGGTGCTAGGTGGTTTGTTTCATTTACTGATGATTGACCGAGTCACATGGCTTTACCTCTTGAAAAATAAATCTGATGTTAGCACTGTTTTTCCTAATTTTTACGACAGGATCAATACTCAGTTTGATGTAAAAATTAAGAGATTTCGATCGGACAACACCAAGGATTATTTCAATCAAACCCTTTCTCCATTCTTTCAGAAAATAGGAATTATTCATGAATCCTCATGTCCTACTATCCCACAACAAAACGGTGTGGCTGAGCGAAAGAATGGACATCTCCTAGAGATTACTAGAGCAATGTTGTTTCACAAGAATGTTCCCAAATAATATTGGGGTGAAGCTGTATTAACCGCTGCCCATCTTATTAACAGGCTTCCAACACGTGTCCTTGGGTTTAAAAGTCCAATAGATATTCTCACAAAATTTTTCCCAAACTTCTCTTTTTCAAACAGTCTTATACCTCGAATCTTTCGCCGTGTTGCATTTGTTCATGTTCATTCTCACAATAGGAGTAAATTGGATCCACGTGCACTGCGATGCATTTTTATCGGTATTCCTCTACACAAAACGGTTATAAATGTTTTCATCCACCTTCTAAAAGATTTTTTGTCTCGGCCGATGTTACTTTTGTTGAAGATGAATCTTTTTTTTTTTGAAGATGAATCTTTTTTTCAACACACTTATCTTCAAGGGGAGACCGTGAGTGAAGATAAAGCAAAGGATATGTTTCTTCTTGATCCTAGTTTTGTTCAGCCTATACCCATAACTATCTTTGAGTCCACTTCTCCGTCAATCGAGTCGGACAAATCTGTTGAAATGACGAAAGATAAAAGAAATCAAGATAACATTCAGCCACTGCAAGTTTATTCTAGGAGGAAAATACCAGTCTCTCAACCAATACAGGTCCAGTCTCCCATTCGTGTTGTTGCCCAATGTGAATAAGAGATGTTTTGCTCTGTATATTATTTCTTAGAGAATGTAGTACATATATACATCAATAGGAATACCGAATAGGATAGAGGATCTATACAAATACAGGAGATAATCCTAAGATAATGTTATCTAATCTATATAATCTAATTACAATCAGATTATCACAATATTATGTGATAATACCGTATCTTAACCACACTCCCCTTCAAGTTGGATCGTAGATATCAATCATGTCTAACTTGCTGATACATTCTTCAAACACTTGTCTTTGAAGCCCTTTGGTAAATACATCCGCTGTTTGCTTCTTCTTTAGTACATAAGTTAGGCATATTGTCCTATCTTCTATCTCTTCCTTGATAAAATGTCGATCAACTTCAACATGCTTTGTTCTCTCATGCTAGACTGGATTGTGTGCCATGCTTAGGGCTGCCTTGATATCACATTAATGCTTTATAGGTGACTCAAAAATGATTCCCAATTCTATCAGCACCCTTTTTAACCAGCCATTTTCACAAATCCCTTTTGCAACTGCTCTCAGTTCAGCTTCTATACTACTCTTAGCTACCACCTTTTGCTTCTTACTTTGCCACGTGACCAAATTTCCCCACACGAAAGTGCAATATCTAGTGGTTGATCGTCTAGTCTCTTCTGAACTCGCCCAATCTGAATTAGTATACATTTCAATTGTCCTTGTACCCTTTAAATATCGTAAGATCTTATAAACTGCCTCAAAATGCTTACTCTTCGGTGCATGTCACGGCAAAAGCAATTAGGAATGTCAATGGACTGGGTCGGGTCGAGCCCGGGCCCGGGCTGCCCCTGACCAGGCCCAGCCTTGGACCATGTGGCTCGTGGACCGGCGGGCCGACATGGGGCTGACCGGGCCGGTCTGGCCCATCATGTATTTTTTAAAATAAAAGATATTCAAAAAGATGTCGCTTTGAAAATAACTGACGGGCTATGGGCCGGACCGGGCCTGCCCACACAAAACGACATCGTTTTGAATATAACCGACTAGCCATGGGCCGGGCCAGGCCAGGCCAGGCCCCCCCTGGCCCGATCTGGGCCACTTTTGACATGCTTAAAAGCAATATCTGGTTTAGTATGAGACAAATAAATTAGCCTTCCCACTTGTGTCTGGTATTCTTCACGGTTAACCAGTTTATCTTCATCTTCAAACCCTGTAGTTTCAATGGGGGTGGTGCTTGGTTTACATCCTAACATTCTTGTCTCCTTCAAGAGATCAAGAATGTACTTCCTTTGTGAGATGTAAATCCCTTTCTTTGATCTAGCTACTTCCATGCCTAGGAAATACTTCATTTTTCCCAAGTCTTTAACTTCAAATTCTTTCCTCAAAGCTGACTTGAGTCTTGTAATTTCCTCTACATCATCACCACTTACGACAATATCATCTACATACACAATCAAAATTCTCTTCTTACCTTTAATTCTGAAGAACATTATATGATCCGACTGAGCTTACATGTATCCTTCTATTTTTAGGACTTTGGCAAATCTTTCAAACCAAGCTCGTGGTGATTGTTTTAGCCCATATAGGGATTTTCTTAGTCTGCATACTCTGTTTTCTCCTCCTTCCTCATCAAAACCTGGAGGAAGTTTCATATACGCTTCTTCCTTTAGTTTGCCATTTAAGAAGGCATTTTTAACGTCAAGTTGTTGAAGAGGCCAGTCGAAGTTAGCAACTACAGATAGCAATAGTCTATTTAGTTTGGCCACAGGTGCAAATGTCTCACTTTAGTCCATTCCATAGGTCTGAGTATAGCCTTTTGCTACCAATCTCGCTTTATACCTCTCAATGGAACCATCAGCCTTATATTTGGCTGTGAATATCCACCTACGCCCCACAGGTTTCTTCCCTTTTGGCAGATCAACTTCTTCCCACATTTCATTCTTTTCAAGTGCTCTTATTTTTTCAAAAACTACTACTCTCCATTCTGGAACTTTAAGAGCTTCTTGGATATTATTGGGGATGTTAATTCTGTCCAAATTAGCAATAAATGCTTTATATTGAGAAGATAAGCATCATAAGAGACAAACCTCTCAATCGGGTGTATAGTACATGATCTAGATTTCTTCCATAAAGCAATTGGCATTTCTAGATCTGTATTGTCTTCTTGTTCCTTACTACTCTGAGCTTCTTCGGCAAGAACCTACATTGGTTCAGAGATTGGTATAGCTTCAAGAACAGGGAGTGCATTACTTGTTTTCTTCTTCCGAGAGTACACTTTGAGTGTATGGTCAGGCATGGCTACTTTTGTATTAGGATTTGTCTCTATAGGAGATGCATTGGACATAGGCATTAGGATAGGTTTAGGAATAGATGAATCTGGCTGAGATTCATTACCAAACTCACTCCAATACTCCCCCTAAATCGAAGACTTGGAATAGAAGGAATCTGTCTCAAAAAAGGAGACATCACAACTAACAACAACCATTTTGATATAGGATCATAGCATTTATACCCTTTTTGTGTAGCAGAGTAACCCAGAAACACACATTTTTTGGCACTTGGATCAAGTTTGTTGTGTGAATAACTGTAAATAAAGACTGCACACTCGAAAACCTTCAAAGGAAGGTTATTTTCAAGATGGGTGGTAGTATGGATTTCTAGAAATTGTTGAAGAGGCATTCGATTAATAAGGTAGGTTGCAGTAAGGATAGCATCCCCCCAAAAGAATTTTGGAACATTGCTAGTGAACATCAAGGCCCTAGCTACTTCAAGAAGGTGTCTATTTTTTCTCTCAACAATTCCATTTTGTTGAGGACTACTGACACAAGTACTTTTGTGGACAATTCCATGTTTTTGGAAGAATGTATGAAGATTTTGATTAAAATATTGAGTACCATTGTCAGCATTAAGGACTTGAATATTTGTTTAAAATTGATTTTTGATCATCTAATAAAAGTTGATGCACACAGTAGGGACTTCAGTTTTATCCTTTAAAAGAAACACCCAACACAAACGAGCATGATCATCGATGAATGTAATGAACCACTTTGAATTGGTTATATTAGCAACACGAGATGGGCCCCAAAGATCACTATGAACAAGTGAAAAAGGTTTTGTGGGCTTGTATTCAAACCTTATAAAAGAAATTCATTGATGCTTAGCAAATTCACAAGCATCACATTGAACCCAAAGATCTTTATTTATTGAAATATTTGGAAACAATCGTAACATATACTGGAAGTTTGGATGACCAAACCTTTTATTCCATATCAATAGTTCATCATTCTTAGGGACAATCACACTATTACTCAAGCTATAAGGAGTAGAATGACTTTCTTCATCTCCAAAGTAGTACACTCCATCTACCTCTTTAGCATTGCCAATCATCTTCCCCAATGACAGGTCCTGTATAATACAATGAGTAGGGAAAAAATGAGCACTACAATTAGCTTCTTTTGTCAATTTACTAACTGAAAGGAGGTTACAATCTAGATTTGGAACATGTAGAACAGAATTTAATTTCATAGTCTGTTACTTTGATATCTCCTTTTCCTGCAACCGAAGAAGAATCACCATTTGCTACCTTAACCTTTTCACGCCTAGCACAAGGAAAATATGAATGAAACAGGTTATAATCATCTGTCATATGGTCTGATGCTCCATCCATTTCTTCCTACCGTATGAAGATAAAAAAGCTTGTAGGATATTACCTCTCATAGTAGCATTGGCAACTGTAATTGTCTTCTGTTGGTGACTGTCATTTTGGAGATTCTTTAGTGTTTTCAATAATTTCCCTAGTGAAATATTCAGCTCACCAGCTTCTTGTTTCTGACTATCTTCAAATTTTTCTGTTCCCCGTTCACTAGATACTTGATAGCCTCGGTTTTTTCCTTTTCGTGGTTTCCAATCTAGAGGTTTTCCATGGATGTCCCAGCATGTGTCTTTGGTGTGATCACTTTGTTTGCAGTGATCACACCACTTCTTCTGACCCTTCTTACTAGATTCACCACGAGACATCAATACAGACACTTCGTTAGTAGGTATTGTAGACAAAGTTTGTTCTTCTTTTGACTCCTCTTTTAGCATAATTTTCCTCCTTGCTGCTTCCCTCCTAACTTCAGAAAAAACTTGGTTGCTATTGGTAAAGGAACTCTACTTAGGATTCTGCCACGGACATAATCCAACTTTTTGTTAAGACCAGCCAAATTTTCAAATACCCTTTCTTTTTCAATTTTCTGGTTGTACATCACAGCATCTTCCTTGCACCTCCACCATTCATGCGACAGAAGGTCAAGTTCCTGCCATAATGCTACCATTTCGACCCAAAATTCTATAACTTCTCTGTCACTTTGCTTCATTTGCCACAGCTTTGTTTTTATCTCGTAGATTTGCGATGCATCCTCTCCATCAGAGCATGATTGTCGCACCCCTTCCCAGATTTCTCGAGCTGTTGGTAGAAACATGAAGGTATGTTTGATCGACGGTATCATGGCGTTGATAAGCCATGACGAGACCATGGAGTTGTCTATCTCTCACTGTGGCACAACTTGCGAGTTCATTGGGTCTGGATTGTTTCCATCTCCGATGATAAAGCTCAACTTCCCGCATCCTCCAATGGCAAGTTTCATAACTTGAGCCCACTCCCGATAGTTCGTTCTATTCAGTTTGTCAGAGACGATGACAACTAAAGCTCCTTTAAGATCAGAGGTCATCGAAGACTGACCTCCAGTCTAGTTTGGATTTGCCGTGAAGGATGCCTTAAGATTGGAAGGCATTTCTTGACTTGCCGGGGTTGACTCCTCGGTTTCACTCTCTCTTTCACGCGGCTCTGATACCATGTGAATAAGAGTTGTTTTGCTATGAATGTTATTTCTTAGAGAGTGTAGTACATATATACATGAATACGAATACCGAATAGGATAGAGGATCTATACAAATACAGGAGATAATCCTAAGGTAATGCTTATCCCTAAGATAATGCTATCTAATCTATACAATCTGGTTACAATTAGATTATCAGCATATTATGTGATAATACCTTATCTTAACCACACCCAATTTCCCAAAACCACTCCCAAACCAACCGACAATGTCATACCAAGTGTTGAGCGAATTGAACCAGCAGACAAACATAAAAAACCAAGTACTGAAGACCTACCAATTGCACTTAGAAAAGGAACAAGAACCTGCATGAAACATCCACTGTCTCTTTTCATTTCCTATCAAAATCTATCCCAAAACCATAGAGCCTTCCTAACCAATCTCCATACAATTCCCACATCGAGAATCTAACTGAGGCATTAGGAGACAAGAAATGGGAGGACGCTATGAAGACCGAGATGGAAGCCCTTGAGAGGAACAAGACATGGGAGTTAGTTGAATTGCCGAGAGGGAAGAAATTGGTTGGAAGTAGGTGGGTTTTCACTATAAAATACAAGGCTGACGGCTCAGTGGAAAGATACAAGGTAAAATTGGTGGCCAAAGGATACACTCAAACCGATGGCATTGATTATCTAGAGACATTTGCCCCTGTTGCTAAAATGAACATGATACGGATATTTTTGTCATTAGCTGCTAATTTCGAGTGGAATCTACAACAACTTGATATTAAGAATGCATTGCTCCATGGTGATATAAAGAGGAAATTTACATGGAAGTTCCACCTGGATTTGAATCTAAAGATGGAATGGTGTGCAAGTTAAAGAAAGCTCTTTATAGGCTCAAACAATCACCGCGAGCTTGGTTTGGGAGGTTTGCTAAGGTGATGATCTCATTGGGATACAAGCAGAGTCAACGAGACCATACTTTGTTCGTGAGACACTCAGATTCTGGGAGAGTCACAACATTGTTAGTTTATGTAGATGATATCATTGTGACAAGTAATGATGTAGAAGAGATGAACAATCTGAAGCAATGTCTCTTAAGGGAGTTTGACGTCAAAGAGCTAGGAAAATTAAAGTACTTCCTAGGCATTGAAGTAGCTAATTCAAAGCAAGGAATTTTCATCTCTCAAAAAAAGTACCTACTTGACTTGTTGAAAGAAACACGAAAGATGGGTTGTAAACCAATGGAGACACAGATTGAACTCAATCATGGATTATGTGATGCTCCAGAAGATCCCATGGTAGATAGAGGATCCTATCAGAAGCTTGTTAGGAAGTTGATATATTTGGCAAACACAAGACCAGATATACATTTGCAGTGAGCATGGTTAGTCAATTTATGCACAATCCCAAAGAATCACATCTCAAGGTAGTAAATAGGATATTACAATACTTGAAAGGCAGCCCGGGAAGAGGAATTCTGTTTAAGAGAACGTTAGAAGCTTATACATCAATTTGGTTGTGTGTGCTTCGTTCATTTATGGTCCAAGTTCTACCAAACTTTCTCCAAAAGCTGAACGTGTCTTCCTTAATTCCTCAGGACTTCAAAAAGGTTATTTTCTATTTGTAGATGTTGAATTGTTTGAGTATATTCTATATTATTCTTCCTCTTCCGACATCTCTTGTTCGCTTATCTGTCCCCTCCCTTTCAATCCTCTTATCACTCTTAAGGTCCCTCTTGGCTTTTTTGAAGCTCTAGCCTCCAATGAATAGGTAATTGCTCCCTTCAAATGCAGCCATGACAAGTGAAGTACGATTTGTGGTTTCCTCTAATGGTACTCCAACTACAAAGAGTCCACTCATCCCCTCAGATCTTCCACTGTGTGACTTTGAAACACGTTAATTTTGAATCTTATCAATCTTTAATTTGCATTTAATAATTCCTCATCTCCTACCTATATTGTGTCTATTCCCACCTTGTCTTCTATTTATATTCTTAAAATAGTGATTGAGGTTTTAGCTCTAACTAACAGGACTTGGGAGCTTTTACTCTCGAGCATTGGTTGTTGTGGGTTTTCACTACTAAATCGACCCACCCAATGGTACTATTTATTGCCTTAAGTCTCATATTGTTGCAAAAGGCTACACTCAAATTTTTTGTTTGGATTATGAGGATACCTTCTCACTAGTGGAAAAAGTTACTTGTACTCTCCTTGCTATCTCTATTGTTGCTCACTTTAGTTGGCTCGTATACTACATAGACATTAAAAAGAGTTCACGGTGATCTTTAGGGAAAAGTCTATATGGAACAACCTCCCAAGTCTGTTGCTCTAAGGAAGTTTGCTTTTGTATTTCGCATGATAAACCCATATATGGCCTTAAACAATCTTCTAATGCCTAGTTTAGGAGACTGAGTACGATAATACAAAACTTTGTCCTAAGCATCGATCAGAACACTCAATCTTCTACCATCACAAAACACAAACTCATCATTAAAGTTGTCTATAGATGAAATAATACTTAAGAGGTGATTTAGAAGGCATTTACGAAATGAAAGATCAACCTAGAAGAAGTAGGACAAATAGAATAAGTATTAACTTATAACTAAAACTCACAAAATTAGGAAATAAGGCTGATATTAGGCTGTTAAAATATCAAGTTTCAGATCTACATTTCAATTAGGAACAAATTTCAGATTTGGGATACTTGAGTTTTTAGGGTTTGTTTATTAGAAATTTAGGCAAAGATTTTAAGGTTTAATATGATTGGAATTTAGGTTTGATATTGCTAGAATTTTGAGTTTTAGTTGCTGGAACTTTAGGTTAGAATTGTTGGATTTTAGGGAGGAACTCAAACGATGAAGGGTAGGAAACTGGGAATCATTCTTAAGATCTAAGAATCACTTTTAGAAGAAAGCCTCACAACTTCTAATTAACAACGCAAAGTTGTAGAAAAAAATTCATGATATGTTGTTGTTGAAGGACTAACTATAGACATATTCATAGAAGAGTTCTGAGAAATTCTAGTAGAGTAAGTGTCCCTAACAAATTTAAATCCTATTACAATAAAAATTTTACAAGTTCCAAGTAGCTAGGATTATATATCTAAACTAGAATAATATATTTAACTTACTACTACTACCAATATAATAAGGAATACTAATATAATCTAAATTTCAGCCCTTGTCTTTATTGTCAACTCAATTCCAAACCTTCATCCCACCAAATTCTATTTTGTGGTTGACTAATTTTTCCTCTTTTATTTCTTCTATACACTTTAAGCTTTTTCACATCACTAGAACAACAATTTCAAATGAAGGACCTTGTTCTTTTGAAGTACTTTGTGGACATTGAGGTAGCATGGTCTAAGCAAAACATTTACCTCTCATAAAGAAAATATACTCTAGATCTTTTATAAGAGACTAGATTATTCGACACTAAGCTAATAGACAGTCATATAGATCCCAATGTAAAACTTGTAGCTAATCAAGGTGAGCCTTTATCTAACCTAGCAAGCTATTGGGAATTAGTAGGGAATTTTTGGTAACTCATAGTCACAAAACCAAATATCGCATTTCTTGTAAGTGTGGTAATCCTTATGTTGAACATTGGAAAACAACATTTTGTACACTACAGTTTGTGAAACAGGCTCCTAGACACACTTTTTGTATATAACTATGGACATCTTAATATATTAGACTATGCAGATGCAAATTTACGTCACCGTTAGATATATGTTTAATGTCAAGTTATATTACATATTTGTAGGAAGAAATTTGATACCGATATAAAGTAGAACCAAAAAGTGGTAGCACATTATAGTGCAAAAGTTGAGTATAGAATTTTGTTTGAAGTCTCTTGTGCATTGTTATGACTACGCCCTCTCCTTGAAGAAACTAAAATGTCTTTCAAGACCTACTTTACCAAAACCTATGAAGCTAATATGAGACAATCAAGTAGCGTTACATATAACATCAAATCCAATTTATCACAAGAGCACAAAGCACGTAGAGGTGGATTATCACTTCATTGAGAGGATAATTTTCAAAGAGTTAATCACAAAGTTTAAAATCCCAACATGTTAGTTAGCTAATCAATTTACCAAATTCTAATGAAGTTTGAGAATTTCATATGTTTGTTCTAAGATATACATCAATAATATATATGCAAAAACATTAGGAGTATTTATAGTAAGTGTCTTTTAGTCAATCTTGTAATTACGTAATACTTATATATAACAATATACCAATGGAGAATTAGGGTACATAACCCATTCACCCACTTTTTACAATTGTCACGAGAAAAACTAGAATCATTGTTTCATGATGGGTTGTATACTAACAGGAAATAAAATCATTTATGCCAACTCCATTACCTGTTTAGATGAAACTTCATATTCATCTTCCCAACTGCTTCGAGCCTTTTCTAGAGATGACAATTTCCGGTATTTGCTTTTCAACTCTGCCTGTGGCATTTCCCTGATGAAACATAGAAGGGGTTGAGCACAAACAATAGGTCACACAAATCCCAACTAACCATCACCAAGTTCCTACCTTATTGACTCCCCAACCGCAGGCCTTACAATCTTAAACATTCCAGAAGCAGCACTGGGACAAAAATCATTCTTGAGAAGTTTAGAACACCAAAATTTAAATATGAATTTGAAGTGCATAAACATAATAGTATGAAAATGGAGATGATATAATTCATTCACAGATATCAGCACTAAAAGATTACTTATCTAACCTAACAAGTATAAAAAAAAATGTCACCAAAGATAAAAAAAATGTCACCAAAGCCTTTTATATTATCAATCTTCATTTGCAAGTCTAATTAAAGTGATATGACATACCAAAGTTATTCGAAATTCTAGATCATTTGCTCACAAACTATATTGTTTACTAAGCTACAGCAACCTGCCAAAGTAACAAACCTGTTTGACACATTAAGGAAAGCTCATGGAATGCTTTTGAGCTGTGTGCATCCTGACATTGATTCAGCAGATATAAAATGTTTCTCATGGCAGTGAAAAAGAGATGCACACCCCAAAAGATGATTAAATTCACTGTTCAAAGAAGATAATATGCTCATGAACCACCAACTTGAATCAAAACGTAGTTTTCAGCACATCGTTGGGTATGTTTAGTTCAAATGGTTTAATTACTATTGAATGATGATTATTAGCTGGAAAGTCATCAAATGATTAGTAAGATCAACAAATCACTGCATTTACAACTATCTCCTGAGCAAGAAAATCAATTCATTCCAATATTAAATTAAGTAATATATAAATTAAATAGAGAATTTTATTTACTAATAAATATTAACAAGAATCTATTTTATTTCATTAAAATAAATTATTAAATTAGTGAAATTTTATTTCCAAACTAATTAAAAACTAATTTTATTATTTAGAATTAAAATTTTGATAGTTAAAAATTATTTCATAAATAAATATTTAAAAATTTTAAATATTCTTAAAACAAATTAAATTATTAAATTATATTATTCATAATTCTTATTAGTAATTAATATTAAATAAACAATATAATAATAAAATAAAAATGAAAAGAAAACAAAATAAATCAAAGCCAGTTTTATGATTTTCATAAGTTATAAAAATAGAAAGAAATAGAAATCAAAAACTTAAACAAACAGATTTATTTTATTGAATTTGAACAAAATTATAAAAATAAAAACAACCAACGAGGTAAACAACCAGAGATGGCAGAAACTGCTTGGCCTGGCTCTGCCTAAAGTCAACGGACATGGCCTAATTTGATCGAGCTCAAGTTGAGCTCAAGTTTGGAGTGAGCAGCGAAGGGGACTCAAATTTGATCGGGCTAGAGAGGCTGCGGATTAGGGGATAGGGTCCAACTCAGCCCAGTACTATCCCTAAAACAACCCACTAAAGAAAATAAATTAAAGCATAATATAAAGAAATAACTGAGGAGAAATTTTCATATTTATAATTTGTTCCTTTTCTATTTAATTAGGCTAAACAAGGATTTCCTATTTAGGTTTGATTTCCATTTTAACAAGATATTACTTCATCTTTCCAATTAACAATAAAATCCTTTTAGGACTTAGGTTTTCCCATTTTGGGTATGGCTTTTAGTAACACTTCAATAAATAAGAGCTTTGCTTGAGAAATACAACCACCTTTGAATTCAAGTTTACTATTAAAAAGATTTTGTCATAAACCCTAATTGTTCTAACCACAATCTACCTGAAATCTAGCTTACTTTATTGAATTTTCTGCCCTAACCTCTTTTCCCTACATCAAAAACACCCAAAACAGTTCATTACGCTATATACACACTGTATAGATGATCACTTTACAAGAATAATGCACACCTAACCAAAAAACTGACCCTATTTTTTATTCTTACATTTACAAGAGCATGATTTTAAAAAATCACCATGCTCACTTCTATGCTAAAGTATTAACATTCATACCAACAAAATAGAATACTTACTAGTTCTTCAATTTGAAACAATTAATGCAAATTATAATTCAAGTTAATTTGTAATTGTAAATAAATAACTATAATATCAACATATTTATCAAGGTTGACCAAGAATGAAAATACTATAAAGAATGCTTGATCAATTTGAATTATAAACTTTAAATAAAAATTTAGCACACTACATTGTACCTCTAAATTTTTTTCATTTTGAATTTTGTTGGAAAGTTTGAAATGATCTGTATTACTAAATTATAAGGATCCATATTTCACTATTTTAGGAAGTAAAATATTCCACTCAAATTCTTTATAATAATTTCAGAGGATACTCATAGTTGTATGTCCATACCAATAGAAATAATGGATCGGATCTTCGAGTTATTACAAATTTAGCACACTACATTGTATCTCTAAATTGTTTTCATTTTGAATTTTGATAGAAAGTTTGAAATTATCTAAATTACTAAATTATAAGGATCCATATTTCACTACTTTAGGAAATAAAATATTCCGTTTAAAATCTTAAGAATATAATAATTTCAGAGGATACTCGTATATACACACCAATAGAAATAGTTAATTGGATCTTCGAGTTATTCCTATTTTCTAGACTGTACCTTCTTATATGGTATCACAGCTCAAAAAACCTAGCCAACAAAAACTATGAAAGCAACCAATTCAAGCCCAACCATTACAAATTCTTCAGCCACTTAAGTTTGGATCCAAACAAGGTCAAGGTAATCATACTCTATTTACAAATCATGTAGCAAATGGCAAATGCTTCTTATTGATCGTGTATTTGCATGAAATCATAATTATAGGCGATGATACTCGAAAATTTGAGAGACTTAACCATTTGTTGATATCTGCAATTGAAGTTAAGAATCTAGGCACATTGAAACATTTTTCGGGTATGAAAATTGCCATAAGCAAATAAGGCATTGTAATCTCTCAAAGAAAGTATGTCCTAGATCTCTTAGAAGAAACCAGAATGCTTGGTTGTAGTCCTATTACCACACATTTAAAGAAAGAGAATGGAAATGTAAGGAAATCGAAAAGGATACAACAAAGGAAGAGACCAAAGTTTGGTTGAGAGACTTATCTACCCTTCAATTACTCGTTCAGAAACTGCTTTCTTTAGTGATAATGAGTTAATTCATGCATTCACCCACAAAACAACATTAGGATGTAGTATTCCATCTTGAGGTATTTAAGGGGAACACCTGGGATGGGACTAATATTTTGGAAAACTAAATTGCAGAAGAAAAGTGTTTTCTTTATTAGGATTCGGCTAGTTCTATGGACAAGTCAACATCAGGATATTGTACCAAGTTATGGGGCAATTTGGTTACATGGAGAAGTACGAAGCAATATGTGGTAGCACATAGTAGTGAAAAAGTAAAATTCAAGGCAATTTCCTAAGGAATATGTGAGCTAATCTAGTTAGAGAGGTTGATGGAGGATCTACAAGTGGCAGTTACCTACCAAACAATATTGTATATTGATAAGTATTATTAATAATTCATACAACATGATTACCTGAAACATGTGAGGATTCACCGAAGTTTCATTAAAAAGGAGATCAGAAATGGAAGAATAAAGCTCACTTATTTTCCTATAAGTTAAGAAGCATATGCATTCAATGAGGCAATGCTAAGACTGGGATTTGAATCACTGATTGGCAAGCTGGTAATGATAGGCATCTAATCACCAATTTAAAGGGGTGATAGAAGTTTTAAATAATCTGAATCCCTAAATTATAGAGATCCATATTTTACTATTTTAGGAAGTAAAATATTTAATTTATAGTTTTAGGAATATAATAATTTCAAAGGATCTTAGAAGATACTCACAGTTGTGTGTGTGTGTGTGTGTGTGTGTGTGTGTGTGTGTGTGTGTGTATAGAAATAATGAATTGTAAGTACAAGTTATTCCTATTATCTAGACTTATTACAAATCTTATTTCTTTTTTTAAATATAAAAACCTCAATAACCACATACCAAACAGTTGAAAATTGATTACCGTGTAATCGACCAAAGAAATTAGGAAAAGAAAATAACTAGCTTGTAACACCTCGGTATACAACTAGAATGAAAAATAAGATTGATTTATTGGGTACAGGCAAAATAGTAATTGTACCTCTCAAATGCTAAAATGAAGTGACGTCTTCCCAACCATTCTCTTTTAGATTCATAAAATCCTTCATCAGAAGAACCAAACCCATCCTTTTGCTTCTCATCGAGTATAGTACTAGCAGACTAAAATCAAAGAGAGTTTACAATTATTACAATTTGTTGTCAAAGGTGTAAGGCACCATGAAATAAGGGAATACACATGCCCACAAAAAAATTTCAAGCAAACAAATATGAAGAGGGTACCTCCCACGTGACCCCACGATCGAGAGTGAAAGTAAACAAAATTGTTGATGCTCCAGACATTTGATCAACATGAACAATCTACATAGTTGAAATTTTCAAATGCAAGTGAACTCCAAATCCAGTGAGAGAATAGCACAAAAAATCTACCTTTGGCGCTCCTTGTAATTCTATAATGTTAGCTTTCATATCAACTATTCCAGAATCAAGATTCCCTTCAATGCGCGCATTTTGAACAAGAAGATCTAAGATGCTGACAAATAACTCAAACAGCCTGCATGTGAATTAACAACTTAATAATAGTGTTCAACTGCAACTACAACAACAATAAAAGCACACGATACCTATTTTGAATCTCTGGTGGCAGTCCTAAAAGCCGATTGAGAAATCGTCCAACATCATGCATATCCGAATCAATTATACGACCAGATAATTTACCATAATCTTTGCCGTTACCTATAGAACAAAGCAGGAACTTTATGTGTTGTACAATGACTAAGAATGTTATAACTTGAACACTAACGGAAACAACAAGCATACGAGATGTTAGTGGCACCAAGAGAAATTTGGAAGGTAAAATCATAAACTCTGATTAACCAAGATGGAAATGTATAAACAAAGATGAATCAGAAGAAAACAATTACCAAGAATAGTATCTCTAACTATACCAACAGACACGAGAGCAGCTTTAGCTTTGGTGATAAAATCTTGAATCATCTCTGGCTTCTCAGATGAACACCCAGGAGGAACAACCGGCAAGGCATCCTACAAATTAAATATCAATTATTCCTCAAGATATTTGGCATTGATTTTTCCACCATATAACAAGCAAGAAGATATTATGAGCAATTAGGAAAGAGAAAAAGACTACATGCTCCATTAGTCCTCTATACATCACCGTCAAAGCCTTTTTCCCATAAGCACCATCATAATTATAAGCACTCAAAGATGGTCCTGCCCTGCAATTCATTTGATAGACAATGATAGGTGTAATCAGGCAATAGATAAAGAAGGTGCACAAAGAAACTTAAACCAATCTTTCTAAGGTCATTAATGAAAAATATTACAAAGAAAAATACTCAACTTACCTTCGGTCCCCTTGAGTCAATGCCCCTAAACATTCTAATCTTTTCGCAACAATTGATGCAAATCGACGTTCTCCACCAAGATTAGTAAAGATAAGCCTGTAAAAGCATAGAAGAGTGGGCATTGTGTTCTTTTCCAAAATTGAGATGCTTCTATAAGCTATGCAGAAACTTTATCTTTAGTGTAAATCATTACAATTAGTTGTGATTCACTTTCACTAAAACTAACATAAGCATCCAAAATATGTATAATTAAACATGCTAAAAGGGTTTCAAAATTTTAACCATTCTAAAGTTTATGCCTGAATTTCTTGATAAGAAAATTTATTTCCATGTCCTCACACAAGTTTTGTTTAAGTCCTTAATTAACTCGGTAATGTATACTTCATAATCTCGCTATTTAGAGTTTAGATTACCAACAAAATGAATTGCTATATATTTCTAAACCTTATGTAAAGGCATTCCTCTATATCAACATCCTTGTTCAAGACATCCTATTTCCAAGTACAGGATGAAGATTGTCTACTCTGTTGGTCTTGAACATTCTCTTTCCACCATGAGCGTCTAGAGCAAATAGTTTAGGGTGTAATATTAATGCAAAAGAACTTAAAAGTCAATAGAAGAAATAAAAGAGGAAAAATTAGTCAACCACAAGTCTTAATTTGGTGGAATAAAGAATGGGAATTGAGTTGACAGCAAAGGCTGAAATTTATATTATATTAGGTTCCTTATTAGATAGGTAATAGTAATAAGATAACTATGTTATTCTAGTTTTAGATATCTTATCCTATTTGTCTAAGGCATAAACTTATAGAATTTTATTAAAATAGGATTTCAATTTGTTAGGAACCCCTTTTCCTACTAGAATAAAGGTTCTAAGAACTACCCTACAAATATATGTATACTCAACCCTTCAATAAGAGATCCTGAATTTTTGATACAAACTTGAGTTTTCAACTAGAAAGTGTGGTGCTTTCTTCTAAAAGTGATTCTTGGACCCTATGACTGATTTCTAGTTTCCTACCCTCCCTTATTTGTGTTCCTCACTAAGTTCTAGCAACCAAAACACTAAATTACGGTAAACCTAACGTAAAATTCCAACCATGTTAAACCCTAAAATCCTAATCTAAAATTTCCAACAACAAACTCTAAAGTCCCAACTATACCTAATCTGAAATTTTAGCACTCCAAGCTGAAATCCAAACCTGAAACTTGATGATATTCTGGTAGCTTAATATCAGCCATATTTCCTAATTTTGTGATTTTTAGCTACTGGCTAACACTTCTTCTATTTGTCCTACATCAAATAGATTCTAAGAACACGATTTCAAGAGATGTATCAAGTATGACAACTTATAAAATATCTATTACAACTTTACAAGTATTTATCATTCCCTCCACCCTTCTCCAATTTTTACTTAGATGATAAGATAAATTAAGGTTCACAAGTCAAGGACTGCATGCACTAGGTATAATGATGTATCGCATCTCTAAGCCATGAACACTTTAATGGATTTGTAAACCAAAAACCAACCTTATCTTGTAGGGGTACATAACATTTAGTTTCCTAAACTAATAATTGTTTTGCTGTTCATGCCAACAAAAAGCATAAAATAAAAACAAACAATCAGAATGAAGAATATGTGAGGGCACACAGGATGGACTATGAGGAAGATGTGGCGCAAGTCCCGAAAAGAGAATTGATGACAATTTGAGATCCATCAACATAGCAGAAAAAAAAACTGTAATAAATCCAGAAGGCAAGTAAACCACACAAGTAAGCTCCTAGAACTTAAATATATTAGATACATACATGGCCTGGACTACCTGTACATAGGAGCAGATGCTTGATTTGACCGATGAGTCCTTCCAAACTGTTGAATCGCTCGATCAGCACTCCAAGGTAGTTCTAGAGTTAAATGAACTCTTCTTCTCTGTCAGTCGATATGCAAAACAGAAATAAAATGAGAAGAAAAGATTAAATGCATCAACTGTGTATACAACATACCATAACCATTGATAGAACATAAACATGCAAACAAAAAAATGAAAAAGAAAACGTCAGATGAATTTCAGTTGGACAAAATAATTGCAGAATATCAGCCATGCCTGATTTATCGCTCTTCTATCTGCCTGCAGAGACACACCAGCAGATCCAGCTTCGGAAATAATGGCCACTAACTTCCTACCATCCATAAATAGCTGCTTCTCGTGCATGTTGACCATTTCCATGGTCACATCCTTTCTAAAGCAATATAGAGAGAAGAAATCAAATTACATGTAAACTCATGTGATAATATAACAAGAGAGAAAGTAAACCAACTCACGTGTTCCGTGCCTGATAAGTTACACCTTTACCACTAGATGCTCGAACAAGCATACCTCTTCTCCCAGTCATTTCCGCAACTTTATCAGGGCCACCAAGCTGTTCAAATATTATGTCAACAAGGAAAATAGCACTGAATCTCTATAGAGGCAAATTATGTTCAGTCTGAAACGTTGATTGCACTAAAAAGACAATTGAGCAGATCCACCAAAGTTGACATGTAACGACAGTTCCTAATGTTGTCGATTAATTTTTTTAATTAAACCAGTTTCATTTGGTTGGCTCCACAACCTTGTATCCTTCTACTAATTTCAAAATCTAATGAAGGATGATAGGCCTTATACCTATCTTTGATGTACTAGCACCTAGTAACTGATCCATACATTGTTCCATCTCATTGCTTAATCAGCGAAAACTATGGATGACATGCCAAGCTGATCCTACCAACAAAATCAACGGCACTTAGGCCACAGAAGATTGATACACTAGAAAACCAAATTACTCCCCCTTCCTCACCACAAATGTAAAGAAAATAAAACAAACAAAAAAATCGGACAGGCAAATTCTTGTGTATTAAAATTTTCACAGAAATTAAAAAAAAAAAAACAAGAGTAAGAATGACGAATAACAAAGTAATATGGCATTTCAATATGCATTCACATAAATCAATCACTTAAAAAGACATGACCAGGAATAAGATTACATTACACTCCAGGATGTATCTACTACAACACCAAAGAAACAGTATAAGGTCATGAAGAGCAATAACACCTGATCAATAATATCATCCAAAGGATTGTTTGGAAGATCCAAAGAACGGACAATTTCCACAATCTTCGACTTGCGTTCAAAGGCAGCTTCATACCTAAAATCAAATTCACAGATTATGGCATTATTCCTTTCGCAACTGATAATCAAACAGCACTACAACTATGATTTTGGAGAGGTTCGAGCAATGTGGCAACCAAGCACAGCAATATTCTATTCCACAGCAGGAATAGCAGCCAGGAAAACAAGGACCTCTTTCCTTCACTATCAATCATATGCAGACAAAATGTTTACTGAAAGGGGTCTTCAGGGTGTCAACCAATCTCTCTCTTCAACATTTCCTTCACCCAATAGGGTCATTTTGGGGTTAAAATGGTCTAGCTCTTGGACCAGAGAAAGTTTAGCTTCCCTTGAAGAATCTTAATGGACTTCACAAAAACAAGGACCATCTATCTCAAACTATATCAATAATAACAATATAAGAATAAGAACAAAAACTTTTTCTTTTATATACCTTTTCAAAAGTTCAGTTAGATAGGCATGCCTTGCTTGCAAATATTCATCTGTTTTCTCCTTACATGAATGACATGCCCAGTCTTCATGAACTGCTTCAGATATGGGGGGCACCAAACATGCAGGATGGACTAGTTGACCACAACATGAACACTGGAGCAACTTCTTCCTTTCCTTCAAAAATGATAACTAATGATAGTACCAGATTACAGAATGTACACATCAAACAGACAGAAGTAGAAATTTTACCTCCTCTGAGTTGCATATCTCACAGATTTGAAACTCATCATCGGAATCGACAGATTCAGGTGCAGAATCAACTGCTTCAACAAAAAGTTCATGCTAATGATTCAGAGCAGTTTCCACTAATTTACCACTATAGGAAAATGCCTTGCAAATGAGGTTTCCATAATTAATAGTTAACATAGTCATGCCAACGAGGATAGGGGTATTACATGCTAACACTAACAACTTCGAATGTCTAAAATGTGTACCAAAAATGGAAGTAACAAATCATCTAGCTGGAAAATAATGAAAGGTTTACACATGGCTTTATATTCTATCTGACCCTCCAACACTCACTTTCAGATTCTTCATCACTTTCTCCATCACTTGCAGGCTTCCATCTTGCAGCTTTCCTGACTCTCCCTTTTAGTGAAACACCAGGTGTTGCTGAGTGCCTCTTCCGCTGAAGTTCCTTTACACTTTCCTCTACTGTTCAGATGAAACAATGAGTATCAGTAACGGCATTATACAAAGTATAAAAGACCACGAACTACTTTCATACCAGGTAGTTCAGGTTTTTCAGGCAAAGGGTAATTTTCTTCAAGAAATTTCAGCAACAGCTCTCGAGGCCCAGAAATAAAATCATCAAGTTCAAAACCCTATTAAAATCAAGGCACAAATATGCATCAACTGACCAAAGCATACAATTCAAGGAAGGGAAAAGAAAGAAAATGAAAATGCATATCACACCAAACAAAACATTAAATACACACATATTTTGTCACAGCTTCCTCAGTTCGAGCCTCTCCAGTGCTCTGGAGGCCAATAACCACACACTTGTCTTCAACCAGTGCTTGCTTAGCTAGTTTAACAGCCGCAGGCACCTTTGCAGACATGCACATGTGTCTAAAGAACCGCTGTCAAAGAAATTAATCAATATACTATCTAGATTAGTAACAAAATCACACTGCTTCAGGATATGAAGAGAGCTGTTTTTAATGCCACGCAGTACATTTAAACTTTCTTACAATTAGTAATCAACAAATTGCACACCTGATGGCTGGACCAATATAATCTCCACAATTGACTAGAATTAGGCTTGTCATGAGAAAGAAAAGAGCTTGCTGAAAGCAATTCCACTCGCAACTCTGCCCAAAATTCTGCAGCTTTTTTGTACATTTCCTAAAATCATAGGATGCAGCGTAGACAATCACAAAAATAAGACATAAAAATAATAGAGAAAAGTTAGAAGTTATTTATCTTTTCTTGAGGTATTTTTCACTCAGTTTGTTGATTATTAAATATCTTGAGATGGAAATGAAATAAGATTAACTACTTCAAGAAAAAAATAATGCTAGACAAGCATATGGACACTAAGACTCTATGACACAGGAATCACAAATAATGAAATGGATCAACATGCAAGTTATGCCTAAACTGTCCAATTTTAGCCAGCATATTCCTTCAAACCAAATATAATTCTGGGCATCTGAATGCATGAAACTTCAGCATTGCCAAGTTAAGCTAGAGATAGACATACAGAGCCCTTCCAACTTTTGCAAGGAGAATGCTATAGTAAATTAAACCCATGACCTTTGATAATTAAGCAATTCTAGCAATTCTAGGCACTAAATTTTTTCGCATGTTAAAAAGGAAATTATTTACTTAATCTGATAGTAAAATTTCAACAAAAACTTGACAAATCAGCAAGATAAAAGCCTTGATAATTACCATTGGGAAATCAGTGCAACAACAAAAGGTTTCCTTTCATTAGCTATGATTACTATCATAAAGACGTCATTGCTATCCAACAAACTCACAACCTATCAAGGTTTCAGAGCTTCCCCATTCTCAGGGTGTCCTCACCCTTGGCCAAAATATAGAAAAGAAAAGGGAAAAAACATGAAAGAGAACCATACGCTGACTTCATCACTAACACCACAATCCAAAATCCATCTGCATGAGAGAGTCATATTATTCTACATTCCAATCACCAACTATAGAAAGAGTTAGCGAACAAACTTCGAGAGATATGGTGATGATATTTTGTCTTAGCGACCAAACTTCAAGAGATATGGTGATGTTAATCTGTCCATATAAAATTGTTTTCATAGTTTTCTATTTCATGTATATTATGGCATTGGGATTCAAATTGACAATCGATAGGGTTATAGTGAACCTAGTTAAGTTCTCTAAAATAGCAATTGATTGAAATGGATTCATAATCAGAATCAAGTATCAATTTTATACCATCAATTGGAAATATAGTGTTCTTACCATCATTCGAGCTTCTAAAGGTGCTTCAACAACTTCAAACTCTACCCCTTTGTAGCTCAAGGTACGACATACATACATTCCTCTAAGAATCAGAACAAGATGAGTAATCAAATAGACATTCTAGAATGACTTAGGATTAATGTATCCTTAAGCATTCTAACCTGG
Source organism: Erythroxylum echinodendron (assembly GCA_027575705.1). NCBI lineage: Eukaryota > Viridiplantae > Streptophyta > Magnoliopsida > Malpighiales > Erythroxylaceae > Erythroxylum > Erythroxylum echinodendron. The sequence continues at coordinate 29,749,761 of JANZXR010000002.1, forward strand.
CTTTCATGTCCATGGCTACAAGTTCAAGCGCTCCAACACCACCTTTTTCAAGAGCAGCTGAAGTATATATCCGTGAGTTAAAGGAGTTATTAGAATCCCTTTGTGGCTTGTGGGATAAATAATTGATAAAGCATTAAAGTGCATAAACTAGAAGATAAAATGAGATCAAGCACATGCATGTGGATATACATAGAGTAGAACTTCAAGGTTCTAGAGGAACCAAGTAATTGGGTACTTCTAGCACTTACAATTCGACATAGTTACATCTTCATTGATTTCTTTCATTTCAAACGTAATACAATTATAAAGAAACAAGATGAATGGTGTTCCCTTCATCTATTTCAATCTCCCAAGTAAGTGGTTACAAGGATGGAAACTATTTCAGTATAAAGGAACTAGTTACACGACAAATGTGAAAAAGAAATAAAGCATTGAAATTTTATTGTTTAGAGCTTCATATCATAGACGTTAAAGATCCCAACCATATAAACATGCACGCAAGAATTTCTATAAAAGTTTTGTCAATGATATTAACCACAAGATAAAGTAAAAGAAAAACTTCTTAAGACATCTTCAAACAAATGCAATCAAGAAAGGGATAAGTAGCTAAAATTAAGATGTGGGAAAACGTAATTTGTATGATTATGTCCATCTGGTACTAATTATGTCATAAAATTAGGGTAAAGTATCTCATAAATTATGGGATCTAACAAATTTGTAAAATTAATTTCTTATTTTGTACTAGGGTTAGTGTGTATAAAGCTAATGTATGTCTATTAGTTGGATATGAATAAGATTTCTCCTCCAAATTCTGTCATTTCTGTCATGGTAGCAAAGCTGTATGTTTCCTTAGAACAAAAACATTCGGTTGTTAGCCATTCTTTTCCTTGTACTCTATTTTCTAATATCAAAACAAATTATCTTTGTCAGCTTTCATTATCGGTTATTTCTACTTCCCATGAAAGGCCTTAATTTCCCTAAAAAAGTCTTTTGGTCATTAGAGATATTGGAAGTTGCCGAGACAACAACTACATCCTAATTAGAGGAAGTTGTTTGGTCTCAACAACTGGGAGAACTTCAAAGCATACATGTTGCATAGTGATTAGGTGGAAAAGAATTACCTAAAGTGATCCCAACTTAATCATACAGTGTTGAAAGGAAAAGTGAACATTAGTCATATCATAGGTATTGGATCTAAGACAAAAGATCCTCGATTTGAAGCATGGGATCAAGAAGACTCCATGATTATGGCATGGTTCTGGAATTCCAAGATTAGCAACACACGCATATTTTTTGTTGGATAATAATTGGTCTTTATTTTTAGATAAGTCTGTTAGCTTAGAAGATTATCTTCTAGGAGATAAGTTTATTGTATACGCAAATCTGATAGTCAATAGCATTAAATTAGGAAATACTCTTGTATAAATTTCCTTGAATCAAAGGAATAAAGTTGAGTTTTCGACCCCTTTTCTAAAATCCTCTTATTTGATGGTATCAGAGCTACCGGTTCTAGTAGCCTAAGTGGCTGGAGTTCAACCAACCCTTGACAAGTCTTCCACCACACAAACCTCCTCCCAAACACCTAGGTCCATAACCCCTTCAGCCCAATCCTCATCTCCTTCTACTGATAATCTTTTGTTGCAAATCATGCAACATAAATTAAATGGAATGAATTTCCAAGAATGGTCTCAGTTAGTTATGCTAGTAATCAAAGGAAGAAAAAAGGTTGGATATCTAACGAGGGCAATTCCTCAACCACAAGAAACAACAATCACTTGTGGTGCTTGGGATGCTAAGAATTCTATTGTTATGGCTTGACTTATTAATTCAATGGAGCTAAAAATAGGAAGAACCTATCTATTATGCAAAACTGCAAGAGAAATTTGGGAGGTTGTGCAAGAAATATATTCTGATTTGAAGAACACATCTCAACGTTTTGAAATTAGATCCAAAATTAGAAACACTCACCAAGGTAACATGTCTGTTACGCAGCACTAGTGCATAAAGGTAACTTGTGTCAATCATTATTATCAAAGTCTCTAGGTCACGAATTATGGATTGTAGACACAGGTACTTCAGAGCACATTACTGGGTCTTTGAATGGCTTTGAGAAATATGAACCATGTGAACAAAAAGTTAATGCCTGGGTTGGTTCGCAGATGTAAAGGTGTCACCAACTATTAGTCAAACGAGGGTTTGTTTGTCAAATCTGACGTTAAATACTATTCTCTATCTACCTAAGTTAACTTATAATCTATTATCTGTCAGTCAATTAACCAAGGACATGGACTATATTGTGACTTTTTTCCTTCTCATTGTGAATTTCAGGACCGGTGTTCGGGAAAGATGATTGGCAGTGCTGAGGAGGAATACGGACTTTACTACTTCTTAATAAAGAGTACTCCTACTGAACTTAAATCACCAAATAAGATTTCCATATCAATTATGCCAAATTCTAATGTTATGTTTTAGGATCAACGCCTTGGTCATCCAAATTTTCCATATTTGAAAATCTTCTATCCACAACTTTTCATCAATAAGGATCCTATTTCTTTATATTGTGAGCAATGTGTCCTTGTAAAGCAAAGCAATAACAATCATCTCATACACTCATACAGAACCTCAAAACTTTCCAATTAATTCATAGTGATACTTGGGATCCTGCTAGAGTTACAAGTCTAATAGGTACTCATTGGTTTATCAGTTTCATTGATGATCATACATAGGTATGTTGAGTATACCTAATCAAAGACAAATCTAAAGCCTATCACATCTTTAAACAGTTTCACAAGCTCATTCAAAATGTATTCCAAACCTCTATTCAAGTAGTACGTACCGACAATGGGAAAGAATATTTCTCACATGATTTTATTCAATATCTTAGTGAAAATGGGATAATCCACCAAAGTTTTTGTGCTTATACCCCACAACAAAAGGGATAGCAGAAAGAAAGAATTGTCATTTGTTAGACATTGCCCGATCTATGATGTTTACCAATTCTATTCCAAATTCCTAAAGGGGAGAAGCTATTCTAACTACATCATACTTGATAAATCGTCTTCCTTCGAAAACTCTTCAATTCCAAACCCTTTTAAGTGTTCTTCTAGATCAATTTCCTCACATAAAAATTCTTAATTCAGTTCCTCCTAAAGTCTTTGGGTGTACTATTTTTGTGTACATAATAATCAACCCAATAGAAGCAAACTTGACCCACGAGCTATTAAGTGTGTGTTTGTTGGGTATTCTCCCACTCAAAAACGTTATAAGTGTTTCTCACTTTTATGAACAAATTCTTTGTTTCATATGATGTCACCTTTTTTGAAAGTCAATCATTCTTCTCCAATACCTCTCTTCAGATGGAGACATCCCATGAAGAGACTTATTGGGACCCAAGCATATCACTACCTATTTCACAAAATTCTGTCCAGATCTTCCCAAAAAACTCGCAAACACCCACCATTGAACCTAAAACTGTCCAGTCCGATTTAGCAGGAGAACTAGTTCTCGAAAAGCCAATCTTGGTGTATTCCTAAAGTCCTAAAACTTCTCAACAAGGCCAATCATTGGACCAGGAACTGGCTCGTAAAGAAACAGTGGCAAGTGACTTAGATATGCCAGTTGCATTAAGAAAAGGGGTAAGATCATGTACCAAATATCCTATTTCAAATTATTTGACTTACTCAAAGTTATCTTCAAAGTTTAAAGATTTCACTACTGTTAAGTGACTGTTTCACTACAAAAGCTTAAGCTATTATATGAAGCCAACTTAATTGGTTTTATATATTCACTAACACACCCCCTCAAGTGAAAGCCCTTTGAGCTTAAAACTTGCACATGCTCACTCTACCTTGTACTGAATAATAGGTAGGTGGTAGGATTTGAACTCACAACCACTTGGTCACAAAGGCTCTGATACCATGTTAAGCACCATTTCACCACAAAAGCTTAAGCTATTGTGTGAGGCCAACTTAATTGGTTTTATATATTCACTGACAAATACTAAGCTTGACAGTGTAAGAATTCCAAGAAATGTGCATGATGCATTCCAAGAGCCTAAGTGGAAGGAAGTTGTACTTGAGGAAATGAAAGCATTACTTGAAAATAAGATATGGAATATTGTAGATCTACTCGAGGGGAGAAAAAGGTGGTTGGTAGCAAGTGGGTATTCACTATGAAGTATAGGGCAGATGAAGAGATCAAAAGGTATAAGGCTAGATTAGAAGCTCAAGGTTTTACACAAACTTGTGGAACTAGATTATGAGGAGACATTTGCTCCAGTTGCAAAGTTGAACACAATTAGAGTTCTTCTATCATTGGCTGCAAATTTAGATTGGAAACTCCATCAGCTTGACAATAAAAATGCCTTCTTAAATGGTACATTAGATGAGGAAATATATATGAGGATCCCACCAGGCTTTGAATCTAAAGAAGAAAGGGGGAGAGTCTGCAAACTGGAAAAATCTTTATACGGCCCCAAACAGTCTCCACGAGCATGGTTTAAGAGGTTCAGTGACACTCTTTGCAGATTTGGATACAAACAGGGAAAAGATGATCACACCTTATTTGTGAAGTTCAGAAAAAATGGAGAGAAGTCCATCTTGATTGTGTATGTGGATGATGTTATAATCATAGGCAATGATACTAATGAGAACAATGATCTTAAAAAAAGTTGAGGCTGGAATTTAAAGTAAAAGATCTCGAAGCCTTGAGACACTTTCTTGGAATGGAGATTGGTAGAAGTAAAGAAGGTATTTTTATATCTCAACGAAAATACATTCTTGATTTATTGGAGGAAACAGGAAAAATGGGTTGCAAACCCATGGGAACTCCACTGGAAAGAAACTGGAAATTCAAGAAAGATGAAGAAGATCCTCCTATTGACAAAGGAAGATACCAAAGGTTGGTAGGAAAACTTATCTATTTGTCATTAACTAGATCAGATATTGCTTACTCTGTGAGTATTGTCAACCAGTTTATGCACTATCCAACTCAAAGACATTTAGAGGCAGTCAACCATATTCTGAGGTATCTAAAGGCAATCCAGGTAGAGGATTAATGTTTCAAAAAAATGAGAAAAGGAGCATAGAAGGTTTTACGGAAGTAGATTGGGCTAGTTGTATTGAAGATAGTAGATCAACTTCTAGCTATTGTACTAAGCTATGGGGGAACCTTGTCACATGGAGAAGCAAGAAGCAATCCGTAGTGGTAAGAAGCAGTGCAGAAGCAAAGTTTAGGACAATTGCACAAGGAATTTGTGAAGTTATTTGGTTAGAAAGGTTAATGCAAGATCTATAGATCACCACTTCCTCTGTCACCAAAATCTTCAACGATAGCAAATCAGCCATTAGCATAGTGAAGAATCCAGTTCAACATGATCGAACAAAACATGTTAGAATTGACCGAAGCTTCATCAAACGTGAAATAGAAGGAGGCATTGAATTATGCTATGTTCCTACTCAAGCACAGGAAGCAAATATTTTCACAAAGATCATGCCTAAGCCTAGATTCGAGACAATTCTAAACAAGTTGGGAATGATAAATATCTATTCCTCAACTTAAGGGGAAGTGTTAGATAATAATTTATCTTTATTTTTAGATAAGTCTGTTAGCTTAGGAGATTATCTTCTAAAAGACAAGATAAGTTTATCCTATACACAAATCTGATAATTAGTAGCATTAAATTAGGAAATACTCTTGTATAAATTTCCTTGAATCAAAGGAATAAAGTTAAGTTTTTGTGGTCAGGATATGTATATCTCATAATATCATGATCTGATCATAATCAGATCTTTTACAGTAGATACCAATATCTTATAGATATACAGTATCCTAGGATTATATTTCTATATCTGTACAGATTTTCGACCTTTTTCTGTAAACCCTATTCGTGTATATATATACTTCAGTCTCTAATAAAGAGATATAGAGCAAATTAGCTCTGATTCACATGGTATCAGAGCCACGTGATAGAGAGAGTGAAACTGAGGAGACAACCCCAGAAAGTCAAGAAATGACTTCCAATCTTGAGGGATCCTCCACGGCAATCCCAATCTCAAACCAGACTGGAGGTCAGTCATCAATGACCTCTGGTATTGAGGGAGTTTCAGTTATCATTGTTT
>JANZXR010000002.1:29755979-29771268 GCA_027575705.1 Erythroxylum echinodendron
ATCCAAGAGCCAAAAAATGTTTGTTTCTAGGATATTCTGCTACACAAAAGGGGTATAAATGTTATGATCCTATCTCAAAAAGGTTGTTTGTTGGCTGTGATGTCTCTTTTTCCGAGACAAATTTCTTCTATCCTAAGTCTTCGATTCAGGGGGGGTATTGGAGTAAGTTTGGGGGTGATGAATCTCAGCCTCAACCTGAACCTATATCTGTTCTTGAACTCAACCCAGTGCCTATGTCATCTCCTATAGAGACAAATCCTAATACAGAAACAGCTATACCTAATCATACACTCAAGGTAAAGCAAGTAGTACACTTCCTATCCCTGAAGCTATGCCAATTTCTGAACCAGTGCAGGTCCCCATTGAAGAAATTCAGAGCAATGAGGATCAAGGAGACAATACAAATTTAGAATGGCCAATTGCCTTAAGGAAGAAATCTAGATCATGTACTATGCATCCGATTGAGAGTTTTGTCTTTTATGAAGCTTTATCTTCCCAATATAAAACTTTTATTGCTAATCAGGACAGAATTGATATTCCAAAAAATGTTCAAGAAGCTCTTAAAGTTCCAGAATGGAGAGAAGTTGTTTTCGAAGAAATAAGGGCATTTGGAAAGAATGAAACATGGGAAGAAGTTGATCTGCCAAAAGGAAAGAAACCCATGGGGTGTAGGTGGATATTTACAATCAAATATAGGGCTGATGGCACCATTTAAAGGTATAAGGCGAGATTAGTAGCTAAAGACCATACTCAGACCTATGGGATGGACTACAAGGAAACATTTGCACTTGTGGCCAAACTAAATACTATAAGACTATTGTTATCAGTAGCTGTTAACCTTGACTGGCCGCTTCAGCAACGTGATATCAAAAACGCCTTCTTGAATGGACAACTAAAGGAAGAAGTGTATATGAAACTTCCTCCAGGGTTTGATGAGGAAGGAGGAAACAGAGTATGTACACTAAGAAAATCTCTATATGGACTGAAGCAATCACCACAAGCTTGGATTCCAGATATTTGCCAAAGTCCTTAAAACAGAAGGATACCCACAAGCACAGTCAGATCATACAATGTTTTTCAGAATTAGAGAAGGTAAGAAGACAATTTTGATTGTGTATGTCGATGATATTATCTTAACTGGTGATGATGCACAGGAAATCACAAGACTTAAGACAGCGTTGAAGAAAGAATTTGAAGTTAAATACTTAAGAGAAATGAAGTATTTTCTGGGCATGGAAGTAGCAAAATCAAAGAAGAGAGTTTATATCTCACAAAGAAAGTACATTCTTGATCTCTTAAGAGAGACTAGAATGTTAGGGTGCAAACCGAGCACTACTCCTATTGACAGTACAAAATTTGGGGATGAAGATGATAAACTTGTCAATCGTGAAGAGTATCAAACACTAGTGGGAAGACTCATTTATTTGTCTCATACTAGACCAAATATTGCTTTTGCCATAAGTGTTGTTAGTCGCTATATGCATGCACCAAGAAGAAAGCATTTGGAGGTAGTCTATAAGATCCTACGGCATCTAAAAGGTACTCCAAGAAAAGGGCTCCTATTTAAGAAAGGAGATCAAAGAACAATTGAAATATATACTGATTCAAATTGGGCAAGTTCAGAAGAGAATAGACGATCAACCACTAGATATTGTACTTTTGTGTGGAGAAATTACTTGGCAAAGTAAGAAGCAAAAGGTGGTAGCCAAGAGTAGTGTTGAAGCTGAACTAAGAGCTGTAGCAAAAGGGATGTGTGAAAGTCTCTAGTTAAAGAGAGTGTTGACAGAATTGGGAATCAGTTTTGACATAACTATAAAACACTATTGTGATAACAAGGCAGCCCTAAGTATGGCACACAATTCAGTCCATCATGAGAGAACAAAACATGTTGAAGTTGATCGACATTTCATCAAAGAGAAGATAGAAGATGGGACAATACGCCTAACTTATGTTCCAACAAAGAAGCATACAGCTGATGTGTTTACCAAAGGACTTCAACGACAAGCATTTGAAGAGTGTATTAGCAAGTTGGACATGATAGATATCTATGATCCAACTGGAGGGGGAATGTGGTCAAGATATGTATATCTCATAATATCATGATCTGATCATAATCAGATCTTTTAGATTAGATATCAGTATCTTATAGATATATAGTATCCTAGGATTATATTTCTATATCTGTACAGATTTTCTACCTTTTTCTATAAACCCTGTTCGTGTATACATATACTTCAGTCTCTAATAAAGAGATATAAAGCAAATTAGCTCTGGTTCACAGTTTTCAACCCCTCTTCTAAAATCCTCTTGTTTCATTTTTAATACTGCCAAGGATATTTAGGATACAATTCAACAAACTTATTCTAAAGCTACGAATGCAGCCCAGTTATATGAAGTTAAAGTAAAGACTATGGATGCAAATCAAGGAAACAAAACAATAAATGAATTAAACTACAACAACAATCCAATGAACGTCCCACTAGTCGCAGGGTCTAAAATGGTCTAAAAGCTTGCAATTTTACCCCTAAATAATTAGAGAAGCTGTTTTTTTCAATAGATACACATTAAAATAATAGTAATAATAATAATAATAATAATAATAATAATAATATGTATAAATAAACATATTTTACAAAATAAATAATAAAATAAGATTAAGAATAAAAATAAAAATAAAATAAGTAAATAGATAAACAAACAAGAAAGGAGACAAGTAAATCCATTACAAGAAAATAATTAGGCTACAATAAGACATAAGCCTTGAAAAAAATATTTAAAAGACATGAAAAAGAAAAGGACCACTTTATGTGAGATCCTTTCCTTTTATCCTAACACACTAAAATTTTCTATTAAGGGTCATGTCTTTGGTAAGTTTCAGAAGAGTCATATCATTTTTTATCACCTCTCCCAAGTTCTTTTTCACAAACATACTTACCAAAGGGTTAAGCAGTCCAATGTTTCAAAGTATTGTATCTAAGATGGGAATGGCTAATGCCTATTCACCAAATTGAGGGAGAGTGGGGGAAAAAATAATTTGTATGATTATGTCCATAAAATCAAATACTAATTATGTCCATAAGATTAGGATAAAGTATACTATAAATGATGGAATATACCAAATTTGTACAAATTTATTTCCTATTTGTCAGATATGAATAAAATTCCTCCTTCAAATTTTGTCATTTCTATTAGAAGAGGCATCACAATTTTGATGTTCTCATTATCTTTTCAAGTTCACTAACAGTTCCTTTCAAATGAGTTAACATTTTTAAAGTTATAGCAAATCACTTACTATTATAATTTCAGCTATTAACCTCACTATGAGACATTAAGTAAAAAAAAAATTATGACCTATAAAATTCTCTCTTACAAACAGATAAAAGAGAACATTCTGAAAGCGAAAATGCAACACCGTCTTAAAATGATGAATTATGTTTATGTGTGCATGCAATAATTATATGTGTCTAGTACAAGAGAAAATAAGAGAAAAAATTCCATCAAGCAGTCATCACATTGCTATTACACCTGAGAGAAATGTTATCATTCATATAATCATGCAATTCTAACATTCAATACTGCTTACAATTCTAAATTTAGTGAAGTAAAATGTGCAAAAGAAAAAGAAAAAAATTTAGTGCTAATGAACACAAAAACAAGTAGATAACGAAGTAAACTATCAATAAGATGAATGAAAATATGTCACACCTAGAAACATCTGGAAATCAATGAAACATGTTCCAACACCCCAGAGACCAAGCCGCACCATATAACCCATATTGCGAGGCTCAGATGCACCAGTAGCAGAACAATAAATAACACGTGATTCAGGAAGTCGAGCCTGTTATATATGAAAGCATTAAGTGTTAGCATTATACAAAAATGTACTCTTTTCACTTTGCCTTAACAAAGAATGCAATAAAGAAGAAAGTAAATTAGAGAACATTTGGGTGATTGATGCAACAGCATCCAGTACAAGTCATAATTGGTGTTAATATGTTATCCCTAATAATATTTAATATGCTTTTTCATTTAGTTTAGGCTTCGCAATGTTTTCATACTCAGTTATTTCCCACATGTCTTAAAGGGACACAAGATTTATTTTTCCCTCAGTGACAAGGATTTGCTCTACATATTATAAATATGATGGTACAACAACAGTCAACGAACTTGTTATTTTTGAAATTCTATTCAACAAGATTCTCTTCAAAACCAAATTTTGTTCACCATTCCATCCAAATTCCACCTTGGTATAACCATTATTTATTGAAACCTAGATGCTCCAACTCTATCCCAAATCTGTAATGCAACCGGGACATTATCCCATCTATGGACATCACAAAACTTAGTGGGAGTGAATGGGTACGTATTTGCCTGCAAGTAGAGATGCCTTCCCATATGCATGTGTGTCAAAGACAGAGTACAGAGAATCAGGAAAGTAATACTTGGATTCCAAAATAGCTATTAGTTGGACAACAAGTTAAAGTTCTTAAAAATTAAGTATAACTACAAACCTGAATCTCAAGTACTGCTTCACCTATCCGTGTAGGTTGACTTCCAGATTCAGGTACCAAATTCTTTGCTTTATGGCACTGCCATGAACCCAAGGGCCATTTAAATGGAAGATATACCAATATATAGAAAGAGTGGAAAAACTATTCGATTAATTAGATGACAGTGCAAGATTGATCTTTAGAGCAATAAGTTAAGAAACTTCCAAAGGAAACATAACCTAGTACCTCATCAAATATGACGAGACCATCAAACTCTGATCCACACCACTGCACAAGTTGTTGCAAACGAGAACGACCTTTCTCAGAAGATGCAATGAGACTATTGTATGTCAAAAACACAACTCCTTCCCTAACCCCAACAGACTTTGAATCAAGTTTGGAATATGGGAGCTTGTTCAATGCATGCACTGCACAAGCGATGTCAACCCATTTTATGTCAACTATAACTATAAACCAACTTGAACAAAAAATTAACATGAGTCTAATAATTAGAATAGATCTTTTACATAGACATACATAAAAGAGAGATAAGAGGTGGCTTTTTATTTATAGTTCTAGAAAGAAGACAACTAACTTAATATTTTATATTGATTCACTACAAATGAAAGATTTTCCAGTTATTTAACTTTGTTTCTACTTCCATTTATTCAATCAAAGAAGATAATTAGGTTGCATAAATAAAAGTAAAAAATAACTGCGAGTTCAAAAGTAAAAGAACAACCATAGTCATAAGAATATTGAAAACTGAATAAATATTCAAGTGACACACCCACCAAAGTTAACCAAAAAGGCATTTAATCTCTAATTCCTTTATTTTCAAGTTCTAAACTGGAGATCTTTTCCTAGAAACTAACTTCCCATTCACTTACTTTCCTAAGATTGGTTTACTTTCCTCTTCAAAATAATTTAACTTATTGCAATGAAGCAAGCCATTAGCTTATTACTACCAACTTTAGGTTCAATTTTATCTAATAGAAATGAGGTAGGACAAATAGAAAAAGTATTAACTAGTACCTAAAACTCGCATATTTAGAAATATGGTTGATATTAGGCTGCTAGCATATCAAGTTTCAAGTTTGGATTTAGGCTAAGTATATAGAAATTTCTGATTTTGTATAGCTGGAATTTTAAGGTTTGATTGCTGGAAATCTAAGCTTAGGATTTCAGGGTTTAATATGGCTAGAATTTAGGTTTGAGATGGCTAGAATATAGATTAGGTTTGCCGGAATTTAGCGAAGAACACAAAGAATGGATAGTTGGAAACTAGGAAACACTCATAAGGTCTAAGAATCACTCTTAGAAGAAAGCATCACAACTTCTAGTTGAAAACTCAAGTTTGTAGAAAAATTCCAGATTGCTTGTTGTTATTGAAGAGCTTAGTACACCTATATATAGAATTTTTTTAGAACTCTTTTTCTAGTAGAAAAGGGTTTCTAACAAATTTAAATCTTATTCTAATAAAATTCTATAAGTCCTAAACAACTAGGATATTATATCTAAAATAGAATAACATAATAACACTACTTCCTATCTAATAAGGAATCCTAACACAATCTAAATTTCAGCCCTTATCTTTGATTTCAGATCAATTCCCAATCATCATCCCACTAAATTAAAGTTGGTGATTGATTAAGCTTTCCTCTTTTATTTCTTTTATAGATTTTAAGTTCTTTTACATCAATTCTCTTCAACTTGTCTGAAGTCATCCTCAACGTAGTTGTGATAAATACTGATCATATAGATCTACATTCAACTTTCGAATTCATAAAATCCAAGTACTATCAAAATTCGGTCTTACTTTATACTTGACAAGAAATTGTCGATATCCTCTTATCTCTGGTAGCTACAATTTGTTCATCTAGAACATCTTCTATCTCCTCTTTAAAATGGGGAATGGTTGGAATTTTTACAGTTGCAGTGGGAGATTGCTCATCATCTTATCCATGATAAATAATTAAGTCTGCAACATTAAAGATAGGACTTATTCCAATGTCACTTGGTAAATTCAAAACATAAGCATTGGCACTTATCTTCTTGATGATCTTATAAGATCCAACATTTCGTGAATGGAATTTCATATTTTCCTTTTTGAAAACACTATGGACGAATCCTAACCATTACCATATCCCCTTCATTGAATTCTACTAATCGATGATGTTGATCAGCATATTCTTTATAAGAAAAATTGTTGGTTGTTATCTTTCATCATATCTCATCAAAGACGTCTCTCATTTGTTGTACAAAACCTTCAGCTTCAACACTAACTCCTGTTGTTTGTGGTAAAGGAATCAAATCAAAAGGCTTCCTTGGTTGAACTCCTAAAATTATCTAAAAAGGGCTCTTACTGGTAAACCTATTTGTAGAATTGTTGTATGAAAATTTTGCCATAGGAAGAATTAGATCCCAATTTTTCACATTGTCTCCAACAAAATATCTTAACAAGTCCCCCAAGCTTCTATTCACCACCTCTGTTTGTCCATTAGTTTGGGGATGGAATGAACTTGAAAATTGAAGCTTAGTGTTCAATGCTTTCCGTAAAGTCTCCAAAAAAAAAATCATAAAACTTTACGTCATGATCAGAAACAATGGGTTAAAGGTGATCCATGGAGACGTACCTCTTTGAAGAATAGTTTAGCAATGTGGACGACATCACAAATCTTCACCAATATATTTGCCAATAATTTCATAACTAAACCACATGGCTTCTCTACAACATAGGCATCAAAAACATACATATTGTTCTTTCTTGTAGTCAGATGCACTAACTTGTCATCATTGCTGAATTTTGACTTTGCAAGTGCACTCATAGGAAAAGTATTAACTAGTACCTAAAACTCACACATTTAGAAATATGGTTGATATTAGGCTGTTAGAATAACAAGTTTCAAGGTTGGATTTAGGCTAAGAACGTAGAATTTTCAAATTTTATATAGCTAGAATTTTAAGGTTTGATTGCTGGAAATTTAGGCTTAGGATTTTAGGGTTTAATATGGCTAGAATTTAGGTTTGAGATGGCTAGAATGTAGGTTAGGTTTGCTGGAATTTAGCGAAGAACACAAAGAACGGATAATAGGAAACTTGGAATCACTCCTAGGGTCTAAGAATCACTCTTAGAAGAAAGCATCACACCTTCTAGTTGAAAACTCAAGTTTGTAAAAAATTCCAGATTGCTTGTCATTATTGAAGAGCTGAATACACCTAGAATCCGTATTCTAGTAGGAAAGGGTTTCTAACAAATTTAAATTTTATTCTAATTAGGATATCATATCTAAAATACAATAAAATGATATTACTACTTCCTATCTAATAAGGAATCCTAACACCATCTAATTTCAGCCCTTATCTTTGATTTCAGCCCAATTCTCAATCATCATCCCACTAAATTAAAGCTTTTGATTGATTAATCTTTCCTCTTTTATTTCTTTTATAGATTTTATGTTCTTTTGCATCAAGAAATAAAAAAGCTACCTTCAATATAATGTGCACCCACATCATCCAAGTCTCTTCTTGCGTCAAACTTTAAGTCTGAACCAACAGAAATCCACCTGTCCGAGATGATTAAGAAAGAGGGAAAAGCATAAGAAAAAATAATTGTCAAAATTTAGCATGCTTCCAACAATAAGTGTAAATTAGATAATTGCAAAATAAGAAATCACGAAAAAGAAACCCTAACTTACAATGCTTTTCTTCTCCCAAGAAGCCAATTCTCCCATATTAAGCCTGCAATTGTTCGACCCTTGCCCACGCCAGCTCCATCCCCAATAAAAAATCCAGCTCTAGCACCATTAGGAAGGTGTTGCAGATGTCTCTGTTATGCAAATAGCCAGTGTCTTACAAGTCTAAGAATTCATAATCATTAACCATAAGTTGGGAAGAGAAGAACCTGAGAGGCATAGACCAATGTCTCAATCTGCAAGCATGACAAAGCATTTGTCTTCTCCAACTCATCCTTGGTTTTTAGGTGATAAGTTGGTTCGGGTGGTTGAACTGCAGATAAAGAAGATGTCTCCACGATAGGATCAGGATGAGGTGGTCCAATAGATAGTTTAGGAGGTCGCTGTATGTCAACCACAACCAGTTAACTAAGCACACTTGATTCAACCATAAGAAACCAAAATGCATATATCAGGCTTAATCTAAGAAACATAGAGAAAAAACCTTTCTAGCCTTCGAAATCAAATACTTACATAATCAGTAAATGTTTCGCCCACATGGCCACCTTCATCTTCTTCTTGCTCCACTTCAATGGCTACCTGGAAGTTTCAAAATCAAATCAAAGACGCAAAATGCATAAGGAAAAAATTTTAGAAATTCTAGAAAAATGTATACAAGATAAAGCACCAGCTTGGAGATGCAATTAACTGGCATGTAAAAAACAAGAAATAAATCATTAAATGCTTTGCTTCCATTTTGATTAATACATAGTCAACTACCTAAAAAGGTAATGCGATATAGTAGTATGTCCTTCCATGTAAATTAATAAACCTTTATGCCTCTCAAGAATATATGTTAAGATCTGGGTGTATCTTTTCCTTAGTAGATGTCAAGGATATGGTTATGTGAAATTTTAAAAAGTGTTAAATAATCTTAAGATAAAAAAATTTCATCAAAGTGAACCCAACTCTTGTATGTTAACTATATTTACTCATGCTCCTAAAAAACCATATATTATTCATGCTCCTAAAAAACCAAAGTATTGCCAACACAAACAAGATTTGTTACGACTTATTTCCAAAATTTAATCTAGAATTAATTTTCTTTTTTTTTTTTTTTGTTTGAGCTAATTCAGAGTTCTTTCTTTAGTAATTAACATGAGTGCAATGCAAGTGCAAGGATCCAGTCAATTACATTTATGCATTATTAATTTGCGGCAAAGTTCTCCTTTTTTCTAATTTAAGGAGAAAAGGAAAAGGAGAGAGAGAGAGAATAAAAGTAAAGGGCAGGGACCACAATAAATATTAGGAATATGTGTACAAATTTTTATGGGGCTCAAGGTCACTCTTGGGTTGCTTGTAAGTTCACACTTGTTTGTGAAACTAAAAGGCACTAACTAGGTGTATAGTATGGTTTTTGAGACCAACTCACGAGTCGCAAAGTGTGAAGAAGTATAAATTCATATCACAAACCAACTGAGTAGTTCCTATCCTACAAGGAGTAAAGGCTAAGAAGATGGAAAAAGAATACTTCAAAAGAGATGTCTCCTAGTATCATTCAACTCCAGTTAATTTTATGCCAAATTGCAAGAATTGGTGCATTTAGGCCAACAATGATTTACCTTCACAATATCAGAGCTCATGCTAACCTAATTTCTGCCTTTTAAGCCCCATTAGAAAGGCATTACAAACTCATATTTCAAGTGGTATATATATTCTCCTGGGCCCTATATTGCGTAAAATTAACGCACAAAATTTCTCTCTTTGGTTGATATGCCTTTCTTGCTATGAGCTACTATAGATTTACAACATAATATATGAACTTTGGCCAAATAAGCATGCTAAAAAATTATTAATTAATGGATACAACTCAAGCAAGTAAAAGTGTTTCTCATTACATTACATTAAATTATATGATATTCAACTACATTACATGATATTCAGACCCCATTCAAATTTGATCATCCTTTATTCCCAGGTCAGTTAACAACCTAACCAACTAAAACACTTAAAAGAGCTAACAGCAATGCATGCACTGGCTTTCGTTTATAAATTACAAAAGTTTTGTTTAATGTTTTCTAGTACATATTACATTTTTACTCCTTTTCTTCTAATCCCAAAACGTAGAGCGACAAAGTACTAGGACCAAATATGTTTCCCCTCCATTCAAAATTGTAGGTAAAAGAAAAACCTTAGAATCATAGAAAGAGGAAGAAGCCAATTAAAACCTCATTGACATCGTCGGCAGGAGGAGGAGGAGTGCTAGTAGCAGTAGTAGTCAGCATAGGAGGAGGAGGAGGCGGAGGAAAGAAATTCTTCAGTTTGGACAAATCGACGGCGAGCTCAGTAAGACATTGAGGGCATGAAAAGCGAGACAAGCCATGTGGCACATTGAGGAGAGCCTTGCAGTTGGCACAGGGCAACTGGATCTTGGTAGGATCGATACCATGTGCAGGTACTTGGTGGTGTGGAGACATCGTCTTGGGGAGCTGCTGTTTGTTACTAATCAGCTCCGGAGGCAGCATCTGGGGCATCTGGCAGGTTGGACAAACGAATTCCAATATCCCCGCCCCCACCGTCAAGATCAGCCGGCAACCGGCGCACCGCACCTGGCACCCTCCGCCGTGCGGTGGGGGCGGTGGTGGATGAGGGGCAATCGGAGAGGGCTGACTCATAATTTTAAACGAAAGTGGTGGTTGATAGTAGTGCTTTGGGGTAGTTTTCGGTTCCAAGTAATGTTTGGATTGTGTTTCTACTTAACCATTTTGGTTTCCGACCAAAGGTTTTTATTTTTCTTGTCAAGCGAGAAAGAGAGAGTGAGAGAGACTACGCTCTAGCCAATTGGACGGAGTTCCAGCCGGAGCTTTTGTACTGCGTTGGTCACCGTTCTGTTCCACTGCTGCACGTGCATTACTCGTGATGCTCTCCGAGAACTATTTTTACACATATTTCCGTATTTGAATGCTTATAAGAATTTTAATAAAAAAGTTACGTAGATTATTATTATAATATTTGATATATAATAGTATTTTATAGAATACAATTTAATTTTGACTTATATTTTAAATTATATCCCTAAAAATTAAATAAAAATTGAAATCATTAAATAATGTTAATTTGTAATATAAGTTATATTATTAAATGTTAATTTTTTCATTTCTAATATTTTAATCATATAATACAATTATACGATTAGAATAATAAGAATTTTAGAATGTTATTATATGATTAGAATAATAAGAATTTTAGAATGTTGTTATACTATTAGAATAATAAAAATTTTAGAATAATGTTATATCATTAGAATAATAAGAATTTTAGAATAATACTGTTATATGATTAGAATAATAATAATAATATTCTAATCATATATAATATTGTTATATGATTGGAATAATAAGTAATATATACTAAGGGAAGAACAATAAGAATAGTTGAAGAGGACGTAAGGTTTTATAAAAGAGTTGTCGTAGAATTGAGAGAGAAGGAAAGGTTGAATTGGTTAGTATATTTTTTAGATTAAATTTTTCAAGAAGTAATCTAAATGTCAAGGAGTGATGGGATTTAGAATTCAAGTAAAGAGCTACTGTTTTCTTTATATTGAGAAAATTTTTACTTTCCTAACTACTTAAAAAAATGAACCAAACGTAATAATATAAATTTTAAGAAAAAGATTACTTTCCCAAACAAAAATTCATGCCAACCAAAGGTTGGAGGTTTAGTAATGGAACGAAATAGAACATAACACACTTCCATCGTTTGGTTGAAGGTTTTACAATAGAATGGAACGGAATGGAATGGAAGCGAAGGGTTTTATGTTACATTCTATTACATCCTAAACAATGAAAATAAGAAACCTCCAATTTGGAGGGTTTATGAACGTAAACTAATAAATGCATACTACCTAATATACTCTCAATAATTTTTCTTAATACCAATTATTTCTTCTAATCCTAACCCCTTTGTATATGATTAATAATATTTTATATTATTTCTCCTTGTCTTAATAATAATATTTTTATATTATTAATAAAAAGAGTATATAATTAATAATAAAATAAAAATTTTAAAACTTTTATTAGTGAAAATAGAAAATATATAAAAATTATTATTTAATTGTTTGTATATATTTCTATATAAATAAAAATATAAATAAATAATCTTTAAATATAAATCACATATAATAGAATAAAATTTATTAAATAATTAATAATAATATTTTATATAATTAATAATAAAATAATAAAATTTATTAAATTAAATAGAAAATATTAAAAAATTACTTGTCACGGTTGTACATAATTTTTTAATTAGACATGATTTCTGTTTTAAAATCATAGCGTTAAACTTCTTGCAACAATCATTTTAATATCAGGGGTATAATAGTTATTTACTATACATCACATTACATTTCATTCCATTCATCTTCTAAACAATTTTTACTACGTCACATTATGAACCTTTTCATTCCTTCCAAACAACTTTTCACCATAGGCATGTCCAATGAGCGTATAACTCTTTGTAAATGTGTGTGAAAAAATTTTAAATGATCCTGAACATATACAACTGTGTCTAGAGACCATGTAAGTCTCTATGGTTGTGTGCAACATGAAAAATAATTGGAAAAACTTAAAAATTTATCACTCAACGTTACAAAACTTTAACATGCCTAAAATAAACACCAAAAATATACAAAATATACATAGGTGCTTACTTTCCAAACATAAAACAAATCAAAACTCAATAAAATCTTATGTTGACACCAATATAGAAACAAAATGAAATAAAACTAAAGCCTATCTTAATTCTTAGATTACCTCCCAACTAGCGCTTGTTTATCGTTGTCAGCTCAATGTATCGTTCATGCTCAAGGTGGCTTATAAAGATTGAGTTTTTGCAGTCTTACTTTAGGTTCCATAACATTTAAGTAAGCTACCTACTATTTCCTATTGTCGCATTTTTTTTCTTTTATTTACCACCTTGAACTTGTAAAAACTCCAGTGGACCATTAAAAGAGGAGCCCTACAAAATATTTGAAAGTGAATTATTACATAACTCACAAGATTCATTAACATCAATAAGTTCAAGGTTAAGTGTCATGACATTAGACGTTTTAAATACAACCTCTTTATCCCCCACCCTTAGTATTAATTTGTCTTTGCCAACATCGATAATCAACTTAGAAGTGGCTAAAAATGGTTGACCAAGGTCTATAGGTACCTCTCCATCTTCTTCTATATCAAGAATCATGAAGTCCACTGGAAGATAAACTTTATCAACCTTAATAAGAATATCCTCTATAATGCCTTTAGGATGTTTTACTGATATGTCTACTAGCTGCAAACTTATCCTAGTAGGTTTTAGTTCACCTAATCCTAGTTTCTTAAATAACGAGTAAGGCATCATGTTAATGCCAGCCCCAAAGTAGGCTAAAACCTTGTCTATTTTTAAACTTCCAATTTAACAAGAGATAGTAAAACTACTTGGATCTATGAGCTTATTTGGTAGCTTGTTTTTTAGAATTACTGAGCATCTTCCACTCAACGTTATAGTAGTCAAACCCTCTAAGTTCTTGTTTTCTAAAAGCTCCTTCAAAAAATTCAAAAATTACGGCATTTGTAAAAGAGCTTTAATAAGAGGTAAGTGAATCTATAATTGCTTAAATAGTTCAAGGAGCGTACCAAACTGAACACCCATTAGATATTTCTTCACTTTGGCAGAAAATTCCTTGACTTTTTTAAGGTGTCTTCATCTTCAATTTTTAATTGACACTTAGTATTCTCATTCTACTTTTGTTTCTTTTTTTAGAATGTAAATAATTTCATAAATAGGAATAGTTAGAGGATACTGCAAAACAACAATTATGTAACAAACGGAGTTGCTACATTCTTTACAAGTAGTTCCTACAGGTTCAGTGAGAGTATAACTACCAAGATTACAAGTCTACATATTTAATCCCATTTTAAGTCCATTTGTGATGATTTCTCTATAAGAATGTCATAGCAGTCAACCTAAGCTTAGTAAAGTAACCAATCCAATTGTAATGCTGAATATCATTAGGTTCTCTAAACAATTTAGCATTGCTCATTCTCTAAATATAATATACTAAAATTACAAATCTTGCTTTGAACTGTTTTTGATTGTCGATTCTCAAAACAATTAAGCATTCCTTTTTCTTGAAATATAGTATACTAAAATTACAAATCCTATTTTGAACAATTTTTGTTCACCTCTCCCATTACATCTTAGTTTGTTAACCCATTTTAGAGTGTCCTACCAAGTTTGGTCATTTTCTTGCAAATTGAAAACCTTTATAAACTGCCTCTAAAATTGGTTAGCATAAACGCATTTGAAATAAAAGTGATCTAAAGTCTCTAGACAATTTGCACGAAATGGACATGTGGCGTCTGGTACCTAAAATTTAGTATGTCTCTAGTTCCCAGCCTTGTGTTGGAGTAATGTTTGAATCCCAAATGAGTTTATGGACTTGAAATTTAATCATGGGCTCTAATAGCAATTTTGTACAAGATTTAGTAGAGAATGCATTAGTGCTATGTAACTCCCATCTTATTGCATCAACTTGTGTTTGATTAGGCTAGTAATCTGGCATATTATTCATGATAAAGTTAATGCCTCTATTTGAATGGAAAGGTCAGCTCCAACTTCCATTTTTATTAGCATTTACACCTTGGAATCCTCAGGAATTGATCCTCTAAGAGTCTGATAGAATTTAGCGATGTTCAAAGACCACAAAGGGTGCCAATTATCAAACTAGAAAGTCATTAGTGATGCTATTTGAATGGAAAGTTCAACTCTAGCTTCCATTTTTTATTAGCATTTACACCTTGGAGTCCTCAGGAATTGATCCTCCAATTGACTGTTTGGTTCAAGGAATGGAATAGTTAATGAATAGAATGATTATTCTGAGGAATAGAATAGAAAGAATATTACTTTGTTTGGTTTACTGTTAAAAGAGTTTCTATGCTAATGTTTGATTTGAAAGTATAAACTTGGAATGATAAAGGAATAACTAAGAAAAGGACAAAAATATCCTTTATTATTATTATTATTATTATTATTATTATTATTATTATTATTATTATTATTATTATTATTATTATTATT
>JANZXR010000002.1:29771368-29785639 GCA_027575705.1 Erythroxylum echinodendron
TTTCTACTTTTTATTATTCATATTATAATTAATTTTATTAGTAATTATTATTAGTAATTTTATCATTCTTATTAATTTTATTATTCTTAATATTATTAATTATTATTAATCTTATACTTATTATTAATTTTATTATTAAATTTATTATTTTTATCAATTATATTTTTATTATTATTAGTATTATTTTATTATTATTATTACTTTTCTACTTATTATTATTCTTATTATAATTAATTTTAATAATTTTTATTCTTCAAATTATTTTTTTATCTATTATATTATTTATTATTATTATTATTATTATTATTATTATTATTATTACTATTATTATTGTTATTGTTATTATTATTATTATTATTGTTATTAAATTTATTATTCTTATTAATTTTACTATTATTATTATTACTTTTCTACTTATTTTTATTCTTATTATAATTAATTTTATTAATTTTTATTATTATTATCATTAATTTTCTAATAATTATTATTACTTTTATTATTCTTATTAATTTTATTATTCGTATTAATAATAATAATAATTATTATTAATTTTCTACTAATTATTAATTTTATTATTATTATTATTATTATTATTATTATTGTTATTATTATTATTATTATCAGCTAAAGATAAGGTGTGGTAGTCTTTAGCTATTCCCCATGGTTAGGGAATAACAAAACCTCAGAATAGCTATTCTCCTTCTCTTTTTCTAGCCAAACATAAGAACACATAAATGTTAGGAATAGACAGGGAATGGAATTTTTATTCCATTGAACCAAACATACTATAAGAGTTTGATAGTATTTAGTGATGTTGAAAGGCCATAAAGGGTGTCAATTATCAAACCATAAAGTTACTAGTGACACTATTTGAGTGGAAAGGTCAACTCCAGTTCCTATTTTTTTTAGCATTTATACTTAGGTGTCTTTAGAAATTGATCCTCTAAGAGTCTAATAGTATGGAGTGATGTACAAAGGCCACAAAAGGTGCTAATTATCAAACCAGAAAGTCATGTCCCTTCCATTTCCTATGAAGTGCCTGACATGAGGTTGCATGAATTGCCTTGTGTTTATATTTTATTCGAAGGCATAGGATTGAGTAAGTTTGCTTTAAATAGTCGATATGCTATCTTGCTTGATGTGCACCATGTGAATCCACGTCACCCATATAGACTTTCTTTTTCATACATATTCTCTATAGTATGTTAGACATTAAAGCCTTTTCCATCCTACTAGTAGAAGTGATTCTTTATCCTCCATAATCCTAGGCAGATATATTGAGCTCTATTTAACTTTGGGGGAGATTCCATGATTGTTGTTATGTCGATGCCATACAAAATCCCTTATACATTTGCCAATCTTCTTCAGGATGCTCTTAGGTAGGGCAATATGTGAAAGCTAGTAGATATGCAAGTTATTGATAATTGAGATAACTAGTTGCAATCTGCCTCTATAGGAAAGTAATTTAGTACTCCAATTTGATATTATCTTTTAAATGGAAATAATAAAGGTCTTGCACTCTATTTCCTTGAGTTTTTTTTGTAGATATTGGAACTCTCAAATAGGTGAGTGGAATTTACTGGATTCTCAGTCCTGAATTATTAATCAAAAGGGTAGAGTCTCCTCAATTGTGTTTAGGAAGATAAGCAAAACTTTTACTTGGGTTAAAAATCAAACCATAAATTTCCTTAAACCTCTAAAGAGATTGCGATATGACCCTAATAGAGATAGGACCATTAACACTAAGTGTAAGCAAACCATCAGCAAATGAAAATTGTGAGATATTGAGAGTTCCACATCTATAACGGTATCTGAAACTAGGATTTTTTGTTATGCACTATGTAGTCACTCGAAGAAGTACTTCCATTGGTAGGGGAGAGGAGATCTCCCTGCCTTAGGCCCCTTGAAGCTTTTTAGAGTTGTGTTGGTTCTCCATTCACTAAAACAACATACGAAAGAGTAGTGATGCAAACTTGGATCCCTTTGGTAAATCTACCAAGATAACTAAAAGCCTCGAGAGAAGTGATAATGAAGTTCCAATCTATTGTGTCAAATGCTTTAATGAATTCAATTTTGAGAGCACAACTTTTGATATGCTACTTGGTGTTATAGTCTTTAAAGATCTCTTGTGCCATATAATATTATAACCAGTGCTCTTTTAGGAACATTGGCCCCTTAACAAGGATTGATCACCTTTGAAAGAGTATGCTTCAACCTGTTTGCTAGAATTTCAAAATGATTTTGTCATCAATATTACCCCAAGTAGTAGGTTTGTAATCATTAAAACTCAAAGAGTTGGGACTTTTTGGAATTAAGCATAGGTAAGTTTTGTTAAGTTTAGTCAATAAGTTGTCACTCTTAAAAAATTCCTATACTGCATCTAGAATTGGGGTTCCAATAAAGTGCCATTTGTCTTGGAAACATGTAGCATTAAAGCCATCTAAACCTAGAACATTGTTAGGATGAAAGGAGAATATAACATATTTGATTTTCTCACTGAAGACATCTTTAAGAAGCATAGGATAATGGTTTTGTGCAATTGCTCCCTGCATATTCCTTAGAAATTCCATAGGAAACTTTGAGGTGCTACCTGAGATACCATTGATGCCCATAAAATGTTTCCTAGCAACCTCTTTCATCCCCTCTTGATCATTAACTAGGCTCCTCCTTGAGTCCATCAGTGGTGCAATTTTGTTTTTGTTTCCCCTTCCTTGGATTACACTATAAAAATTTTTGGAATCCCTATCCCCTTCCTAGAGCCACTAGATTCTGGATTTTTGTTTTAGTTGAGATATATAAGCTTCAAGAGCTTTAAATTACCTCTTTAATTCAAAATTTTCATTCTTAATCAACGTTGAGTCCTTTAGCTAACAACAAGAGCCATCTGAGTAGCTATGAGATTTTCCAATGCCTATAATTTATCAACTTTCATTGTATTAATATTGTATTTTAGTAGTGATAGACAATCTATTTTTATAGCTTTCAAAATTTTTAGACATTGAAAGGCTTTTGATCCCTAATATGTCTTCTATACTACACCAAAAATGATTGAATTAATATGTGGATGCTTCAGGAGAGAATTAAGGAATCTAAAGGGAAACTTCTTTTTAGTTGATTTGCTATAGATACGGATAGTAATAAGATAGTGGCCTAAGAAGAGAGGTTTTTCAAAGATAACATAGCTCTTACTTAGTCATGCTAACTACTTGCTATTGACTAGACAACTATCTAATTTCCTTTGCATGAATCTATCTCCACTTTAGCGATTGCTCTAAGTGAATAAAGCACTATAAAATATGAGGTTTACTAGTTCAAATGAGGAGGTGAGGGAGCTCATTTTTCTAACATTAGCGTGTGAAGTACCTCTTCCACTATTAGATTCAGAATGTGAGAGAAATCAATTAAAAGTATTTTGCCATCATCCATAAGTTTGTTATATTCCCCTCAAATTTTTTTATAGGTCTTTCCATAATATAACTCTCTGGTATTCCTAATTAGCAACATACATGACTAAGAACACAATAAATTAATTACTAGTTTTAAGGTTCAAATCATAATGGATAAGCTGATCTTTACAAAACCAATTAGATAAGTGTAACTGAACTGTATCAAAAGAAACTATCAATCTACCGTTAATATGCTTAAAGTGATTGCTTAAATTAGTCCATTTTGCATAGAGAAATTTCAAGCCTCTTAGAAATGATTCTTCCTATATTTTAGTCTCCACAAGAACAATAAAATAAAGTTGTCTAGCTATTAGGTAGTCCTTTAAAACTAGCTACTTATTTGGATAATTAACTCCACGAACATTCCATATAGTGTAAACCATTGGGAGTTTCTAGACTTGGTCCTCCTCCTTGATTTGCGATTACTAAAACATGGATCTAACAATTCTTTATTATGATTCCTCGTCTTATGATCCATTTCAGCTTTGGCATTTGTAAATTTTTCTAATTATTTCTCATTGCAGTTTGGTTATATGTTAGAAATTGCCTCATTTCTCCTAGATTATTCCTTCCCTATAGGAGGTAGTTGCCTTGCCTCTCTTGGTAAGTTATATTACTAATTGCTCTTTACTACCTGTAGTTTGAACGAGGGATTGATTCAATCCTGCTTCAATTTGCTTATTGTTACCTACAATTCTTATAAAGAATTCCTTAATATTTTCTAGATTAGCCTTACCATATACCATTGATGATTTTGTTTCATTCCTCTTGAGGATTCAGACTTTGATAGTCTTTCTCAAATGAGGTCTCCATGGATATGCCAATTTAAACATGTCCTCTAGTAGTGTCCATTAACATTGAACTTCATTATAGGGATGTTTTCAAGAATCAACTTCTTGGTATGAATTTTTACATATCCTATCCTTTTGATATTAGAAGTATTATCATCTACTACTAAAGGAGTACCTAAGTAACTAGCTAAATAGCTTAAACCCTCTGAGGACCATTATTCAAAGGAATACAAAGGAAATTAACTTATATGGGATTTCAGTTATGATTTATCTAGTTTAAAGCCAATTTCCTATTTTATCACAAAATAGACTTACCTTGAATGTGTCAGGGCCCTAAGTCTATGATGTTCTATACCATTTCTTAAGAGAAAATCAAAAAATAAACAAATCATCCTCAATTATCAAAGTGTTTTGCAGTTCCCATTCCTTCTAGCTTAGATTAGCCAAGTGTTGAACACTTGGACAAACTATTCTATTGTCCAAGAATTAGCCCACTAAGGAGGCTTTCCATTTGGTCACTCCATTTTGAAACATCCCAAGAGAAGGAGAGAATAAACCCTCCTTATTTACGAAGATGAAATGTGATTTGTCAAAGCTATCTAAATCTCCTACTACTATACTCTAAGACTATTTCCCTAACTTCTAGAAAAAGGGGGTAGCCTTCTGTGTGGAAGGAAGAGGAGGGAAGTGTTGATGGTAAAATCTATCTACTTGTTTTACGCTAAAAAATCAAACGGGTCGTGACTTGTAGTTAAAAAGCGCAAATATCGATCCCACGGGGATTGATGCCTAGACATCACTTAATTTAGACAAGACTTTGTTTAAGAAACGAAATTATTTAATGCAAATAATCTGAAAAATTAAACTAAAATTTAAAGACTATCACAAAGCAATAGACAATACCAAAATGCAAAAAATTGAAATTCAAGAATTTAAAAACTAGAGATACTTTTTTCCTATTTTGTCTCCCTCTAATTTTATTAATCAAATTGTGTCTCACCTAAGATTTCTGAATGTATTAATTACCCCCTCTCAAAGTGTAACTAATTGTCCCTAATCGAATTAAAGGGAATCAATTGGATGATCTCTCAACCTACCTAATGACTCTACCGATTTAACTAGTTATTAAACTATCCTACGAGTGATCAACTGACTTCGTCGAGATCTCTCTTCTAACTAATCAATTGACGTGATGATTGTAAGTCTATAGGTCGTCAACTCTTGTTGTACAATCCTACACAATTAATCTCACTCACTCTTTCGATTTATTGCAAGATAACAAATAAAATCACCAATCATAAAAAACGACTTCATTCAATTCAATAAAATAGGAGTTCTAACAAAGGAGATCAAAAGCAATCCCTAAAACTAAATTAGCCATTCTTGGTCTCCATAACGTCATCAACACACAAATAATCCATCTTACAAAGATTAGAAGAAAAAAAACAAAAAATTGGATAAAAGGAACTCCTTCTTTTTTTTGCCAAAATCTGGAATTTTGGATCTTAATGTGCTATTTTCTACAATCTTAATGAAGATCCTTGACTTTAATCCTTGCTCAAGGCTCCAAACATGTGTTCTTCACTCAAAAATGGTGTTTCTACATAAGGGTTTTGTCCCCCTAATGATGGAGGCTTAAATATCCTTTTATAGTCTAAAAAACCTAAGTTTAATGAAGCCTTACATATTGTCTCTAATTGTATTCCCACGATCGTGGGAATTGGAAACAAAAAACTTCCTCTTTTCTTTTCCCCTTTAATCTCTAGCTCAATCTCCAAGTTGCTTAATCTTCCTACTTACATAAAAATTGTCAATTCTTACCTTAAATTAACATCAAACATAAAAGAATAATAATGGAAATCAAACTAAATGAAAACATACAAAATGACTCCTAAAATACAACAATAATCAATAATTATGCAAGAAAACACATGTCAATAACCTAAAAAAAACATATACTAATGCACACCTATCAACATCTCCACATTTAAATCTTTTCTTGTCCCCATGCAAAATAAATACAATCAATCAATTCTATCACTTCATTTTCATAAAGATCAAAGCATATAGTCCCTCAAATTTAAGCCAACTAAAATATTAAGTTAATACACATATGATTTCTACTTTTTCATTAGTGTACATAAGCAAACTCAACAATTAACACCATAACTCGAAGATAAGTAAAGATGCAAAATGAATTTTCCTCACAGTTTTCACTCATTTCTCTCAAGTGTTTGATGGTTAGTGTTTCGCTCAAACTTCCTATAGGAAATCACACTACCATAGGCTTGCTAATACACTAATTCTCCTCTATAATGATTGCATACATAAATAGATCAAAATGACTTATTTAAGGTTGTAATGTTAAGGTGGGTAAAGAGGGGAAAATGGTTAAGCGTAAGCATTAATAAAGGAAAAAGTGAGTAAAAACAGGATAACAACACATAACTCTGAGGTATACAAACATAACTGATATTCTGCACTTATTGATGCTACTCACTTGTTCTTCCTTTTTCTTTTCTTTTCCTTTTCAAAATTTTTTCATTTTTCTTTATTTTTTTCTAAATACATGGAAGAACTATGAATCAAAATAACACTATATACACTATAATCCATAGGCAGAAATATACTCAACTCATCTTGGTAAAATTTTTACAACGATCCCAACTAATGTATTACTTAATACTTTACTAAGCTTGCTAATGGATATGTTAATAAGGTTTTGGGTTTTAAATTTTTGAGTGTTTTCAAAAAACAAAAGGTCAAGGCTCAATAGTGATAGCAAGGGATAATCCAAAGGGTAGGCCTAAATCATCTTTATTAAGCATGCATCCAGTAGACTTAAACTAATTCAAAGCAAGTTCTGAAGGTAATAACCTAAGGAAGTATCACTCAACAAAGAAATAGAATGACTACAGATGGAGTAATGTGACTCAATCCTCACATTGGCTCAAATAAAAACACATTATGCATCTCTACACGATCTCATTTCAAATGTCAATTTATGACTAAACTTATATATCTAACTGTTTTTTATTACTCTATATGGTTCACTTTCTACTCAACTAGCTTAATCCAAGTTCAAACATGCATTCAATCTAATTCCAACTAGTATGATAGAATCTCATGGCAATATCCATTAGAATGATTCAAGTGCAATTCCATTGCTAACATAAAACATATAATATGCCTAACCATGCATCATATTTAACACAATGCAAACAATGCAATTGAGAAAGTCAAAGTCACCTCTCCACACTTAAAGTTTACATTGTCCTCAATGTGACAAGTCAACCACTAAACAAGGGAAAATGACATCAAACCATAAAAAAAAAAATTAAAACCAACAAATGGCATCAAACCAGACAAAAGAAATTGACATAAAACACAACAAAAAATGAAATTAAACCAAACAAAAGAAAAGACATGAAACTAAACAAAAGATGAAATGAAATGATAAAAAACAAGAGAAACAAAAAAATTAAAAGTTAAAGGATAAGGAAAGCTTATTCAGAAGATGGTGGTGACAGTGTTGGTGAAGGAGCTTCAAAATTGTTCCTCTGATAGAAGTTGAGGAACCTCTTCTTCAATCTACACTGCTCCTTATGGACTTTCCGCATTTGGGTGTCGAGCTCATTTAGTTGGGATGTCATTTGTTAAGAATTGGCAGTGATCTGGTCGAGGATTTGTTCATATCAATCGACCTCCGCTAGTGCATTCTGTTCTTCCTCTACCGCTTCTTCCTCTAGCTCCGGGACTGCACGGGATGTGGAAGATCGGGAGGCCATTGTATTGGTGCCCCTCCTATTCCTCACTGCAGTACGCGTCTAAGGATTTCGGAGACAACTTCATTCAATTCAATAAAATATAAGTTCTAACAAAATAGGTCAAAAGCAATCCCTAAAACTAAATTAGCCATTCATGGTCTCCATAACATCATCAACACACATAATCCATCTTACAAAGATTAGAAGAAAGAAAAACACAAAAAATTGGATAAAAGGAACTTCTCTGCTTTGCCAAAATCTGAAATTTTGGATGTTGATGTGCTATTTTCTCCAATCTTGATGATAATCCTTGACTTCAATCCTTCCTCAAAGTTCCAAACATGTGTTCTTCACTCAAGCATGGTAGTTCTACAGAAGGGTTTTGTCCCCTCCTAATGATAGAGGCTTAATTATCCTTTTATAGTCCAAAAAACCTAAGTTTAATGAAGCCCTGCATATTGTCTCGGATTGTAATTCCCACAATTGTGGGAATTGTGGGAATTGGCCACATAAAACTTCCGCTTTTCTTTTCCTCTTTGATCTTTAGCTCAATCTCCAAGTTGATCAATCTTCCTACCTACATAAAAAAAGTCAATTCTTACCTAAATTAACATCAAACATAAAAGAACAACAACGGAAATAAAACTAAATGAAAACATACAAAATGACTCCTAAACTACAACAATAATCAACAATTATGCAAGAAAACACATGCCAATTACCTAGGAAAACATATACTAATGCACACCTATCAGGAAGTCATCTTGCTCTATATGCGCATCAAGAACAATGACTCAAGAGGGGGTTGAGGAGGAGGGTCTTGCTGACATTTTACCAATATTAGTAAACTATCAAGGCTCAAACTAGGCAGGAAATTTGAGCCAAGGTTAGGTTACTTGAAAAGGAAAAACCCAATTCAAACTATATGAACTAGGCAGCAATAGGTAGTCCAAGAAGAGAATAAGGCAAGTAAAGGAGAAAATAAGGGAAGCAAAGCACGTAATAATGAAGATATAATCAAAGGAAGATGGTTAAATAGCCATGGGGGTCAGGTTTAGAGAGGAGGAGGAGAAAAACAACCATGATTGAATAATCTATTCTTCTTTTAGGCTTATTTTCTTCTTGAAGCTCTTTTCTACTCCTAAGGTTTGTTGCCATTATATGTTCTTTACGATTTGTTTCAATGGTACTAAGCAAAATCAGTGGTACTGAGCAAACTCCTTTGGTCTTTTAGATGCTAATTTTGCAATTTGATCGATCTGAAACTCCAAGTTACATATAGAAGCCTCTATTATTTAATATCTTGCATCTTACTCTTGAACAAGCTTGAACATCATGTCTTTTTGATTTGGCTTCTTGGTTTGAGGTGGTTGTTGGCAAATCCCAGTAGAGGGTTATTCCTTACTTGCCCTTGATTTCCCTAAGAGAAATTGGGGTGATTTCTCCACCCATATTATAAGTATTATTGTACCAATTACTTTATGGTTTAGGAGTATTCTTGATATAATCCACATATTCGAGCTGTAATGCTTGACAATTTTGACTTGAATGTTCTAGCCTGTAAACCTCACATTGCATAACTTGTTATGGATTCATAATCAATCTATCAATCTTTCTACTTAGAGCCTCCACCTAGTTTGCCAATTGTGCTACTACATCCACTACATATACCCCTATTGGCTTGTTAAATCTTACTTGATAGGAGCATCACTAATAATTATTCATAGCTATGTTTTTAATGAGGTCATGGGCTACTTCTGGTGTCTTATTATTTAAAGTACCTAACCACTACATCTATCTTCTACCTTGTATTCTAATTTAGCGCATTATAGAGGGTCTGAATTTGCGTCCATAGTGGTAGACCATCATGTTGGCATTTCCTTAACATCTATTTGAACCTCTCTTATGTGTCATATAATGCCTTTAAATCAACCTGAAAAATAGGAGGAGATATTAATCCTCAACTTAGCAGCCTTTACTAGAGGAAAGTACTTGAAAAGAATTTTCTCTACTACTTTGTCCCACGTCATAAGTGATGATCTAGGTAAAGAGTTTAATCATTACTTTGCCTTGCCCCTCAATGAAAATGGGAATATTCGTAATCTGATTACATCATCATTATGACAATGCTAGAGTCCGCTCACGTCAAATTCATAGACATATCAATAATATTACATCTAGGCTAGTGTTACCATTTAGTCGTTATCCCATCTTGATGAAACTACAATTAAGAATAATTTAGGAATAATAAATAAATGCAAATTAAATCTTATAATTATGATCTCATTATAATTTCAATTACACACTAATTATTTCAAGGATTATATCTTTATTATACACAAATATAAAAATGCCTTTATTAAGTAAAATACTAACAATCTCTCACTTACACTAAATCCAATTCATCCACATGTCAATCATATTTCTTATGAGACAATGACTTAGTAAGAGGATCTGCAAGATTCTCTTCAATTGGAGCTTGTGCTAGTGATATGTCTTTCTACTCTATTATATCCCTGATAAAGTGAAACTTCCTTAGTATATGTTTAGATCATTGATGAAAAATTAGTTCCTTTTCTTGTGCAATGGCGTCAATGTTTTCATAATACAATACCTTTGGCTCAACAAAGCTAAAAACCACGCCAAGTTTGATGATTAACTTCTTAATCTAAAATGTTTCCATTTACCACCTTTGACACTAAAATGTACTTTGCCTCATTCGTAGAATTTGTAATTATTGGTTATTTGAAACTATTCCAACTTACTTAACCACCAGTTAAAGTGAAGAGGAATTGAACACTAGCACTTAAATACTCTTTAGCTCTTAGTTTAACTACTCGATACACTAAAAAAATATCTTTTGTTTTTCTTAAATACTTTAAGATATTTTTAACAACCTTTTAGTGACCATCATATTATTTGCTTAAAACTTGCTCATTAAGCTTAAAGAATATGAGACATCTAGTTTAGTATATACCATCATTGATTTATACCTTACAGCAATCGATTTGGTTACAGTTTAGTAACAATTATTTAAAGATATTCTTTATCTTGTACATGTTTAGATATATATTATAAAGTTTATGGGATAATTATACATTCCAAATGAAATTATAATGAGATTATAATTATGAAAATCATATTACATTTGTATATTATCTCTAAATTATTTCCAATTATTGTTTTATTAAGATTAGAAATTAATAAAAAGTAAACACACTGGCACTTACTATGCTTTTCCTTATGAAAGAAGTAGTCGCTCTCATAGAATAAACTATCAAGATACTTAAACAAACATATGGGTGCTTGTTAAAGAAAAAATTCATTGAACTGACCAGATATGAAAAATCTATTTGGAAAATTACTTATATGTCCTGGAAATTCTCATTATGATGATTGTATAAGTGATAGTTTGACTTGAGGTCTCCAAAATTATCTTGTATAGGAATTGTTATATTTTGATAGTACTTATGACTTATTATAATCATAGGTCATTAAATTAGTAGCTATTGGATATAGCATAAACTATATGGAGGTAGTTAAGTGATCAAGATAAGATTCATCACCCTAAAGTAATTAGGGATAATGTTATGTTGTTCTTGATTAGTATTGATTCGAAAAATCCTTAGATAAGGTGGAATGTTGTTTTATAAGTAGTTTACAAATGTCATTAATTGAATCGATAGTTAATTTTAGAGAACTAATATGATTGGACTCAAAATAGAGCAGACACTAATTTTATGCTCTATGTCTAATCAAAACATTATATGGTGAAGTGATTAAATTATACAAAAAAATCATGCACAGAAATATTAGTAAAAACTACTTTGACATCCTTAAATATTTGGGTGGTTATAATGTGTTGCTAGATGCCAAGTTTGATATATGATTATAAAATGTTTAAATAGAGAATTTAAGATAAATTAAAAAGGAGTTATAATTTATCAAATTATAATTATAATTTATAATTATTGCCAACATATTTGGGAACTTTATAGGTCTCATATAAAAAATGGGTTAAAGAAAGCAAAGATATTTGAATCAAGTTAAACTTGATTGTAAAGTTTAAGAAACTTTATGGTTAAATATGAGATATTTAATAAATAAGGATCAATATGAGATATTGGATCTTAATTTAGGCATAATTGATACAAATAATTCTAATTAAAGTTTAATTAGACAAGTTGAAATAACTTTATAACTCTTACAGAGAGGGTTAAACAAGAAGTGCTAAGTCCATTTTAATTTCAATTAAATTACTAAAATGTTCAAAACTTATTATAACTTATTATAAACAGGCTTAAGCTCTGATGGATTTAGCACTTCTTGCTTAACACTCTACATAAGAGTTATAGAGTTATCTCAACCAGTTCTTTAGATACCATTAAAGAGTAAACACTTGTACGACTACGGTAGTTAATATAGATAAATTTCAAAAATAGTTTAAGGAGTACGACAAGAAAAGAATCAAGCTTCATAATAAAGTATGAATTAAGATTCATGCATTATTATGATTTAATTGTTAATTATTTTAAAGAATAAAAGTTATCTTAGTTTTTGGGAAATCAAAATTAGAAAAAGTTTCGTAATTATTCTGCTGTGATCGGGATTGGATCCCATCCAAATTTCCTGATAGTGGTATTAGAGCAAATTTTAATTCTATAATTTGATTGATTTGTTTTATTATTATTGATCTTGAATTTTGAAATTGAAATTAAAGCCCTAAAAATCATATTTATATATGATTATTTTAACCCAAAAAGGTTTAGATTGAAATTTCATAGAACCTTAGATCTAATTCGATTTAAAATTGAATTGTAAATATGATTAATAATTGTATAAGAGTTAAACAATATATTAAACAATACATGAAAAGTTCAACCGAAACTCAAAATTAGAAATCCAAATTGAGAATTCTAGAAATTACAGTAAGTTGCTATATCAGCTGGGGCTTTGGTTTGGGTATTAGTATTGTGGCTTTTGTGATTGCTAAAAAACAATGTATTTGTAGCTCCATCTAGCGGTAGTGTATGACTTGAATAAGGCATACAATTGTTAGAATTTATATTGGAATAAGAAATCACAATGAACGCAACAATACATTAGATCCATCATTTCCTTTTCACATAGCCTACAACTATAAGAAGATCAAATTGATTTCTTCTAGATTTGGAATTGAAAAGGAAGAGCGTTTAGTGATGATTGTCATAGGAAATATGGGTTTTCATATTTGGAGAAAGTGATGTGATTTATTAGAAGTCAATGTTATCTCGTGAAAGAGTGCAACTAGAATCCAGGTTCAACCACATTCTGCACATTCAAAATAATTAGGAATGGCTATGATATCCCTAAAACCATCACAAATATATTTCTTATGAGATATACGATAGAGTTTACTAGTTTGAAGGATTAAAGAATGGTGATGTTGCGAGTTCAAGTGATGAGCTTGTATCTCAGAAGGTAAAGAAGCTCAGAATTTGTGAACCCAAATGCTA
The DNA here is from genome assembly GCA_027575705.1 of Erythroxylum echinodendron. Classification (NCBI taxonomy): domain Eukaryota; kingdom Viridiplantae; phylum Streptophyta; class Magnoliopsida; order Malpighiales; family Erythroxylaceae; genus Erythroxylum; species Erythroxylum echinodendron. The sequence goes on from JANZXR010000002.1 coordinate 29,784,868, forward strand.
TCACAAATTTCACATAAATAAATAGGACCATCAACACCATCTACATTTCTGGTAAGGAATAAGCCCTTTACGGTATGGCCAGGCACATTACCATTGATGAAAGCAAGGAGCAGGCTGTTGGTGGCACACTGAAACACCACAAAACAGCTAGTGATGTCAGTTGGCTCCAGATGTATGGAGGCTACATCTATGGTTGGAATCTGGCAACTGGCGGTGAGGTTCTCCCACAGTAGTCGCGACAACAGGCATCGCTAGAGTTGCTTATAAGCAATAATGCTTCCTGAGACACGACTGCTGACAATTGGAAAGTTGGCAGCAGCATGGTCCAGCTACCAACAATGAGGACCTGCAGTAAGGAGACATTAATAGTGGTTGACGATGGTGACAGGATGTGTGACGCAAAGGACTAGCCAGTAGTAGGAGCAAAGTTGTGACTGCATCATGTTGGTGGCCAGGGATTCGTCATCTTTAAGACTCTGTTTGGTTAAGGGGTTGAGGATGGAATGGAATGAAACGTAACACACTTCCATCGTTTGGAAAGAAGTTTTATAATAGAATAGAATGGAATGGGATGGAAGCGGAGGGTTTCACGTTACGTTCTATTACATCATAAACAGTGAAAATAAGAAACCTCCGATTCGGAAGGTTCAGGATGGAACGTAAACTAATAAATACAAACTACCTGATATACCCTTAATAATTTTTCGTAATACCAACTGTGACCAAGTCATAATATTATATTAAATAGAATTAATATATTAAATAGAATAGA
>JANZXR010000002.1:29814568-29829949 GCA_027575705.1 Erythroxylum echinodendron
AATTATATACAATTTTTATTAATAATATAAAAATATTATTATTAGGGTAAGGAGAAATAATATAAAAATATTATTAATTATATACAAAGGGGTCAGGGTTAGAAGAAATAATTGGTATTAAGAAAAATTATTGAGAGCATATTAGGTACTATGTATTTATTAGTTTATGTTCCATCCTAAAGTCCCCAAATCGGAGGTTTCTTATTTTCACTGTTTATGATGGAATGAAACGTAACATGAAACGCTCCGCTTCTATCTCATTTCGTTCTATTTCATTATGAAACCCTCAAACAAACGATGGAAGTGTATTACGTTCCATTCTGTTCCATTACTAAACCTCCAACCAAACAAACCCTAAGCCTACAAATTGAGTGATAACCACATATTACAGATGCTAAGGGAAATAGGTTATCACCTAATGAAATCTTCTAAATAGGATTGGAGACCACTATACATAAAAGAATTATTAGATAGCTGACTAATGTGCAAGCTACAAAAAAATTCCTTAAACATGAGTATACCTTAACTAATACCAAGTTAACTATACAAACTTTTATGTTTTTGTTTGTGCATAGCATGCTAGAAGCTACATAAGGAAACTAGTACATAAGGAAACTAGCCAATCTCAAATAATCGCTTATTAGGTTAAACTAGTGAGATTTTTCTGTACTAATTTTTACTCAACATAAGTTCTATTGAGCAAGATTATAAATACATGTTATGATACCTTCTTATTTGGAGCTAATTTAGGAGGATCCAAAATAACTATATCCCATGATTCTTTTCTTGAAAGTGCATCCTTCATGAATTCTGTTACATCTTCCCTCACGAAAGATATTTTTCTTGGATCAAGGTTATTAAGATTAATATTCTCTTTAGCAAGCTCCACGGCAGGACATGATGAATCAACACCTGAAATTTATGAAGTTATTCAATTAGTGTTGATAATACATGGAATTTCTAGATAAACTATTTTTAGTAAATTAAGAAACTTTGGAGTAATTAATTTAAACACAAATAGAGAAGGATTAATATGACGGGTTTTTAATACAAAATTTCACCGTCAGTGGAAAGAAAGCAACCACACTTTCTTTATTTTTTGCTTTTCCCCTTTTCATAGTTCAAGTAGCTCCAACGAAGAATATCAAATTGATATGTATATTTAAAAAATGGAACTTATAATTCATATCATGATAAAATAAAACCGATAATAGTTCCTTTTCTAGTTCCCACGCCATAAATAACAATAGTTAGCACAAAGGTTTTCTTCCATCTGGATGAACACCTACAAATTGTAAATAATTATATCTATTTTCACAATATTCAACTTCTTCTTGATATTGACTAATTAGGGGTAAAATATAATTAACCTGATTATTGATTTCAGTACAAATATTATAATTATTCATTATAATTATTCTAATAATCTCCTTTTTTGCTTTACAGTTTGCTTTTTTATCATTTCTATAGAATTTAATTAACCTTAATTTATCTACTTTTTCTTGTATCTACTTTTATTGAAATTTCCACAATTAGCTTTCAAGGATCAAATTTAACAATGAGCATTAGATATAAGGTATATACACAAAAATTAGGATACATTGGAATTAAAAAAAGGAAACATAAATGGACCAGATAGTCCTGCAATTCTCCATTGCAACGGAATGTCATCCTTGTTTAAAGCAATGAGGTTACAAAAAGGAAATGCAATTGCTCTTAATTAATGCAAATGATTGGTGGCAATAGCTTCTTCCCCAATTTTGTAGTTGAATATCCTATAGCAAAGTGTTGTTCTAAAGATCAAATTTTGTCTATTCTAAGCAGTAACGGTGTATTTTCTTCCACAAATTCACGTGAACCAAACTAACTTCCTATTCAATCTCATAAAAAAATGTTAACGATGAAAGAAGAAAAGGATAGCAATGTAATGCATAAACTCTATTTCAGTTGTACAAGTTCTCTGAACAAGGAGGAACCGAATAAGGAAAGTTAACAACAAACTAATACCTGTGACATTTATGGCACCTCCATGTGCTGCATTAAGAGCAAAGCCACCACTATAACAACAAAGGTCAAGAACTTTCTGATCTCTTGAAATTGTGGATAAGAACTGTCGATTCTCTCGTTGATCAGCATAAAATCCAGTCTTTTGGCCCACCAATGAAATTGCATAAGAAATACCATTCTCAACAACCTTGAATATACAAATTAAGAAGGAATCAGTTGTATTTCATGCACTAGAGAATTCAACAAGGAATTAGAAAGCATTTTATGGAAATAGGTTACAATAGGCAACATAGTGTAATACCATAAGGCATAAACTCAGAAAAATATTAGCAATAAAAAGCATGAAACTCATTGGCCTACTATCATTTATCCTTTTTACATCACAATTAACTGTTACGTAAACTACAATGAATTATTAATGGACATCAGACAAATAATGTCATATGTCTAAATGGAAATAAAACACAACTACATTAAAGAAAAAAGTGGAAGTATAAATCATAATGAAAATGAATTTTATCGATCATAAACACATAAATGGAAACATACATAATTAGGAGAAAAGAAATTGTAAATTTGTGCAACAAAAGTGGCATTGGCATCATCACAAGCATATCATGCTATTGGTAAATTACAATTAATTGTGCAAATGTTGCCATGTAGTTTCAATATTGTATTCTACCTTTATTCTTTCAGAAAAAGTTGATGCATGCCTTTCTACCAAATCTGACAAATCCACTCCTTCTTCCTTTAAAATTTCAATTGATGGCCTCCAGTTTATATGGGTAACTTCCTCAATTCTACTAATGTAAGCCTCAATTTCTTGTTTGTACTTTTCAACCCAAGCAGCAGATGATGCAATGACAGCTAAATCTCCAAAAACATCAACAATTAAGCCAGACAACCTGCAATGAGGTATTGGCATGCAATAGGAAGACCAAGCAGATTAGTATGTACAACATAGTGAAGTCTTTGATATTCATCAATGTAGCAATATTGTGCATTAAATATGATAGTTCTAATGTAAGAATCACTAGACAGATACGTTAAGAATTAGGTAGCCCAACATTCAGCAATAAGGGTCATTGTTCTACTTAAGGTCATCTACTAGTGACAATTCAACTTACTTTGATTAATATCTAGAAGGTGCCATAAATCTATTCAAGAACTATATTGCATTAACATACATGTCCATTTTAGGGAAATATGCATGTATCTGTACATGATAAAACACCTAGACCTAACATTTTAAAAAGTGAAATAAGAATTAGGTTAGTTATACATAGATCACTTGTGGTTTGTGTAAGTGCAAAGTAATACTAGGTTATTTCAATTCAGTTTTAAAACCCTCTATCGTATTGAAATTTTTGATCGACTCCATTAAAAACAAAAATCATTGGTGGAAGTCCATATGAGATGAAGTTTGAGTATGAAGGAGACAATGCTATGACAAATATCTTGTTTTACAATTACTGATCAATAAACTTTACAATTTTATAGGTGAAATTTGTTAATAATATAAACAATAGGACTAGAGTTAAATTGTTATAACTGGAAATTTTATTTAGCTGTACAAAACACATAAAGTCCCTTGTGTATGCAATAGGTAGCAACTTGAAATATAAAGTACCTGTCTCCTTCACTATTGACAAGGCGATATGCATTTGTATGGGTAGATGGTAGACCTAATCTCCTACGCAGCTTAACAGCTGCTTCAATTCTTGTTTCAAGAAGTTTCCCCATGTTCAACGCACAAGATGGATCTCTAAATGGCATGCATAAAGAACTGAGCACCCTTATAAAGAGACAAAACCAATGGGAAAGCTTATGCTAATTACACACCTTGTAGCTTCATCTTCAAGCTGCATAAGCCTAACACAAAACATTGACATTGAATTGTACAAACCCCATCCAATAGGTTTCTCTGTCCCATCAGTGACCAACACAATATCCCCAATTTTAGGTGGTGGTTTACCAATTATTCTATCAACGGCTCCACTGTATACCATTGGGTTTCCCTCCTTAAAAATATGTGTCTTCCCCTTTTTCAGTACAACCTTTGGTAGACCTGCTCAAACCAAACCTAAAAAGAAAACTTGACAATCACAATTGATCTAATAAATAGTAACAACATATTTTCAGTCGATGTTCTTTATTACTTTTTCTTCAAATGGCAACATATAAGATGCAAATATTTGTGGAATTACCAATTAAATGCAATCTAAGTGCATATAAACATTTAAAGGAAAGTCCTCCATATTTTTACTTGCAATCTTTTCCCGTTAATGGAATTAGCAATTACCAAAAGAAAAAGAAATCTGCCATATTTCACTATTTTTGAAGTAATGTCCAATAAATCGAAAGAAGCTATAAATCAACCATGTATAACAACCAAGTGAACGAGCTGCACATCTTAAGGATGGAACCGCATCATCAAATAAGTTGCGACTTATCTTTAAACCCCAAGACAACTATTTTACCTCTCCAAAGAAGCAACTTCACCATATAACAAATCCGGCATTTGCTTACCAATGCATTCCTTCTATACACTTTAATAAAAATATTGGAAATAGCACAACCAGTGACAACTGAAGCCACGACATTCCAAACCATAGCCAAACATACAAATCACATTTCCTCTTAAAAAAGCACTCATCAGAAAGTGTTGACACAGAAATGCATTTTGGCAATAAAATTTCAACAGCAATCAGATAGCACCAATAACTGAATGATAAAACAATTATACCTTTATAACTAGAGTAGGCCTACCAATTCAAATATGCTTACCGACATTGTTGTTATGATAGACGGCATGAACATCAGCAAATTGCTTGAGCTCAATTCTTGGGATTTTAGTCAGCAACTACTTTTTTCCTTTCTACTAGAAAGAAATCTAAACTTTAAATACCCCTTTTATCTTTGAAGAATAAAAAGGAAAAAAAAATTGAAACGCAAAATTAAGGGAACCCAATAGCGCCAGAGCACAAAATGTGAATAAAACGAAAAAAACAATAAAAAATTTGAGATCTAAGCAAAGAGATCAAGGAGCGAGAAGAGGAAGTGACCTCTAGGCTGAGAAGAAGCAATCTGTTGAAGATGAGAGGGGGAGGCAGATGGCAATGAAGAGAGAGGAAGCAACATCATGAAGCGCGCCGGAAGCTTCATCTCCTGCATGTGCAAGTTATGAAACTTGCTAAGACTTAGCCTGGTTTCTGTATTTTCAAAAACAAAAAATTAAATTATTAATTTTATTTTAATCTTTAATATAATATTTATTAATTAAATTAATAATATTTATTATAAATAAATAAATAATTTTGTAAAATTTACTAATAAATAAATAATACTTTAATATTCATTTTAATGAGTAAAACTATTTATAATTAAGTATTTATTATTCAAAATTGTAAAGATATTTTACAAATAAATATATTTATTAAATGAAAAAATTGCAGCAAAACCAAAAAAAAGTAAATGGATATTGATTGATTAAGATGACAATAACTGGGTAATGAAGTATAGTTGGCAAGTAGTTTTGATTGGCGGTTAGTCTTTACCGTTACGGTGTAACGGCTATGGACTCAGCAGTGTCATTTTAGTTTGGTGCCTGATAAAGTGGTCATTGATGTCGCTTTTAGTGTCTCCAACATTTGGGTAACAACACGTGAATTACAACGTTGTGTTTCTAAGTGTCAAAGGAGTGTGCCTCCGAGTAGCTATATAAGCTGGTTATCTCCACTTGTGCATGCTGTCAAACTTAATACGAATGGGACAACTTGAGACAACTGTTGATAAGCTTTTCAGAATAACAGAAAACTATTTACATCGTAAGTTGTTAATTCAATAGAAGAAGACGAAGAGAACACACAGAAAGAGACAAACACACAGAATCGCAGAGATTTAGAGAGAGAAAAATATTTTCATTCTATTTTGGCATATTCGTGTATCCGTTATAGATTCCTTTAATACACGTGATTCACTGCTCGATATGCGCTAGTATACACTTACAACCATGAGCCCTTATTTAAACGTTGCGTTAAAAGAAATTTAAAGGGACTTTCCGTTGCTTTCTGCATTAATTTCTTCTTCCTCATTTGATTCTGCAATAATTCCCTTCCCCTTAACACCCTTATCTCTCAAGTTAACTTTCGAAAAGCATTTTTGGAGGTCAATTAAGTATTCCCATGTCACTTAGGTGTTCTCACCATCTGACCATTGAATTAACCACTGAGTGACTGCACAATTGTTTCTTCTTTTTATGCGTCGGTCTAGCACTGCTATTGATATTCGTTCTACCGGATTGAGGAATTCTGGTAAGTTGAAGAAATACTGTCTTGCTCTGTATGTGCCTTCTTAAGCTACGACACATGAAACATGGGGTGTATTGCAGTCTTTGGTGGAAGCTCCCACCTGTATGCCACCTTCCCAACATGCTAAATCACCTTGTATAGTTTGTAATATAGGGGTGACAACTTCTAGTTGCTTCTTCTCTTAATGGAATGTTGCTTGTAAGGTTGTAATTTCAACAACACTAACTCGCCAACCTTAAATTCACGTTCTGATCTCTTGGAGTTTGCATATTGCTTCATTCAATTTTGGGCCTTTTGTAAATGAAATCTTGTGACGCTAATCATCACCTCCCTGTTCTGCAAAATTTAATCGACTTCTAGCACCTTAGAGTCCCTTGAGATATAAGGCATATAGATCGGTGTTAGATATCCATAAAAAGCTTCAAATGGTGTAGAATTAATGGAAGGTCGATAGGTTGTGTTATAACATCACTCAGCCAGAGGTATCCATTCCTGTCATTTATGAGGTGTCTCACAACAAAAACACCATAGATAAGTTTTGAGAATCTTATTCACTACTTCCGTTTGGCAGTCTGGCCTCGAGTGGTAGGTGGTGGAATATTTCAGCTTAACTCCTTACAAGCACAGGATCTCTTGCCAAAAATTACTTAAAAATGCGGGATCTCTATCACTGATAATCGATTATGGCATTCCATGTAGTTTGAACACATTATTAAGGAATACTTCTGCAATGTCACAAGCAGAATAGGGATGTTTAATAGGAATGAAATGAAAGTATTTCGTAAATCAATCCACCACTACTAAAATAACTTATTTCCCCTTTGACATCAGTAACTTTTCTGTAAAATCGACGCTCTCCTCCTTCTAACTACATTATGGAATTTTAATAGGTTGCAACAGATCGAGATAAGCAGAACTATCATATTTCCTCCTCTGGCAACTCATACATAGCTGGATATGGGCTCGAACATCCCTAGCCATTCCTTTCTAGAAAAACATATTCGGTAGCTTCTTTAGTGTAGCTACTGCCCCTACATGACCTCCCATGGTGTCATCATGGCTAATTTCAATGATTTGCTAACGGAGTTTCTTGTTTTCTCCTACCATCAACCTCCCCTTCCATCCCAATAACCCATCCTTCCACTCATAAACACTAGACTTCATATTGGCTGATTCCAACCTTCTGATGATGTCTTGAATTCCTTGATCTTCTTGCTAACTCTGTTTAATTTCTTCCAACAGTTCGCCTTGTATCTGTGTCACAGACAACATCAACATTGTTGCACTAGTAATTCTGGAGAGAACATCAGTAGTTGCATTCTCTTTCCCACTGTGATAATGCACTTCGAAGTCATACTCCAGAAGTTTCGGTGGCCATGATTGTTGAAAAGGTGTAGAGAGACGTTGCTCTAGTATGTATTAAAGACTCCGATGGTCAGTTTGAACAATAATAGTTTGAGGCTCAGATAGTGATGCTAGTGTTTAATTGCTTTGATCACAGCCAAAAACCCCTTTTCATAAGTAGAGAAACCATGATGCTTATGAGCTAACGATTTACTGAGGAAAGCAATGGGATGTCCTTCCTGTTGTAACACTGCCCTGATTCCTTGTTCACTTGCATCGGCCTCAACTACGAAAGTTTGTGAAAAATCTAGTAATGCCAGCATTGGAGTCACCATAAGTGCTTCCTTTAATCTCCTAAAGATTGTCTGCTCTTCTTGTTTCCATTCCCAGTGGGTTATTTGTTCCTTCTTAAGCATCTTTGTCAAAGGTTTGGCTATCATCCCATAACCTTTAATAAACCTACTATAATGGCCCGTGATCCCCATAAATCCTCTTAATTCTTTAATTCCTTTCGATTCAGGTCATTCCTCAATTGTCTTGACCTTCTGGAAGTCTGTTGCTACACCTCCTTCTTAAATCATATATCCCAGATATTCCACTTGACATGCCCCAAATACACATTTGTTCCCTCGTAAGAATAACCGGTTATCCTTCAACGTCTGGAGAGCCACCGCAATGTGTTCTATATGCAATGGTAATGATGAACTGTAAATTAATATATCATCGAAAAACACCAACACAAAATAACGCAAGTATGGTCTAAACAATTCATTCATCAATATCTAAAATGTTGAAGGAGCATTCATTAAACCAAAGGGCATGAATAGAAATTCATAGTGCCCTTCATGGGTTTTGAAAGTCGTCTTTGGAATGTCGTCCTCTTGCATCCGAATTTGGTGGTATCTCGAATGTAGGTCTAGTTTGATGAACCAACTGGCACTATGTAACTCATCTAGTAAATCTTCAATGAGTGGTATCGAAAATTTATCCTTAATCGTGTGCTTGTTCAACTCCCGGTAATCTACATACATACGCCAGGAGTTGTCCTTCTTCTTGACAAGGACCACATGAGATGTGTAAGGCCTGTAACTATAACGAATGAATCCCTATTTCAAGAGTTCCTGCATAGACTAGTCTATTACATCCTTTTGCGTCCCTGACTATTAATAAGGGCACATGTCAATGGTATCAACTTCGTCCTTCAATTTAATCTGATGATTGTGCTTGCAGTCCGGTGGAAGCTAATTTGGTTCCTGAAACACCTTTACATACTCAATCAAAATAGTGTTAATCTTGTCAAAGGCACTCCCCTCCTCGTCCATTATTCTCATATGTTGCAATTAATACTCGATAGGAATCGTTAGTTGCTTCATCAATAGTTGGCCGCTGGTTGAACGTTGCAGAGTCTTCTAAAACTCCTTGCTCAAAATGACTCAAGGTCTCCCTTTTGGGTTTCCTTGCAGCGTTATTATGTGTCCTTTCCAATTAAATGTCATCATTCTATCCTTAAAGTTACATAGTACATCGTCTAGACCAACCAGCTACTGAACTCCTAAGACAATGTCGCACCCCCTCGCGACAACACCAACGTGTCCATGGTGAACTGTGTCCCTTGCATGGTCCAGATGAAATTCTTACATCACTGTCTACATTCCAGCTGAAGTCCCCCTCCTACCATGATGGAAACTGGCTCAATTTCTTGAAGATCACAACCCCCTTTCTTGACTATAGCAGTGTCCACAAAATTATACATACTTCCATTATCAACCAAGATGTGAATTCGTCGCCGCTGATGCATCCTAACTAACCTCATCTGTGTAAACTCTACCTTTCCCGACAATCCTAATATAGCTTGCAAAGACACTATCAGACATTTTCTTCATCGAACCCTTCTTGACTCTCTTCCTCCTCCGATTTCGGTGATGTCTTCCCATTATTTTCCTCTCCTGATATTACATAAAATTGAAGATGTCGCTTTATGGCCCAAGTTGTATTTCTCATCACATTAAAAGCATAGACCTTTTGCTCTTTTCTCGTCAAAATCAGTACTGCTTATAGGTTTTGAAGGCTTAAAGGATCTTATTGACAGTGAACGAAACATTGGAGAAGGTGTGGGTAAGATTCTTTTATGCTGGGACTTCGGTTAATGGTGGCCAGTTGTGACAGTTTTAGGATTGAATTCAAATGACCTTCAGTACTCGTGTTCCTAGTTATGTTGGTTCGATTAAGCATCGTATTGCCTGTTGATAATAGGATCACCTCTTACTTTCGAGCTAATGTATGTGCCTAGTGCAGAGAACGCGGTTTATGCAACTTCACTGTGACCCCAATCTCAGTCTTCAATCCTTTAATAAAAAATCCAACCAAGTACTCTTTTGGTAACAAAATTTTGTTGGAATGATGATCGAACTGGGTGCAGTAGTCTAATACCATTCCCGTCTGCTTCAAATCCTTAAAATCCCCCAATGCATCGTCAAACATCTCCGCATCGAACCTCTGTTTAATAGCCTTTGTGAACTCATCCCAATCATCCACCTCAGTTTTATTACGATTCCTAATATATAGTCGATACCACTTCTGTGCTTATCCATCCATATGTAGAATTGTAATATTCACCTTCATCCTTTCGAAAATGTGATCTAGCTGGAAAAATTTTCACAACAGTACAACCACAACTTAATCTTGTCACTGCCAAACAAAGGAAATTCGATTCTACTCAACCACGTCAGTGGATTATTTTCCTCTGTCTCTTGTCACGAATGGCTACTCAGGGATGTTGGTTCTTTCAATCCGAGTTCGCCCTGATGTCTCTCCCCCTTGCAAGATTATGGTTCTCAACTCCATCATTTCCTTTTCTATCTTCTCAGTCCTATTTTGAATTTCCGACAATATATGCTCACTCCTATCTTTGGATTCTAGCAACATTTTTTGTTTCGAATTTGCGCCTCCATTAGTCCCTTCAAGTTTTCTTCTAAGCGTCGCATTTTTGCACCTCTCGTACCTTCAGTCATAGTTATTCCCAGGTTCACCGCTCTGATACCAATTGTTGATAATTTTTTTGGAACAACAGAAAAATATTCACGTCCTAAGTTGTTAATTCAACAAAAGAAGACGCAAAGAACAGAGAGAGAGAAAAACACACAGAATCGTATAGATTTAGGGAGAGAAAAACATTTTCATTCTGTTTTGGCATATCTGTGTATCCATTACAGATTCCTTTAATACACATGATTTACTGTTTGGTAGGCGTTAGTATACGCTTACAACCATGAGTCCTTATTTAAACACTGCATTAAAAGAAATTCAAAGCAAGCTTCCGTTGCTTCCCGCATTAACGTCTTCTTCCTCATTTGATTTTACAATAACAACCCAAGCATTACACAGGCGGGAGGCTTGCTGCATAATAGTAAGGGTATCTGGCTGGTGGGTTTCAAAGTACACTTGGGTATTTGTTCAAACATCGTAGCTAAGATGCAAACCTTGTGGTTTAGATTATTGCCTGTATGAAGAGTAAGGTATAGGATTGTGGAGTGTGAATTGGATGCCCAAGTGGTGACCTTTTTAGAACAATTGATGCTTTAACTCACCCATTAGCTGGTCTGATTTTGGATATACGAGAACTATTAAGTAGGCGTTGGTCATGCTCTTTGCAACACATCTTGAGGGAGGGCAATTTTTGTGCTGATGCTCTTGTTAAGGCAGCTTGTGATTCAATGATGAAACGTGAGATATTAGTTGAGTCTCCAAGAGAACTACTTTTTGTTCTATCTGCCAACGCCCGTAGTGTTGCTTTTCTCAGAGGCTATCCTAGCATTTAGTAACTACTTCTCTTTGTTAACTAAAAAAAGAAGAAGATGAAAATAACCATACAAGCACGATTTCTCAATATAAAACTCTCAACATGGCTTAGTACCTAGTTAATATACTACAACTCAGAAATATATTAAACCAGCAATTCATTTGTAAAGACTATAAACCCAAAAACGACATTTAGGTTATGTTTGGTTGGGGGTTTATTAATGGAATGTAATATTATTCCATCATTTAGGAGGAGGGTTTATAATAGAATAGAATAGAATGGGATGGAAGAGGAGGGTTTCACATTACATCCCATTCCATCCTAAACTGTAAAAATGAGAAACCTCCAATATTCCATCGTTTAGGAGCAGGTTTATAATAGAATGGAATAGAATGGGATGGAAGAGGAGGGTTTCATATTACATACCATTCCATCCTAAACTGTAAAAATGAGAAACCTCCAAATTGGGAGGTTTAGGATGAAATGTAAAATGATAAATAACTTTTCACTATATTACATTATAAACCCTTCTTCCAAACAACATTTCATTATATTACATTATGAAATCTTCGATCCCTCTCAGATAACAATTCTTTAAAATTACATCTATTTATACTCTAAGCTATTATAAATCATTCCATTCCATTTTATTAAAAACCATATGTCTAACTAAACATAGCTTTAGTTATCACTACCAACACGGACCTCTAATAGGGATTCATACTAGACCCATGTTTCGTAATCCTAAACACAGATTGGAAACAGTCCATATTATAAACCTTTTTCGAATACTTAATCTAAACTTATGTCAAATCCTTCTGAATAAGACTACAATTTGTTCAAATTCATTTCTTCTTTATATAAAAGCTAAAATAAGGCCTAAAAATAAAATATATAAGAATGGCAATTTCAACGTGACCAACTTAACTCGTGATTAATGGGCCAGGTTTAGGTTAACCGAGCCTCAAATTAGATCTCAAGTCTAGTAGGAAGAAAAAATTCAGGCCGACCTAAGGCCCAATTGCCTAAACCGGTAAAACAACAAAGTAGTAAATGCTCTTTCTCGTAAAACAATGTCATTTTGCTTTAATTTTATTTCTTCATTCACCCTCCCTCTCCGTGTGTCTCACCGTCCCACGTCTCAATCGAACTCTCTTCTCTCACTATCTCACTCAATAATCAGTCATCATCGCATCTTTATCTCTTTCACTACCATGCCACTAGTCTCCAGCAGCCGCCCTGTCGCTAGGCCACCAGTCACTAGCTGTAGTAGTCGCCCCTGCCCTCTTTGCCTCGTACCAGCTAGAGTATTAAGGTACTCTTATACTACTCGAATTTGGTTCATTGGTTGTGATTTGACTAAGGAGTACGAATGGAAATGGTTGATGGTTGTGATTTGATTGAGGAGTAGATAGGAGTTGTGGTCGATTGGTTGTAATCTACAATTCTGATTTCTACTAATGGCATAATGCACTTCAAGTATTTGATGAAATGTCCTCAGAATATGTTAGTTTATATCTTCAACCACCATGTAATAAGCGATATGTACTATTTGCCTTATTTGATTTTTTCAATTGTATAAGGATATAAACATTATTATAATTTAACAATTTTTATTTAACAATCCTTTTTCTTTTGATTCATGTGGTGTTTTGTTTTGTATTTTGAGTTTGTCTTTTTGTAATTTTAGTTATGCGTCTCCCATTCCCTTTAAACATCATGTCGCTGATTTAGTTCTAGTAAGATTTATCTTAGTTACATAATAATGCTTATAAGATGCTTATTTTGTGACCTACTAAAGGCATAATTACAGTCTCAAATTGGTGGAAACCCTGATGTCTAATTGCAACAAAGGAGGAACAAAAATTATGAGATGTTTGGTGGTTTTGTTGTTGATGTAGGGAGCCTATCTCGGTTTTAAGTTGTGAAATATTAATCCATGTTATAGATTTTCCAAATAGATCTTTACTTTGTTTCCTGGTTTTCTTTTTATCATAGAATAAATAAATGGATCAAATGGGAGCTATTTAGCTGTTAGTCTTTCTGAATCTTTATTTAATGAAATTCTACTTCTTGATAAGCTCCAGAGTAGTTACAAAAGGAGATTATTATAAGTGATTAGGGTAATCATAGACGTTGGAATAACTAAATCTCATGCAATTATCATTTTGACATTATTTATCATAAGTTGTTTAGAAAATGTCAAATTCCAAATAATTTTTCAACGTCTTTCTATTATATGAAATTCCCTTTTCTATTATAAATTTCTTTAAACAAAGATCCAAACTAACAACTTGGTTGATAACGATGTATCATTAGAAGTTAAACTTGATAGTGAATTGTTATTATTGAGCTCTTTACCTGTTATTAATGATAGGAACTTGTATTAAAGATTAATCACTGTATAAGTTACAAAAATAACATTCAATTGCAATTAGCTTCTATATTGAATCAAAAAATAACATTAATTGACGTAGTATTATGGACTACATTCTTATAACTATAAAAGATTTCCACCATCATATTTTTCACTTTTTGAATCACTTCATTATGAGACGCAACTTATTTATATATTGCTATTTTGATCTGATAGGTTGCATTTCATGCATAGTTTATAGGATAGTTTGCATTCATTTTATATGTGTCTGTTTATTATTTGTGTGTTTTTGTGTGCTTTTATGTTTGTTATGTGTGCAGGAGACCAAAGTGGGGATTGGAGTCGTAATGCAAGAGATTTGGGCTATTTTAGAGAAGCTATGTACTGGAAACAGATACGACATGACCATATCGTATTGGGCGAGATAATTTTTAAGCCTAATTGTCATCTATTTTAGGCTGGATCTTTGTTGAAGACGCCAGATACAAGTTGGGAAGCCAGAATGAAGAGTCCTATTGAAGACTACCTAGGAAATCTCTACTAGTTTTGGCTAGGGTTGCGAATTGGAGAAGATATAAATTCCTTATGGCATAAGGAAATCGGACGCTCTCTTCCTTCTCTTGTTTTGAGTATTCAGCCACCAACCACCATTGTTATTGCAGCTTTTATGTTATTTTGCTGTGAAGACAAGATGAACTTTAGGGCATCTTGTGTTCTCATGTTAGCTATGAACAACTAAACCCTTTTCTAGTCAAGGTGCTTGGATATTCAGCCATGGATGATTTGTGAGACTATGATTTTATTTATTTATGCAATTAAGATATTTATTTAATTCCTGTGCTTGAACCAGGTTTATTATTGCTTAATTTATTGTGCAATGTCATGAGATGTGTGATTGATTAAGTGATAAATTGTTGAATAGGACAATATTGTCATGGATATTATTCTATCAAATTAGCTAATTGGTTTTATCTTGCGAACGATGCATGTTGGTGGTAAAATCGATGGAATTAAATAATCTGACTAAATAAATTGCGGCATTTCCAAATTTATTTGGTTAGGACAAGGGTCTTTTTCATTCTTAATGCTACTAGAGATTAATCTTGTCAGGGCGTTTCCAGGGGATTGTCTTTAGATTAGGGAAGTAACTTGTCAGGGCATTTTTCGGAGTTACCGACAAAATAAGAAAAGATTGGTTAATGAGTATGTCACCTTTGGCTATAACTTTGTCTATCTGAATTGTCTAATTTATCTTATGACGTCAATGATCGAATTTTCAGGCTTAATTGAAGAGTACCTTGGCTAGGTTTTCACCCACTGTGTTTTAATCTCGTTTTATTTTATTATTTGCTGTCCAGACCTGTTTTATGCCAATACAACATGCTCATGTCGTATCTGTCACTATAGCTCTCCTTTAATTTTTTGCGTTGCTTTTATTTTTATTTACATCTCCTGCAATATCAATCCTTTAATCTGTTATTTTCTGAGCATTTGAGTAACTCTGCACTAATTCCCTGTGGATTCGACCCGATTCACCACTAGCT
>JANZXR010000002.1:29830049-29878481 GCA_027575705.1 Erythroxylum echinodendron
TGATGCCATGTTATGTACAGTGAAGGTGAGATAGTTAACATGTCATTTCTGACAGGCATGTACACGTATATCTGATAAACACACGTGCATATGTCAGTTAGGAATGGGGTGTTACAAGCTATGTACTGGAAATAGATATAACATGACCATGTCATATTGGGCAAGAACTAGGCAGAATTTATAGACGAGTTTTTAAGCCCAATTGTCATCTATTTTGGGCTAGATCTTTGTTGGAGACGCCGAATACAAGCTGGGAAGCCAGAATGAAGAGTCCTATTGAAGACTAACTAGGAAATCTCTACTAATTTTGGCTAGGATTACGAATTGGAGAAGATATAAATTCCTTATGGCATAAGGAAATTAGACGCTCTCTTCCTTCTCTTGTTTTGAGTATTCAACTGCCAGCCACTATTGTTATTACAACTTTTATGTTATTTTGCTGTGAAGACAAGATGAACTCTAGGGTATCTTGTGTTCTCATGTTAGCTATGAACAACTAAACCTTTTCTAGTCAGGGTGCTTGGATATTTAGCCATGGATGATTTGTGAGACTATATTTTTATTTGTTTATGCAATTAAGATATTTATTTAATTCCCGTGCTTGAACCATGTTTATTATTGCTTAATTTATTGTGCAATATCATGAGTTGTGTGATTGATTAAGTGATAAATTGCTGAATAGGATAGTATTGTCATGGATATTATTCTATCAAAGTAGCGAATTAGTTTTATCTTGCAAATGATGTATGTTGGTGGTAAAATCGATGGAATTAAATAATCTGACTAAATAAATTACAGCATTTCCGAATTTATTGGTTGGGACAAGGGTCTTTTTCATTCTTAATGCAACTAGAGATTAATCTTGTCAGGGCGTTTCCCGGGAGTTGTCCTTAAATTAGGGAAGTAACTTGTCAGGGCATTTCCCGAAGTTATCGACAAAGTAAGAAAAGATTGTTTAATGAGTGCGTCACCTTTGGCTATAACTTTGTCTATCTGAATTGTCTAATTTATCTTATGATGTCAATGATCGAATTTCAAGGATGAATTGAAGAGTACCTTGGCTAGGTTTTCATTCATTGTGTTTTAATCTCGTTTTATTTTGTTATTTACTGTCCAGACCTGTTTTATGCCAATACAACATGCTCACGTCGTATCTGTCACTATAGCTCTCCTTTAATTTTCTACGTTGCTTTTATTTTTATTTACATCTCCTGAAATATCAATCCTTTAATCTGTTATTTTATGAGCATTTGAGTAACTCTACACTAATTCCTCGTGGATTCGACCTGATTCACCACTAGCTACCTAGTTTTTTTGGAGAGTTGGAAATATATTTTTATTTTTGGTAGTTTGACAACCTATCATGATCTCATATATCAAAAAAATGAAGAGCAATTGGATATTTAGTTAGTTCACAAGCATCTCATTTGAGTTAGTTACTTGATAAACTAAGTGTCTTTCTTCTCAAGAAGTTGTTCTCTTTTTGCAAGATTCTTTTCTAATTTATGATATGTAGAGTTAAGTGAATAGGTGCTTTTAACACCATGGAAGCCATAAGATAATTTAAACTCAAGCATTTATATGTTTTGCCCCTGTTGCATCCCAAAATTGATCCATCTTTGTTTTTGTCTTCCAAATGTTCTATTTATATGAAAATTCAGGTTTCTGAGTATATACACGATTTGATATATAGTCATGTGTCAAACCATATAATTCATAAAAATTTGAAACTCGTGTATCCAATCGTGTAAGTCCAAAAATGATCTTTTGAATGTATACACGGTCATATAAGTATATACACGGCCATTTATCTCTCAGGTTTTGTTGAATTGTTGTTCTTCTTATGATTTATTGTTCAATCCTCACCCTAACTCATCTCCGTCTTATTCTACAAGGGTACTTGAGTTTGAACATTAAAATGTTGACTCAATGAATGTACTCTTAACTTATTTTAATTTTTACGCTTCTTAATTATACCTAAAATCAAATATTAACTAAAATGAGTGTTTTAAGTACTTCACAGCAATAATCACCAAGTGTTAAGAAATAAATGTATAAATAATTAAGCACACATCACTCTGCTAATGCAGTTTGCTTTGCTCACGGTGTTATTGATAGCTTTAATTTTCCTATAAAATTTCCTCCTTTCCCGTAACTTGGTGTGCCAATTACCTCTACACTATAATGTTTGAAATAAAATTGGCCTTTGGTGCAACAAATCATCATCTTTTGAGGTAGGCCCCAACTTATATCCTCCGTGCCCAATGATTCGTACATTTACTGGGCTACACTTATTTCCTTACCTAATAAGATATACAAGAACGATGGGAACTTCCTTTGGACAGGGAAGCTTTTAAAAGGCCTTATGTTAAGGTTGCATGGAAAAAGGTTTTTGTAGCTAAAAAGGAAAGAGTCATGTGATTGCACTCAATAGGGTGATGCAAAAGGCGCTTTCAGACCAAGAAAAACAAAAAAACAAACTATAGAGATTGCTTCACATATATACAGACATTTTGGGTTAAAATGGATTCATTAGCACTATATAAAGAGAGAAAACTTCTGGACCTTCAAACCTAAGAAAGACTCTTCCTAAATGCTGGTCCAAATCCTTCAATAAATTCAAGTAACTTGAGACATCTACACACGCAGGCTTCCAAGGTACAAATATCTCAAACTTCTTTTTTCCGCTCTAACGTCTCGACTATTTTTCTTGGCTTATTACAAGTCTTGCACATTAACTAGTCCTTTTCTGCTGCTTTGTTTCTCATCTTGTTTCTTTGTGGACGAAAAAGCAATGGAATTAGATGTCCTCTTGCTTGTTCCCTGGCAGGAATTGACAAGTGCAAAGGAAGAGTCAAAGCTCTTTACACTAGAAAACATCGTTTGTTTCCTCCTCTTCAATTTCATTTCCTTAAAACTCTGGACACTAGTCCTCATTTGTTTCTTCTTCAA
Organism: Erythroxylum echinodendron; assembly: GCA_027575705.1. Taxonomy (NCBI): domain Eukaryota; kingdom Viridiplantae; phylum Streptophyta; class Magnoliopsida; order Malpighiales; family Erythroxylaceae; genus Erythroxylum; species Erythroxylum echinodendron. The sequence continues at coordinate 29,833,002 of JANZXR010000002.1, forward strand.
TTTCTTTTACCAAACCAAACTTCTTAAGTCTGTCTTCGTTGTTGAATTTCAACTGGAAGGACATGGGATAAATGACAAAAAATAAAAAGAATGAACAGAAAAGGCGCAAGGAGCCGCAAGGGTCTCCCACCAACAACTTTCTATATAAGTTTCGTTCAATTTATAAAGATCTTTCATGTTTGCATAACATAGAAACAAAGCAAAAGGGCTCCCAATAGACTTCACTTTCATGTCACTACCGAAGCAAATTTGCTCCTTTATTCGTTAACTCCTATGTGTTTAGATAGGAACTGAACAATCCTGGATATTTACAGTCCTGAAGTAACTGAAAATCTATGGCCAATGTTAGTTGGAGCACAGATTATCATGTTCACTAACAACCAAGAGTTGGACAAAATGAGCTTAACTTCAGTTCCATCCATCGGGTACTAACTGGCAGAGTATATCAGACCAGACCAGACCAGACCAGAAAGCTTTTCAATAACTATTTTAGTTGCCACTTGCCAAAGATCAGGGTGAACATAGAAGGAAAATGAGAGACATTGGAATCTAAACTTAGTTACAGCGTAACTTAAACATGTTACTCGGCATGAAAAACACAGAGAGAAAAATAATAACAGGCATTCAGATGCTAAGAATATTTGATTAAAAAATAAACCTAGGTTTTTGGGCTCCACTTTTTGTTTTTACCCCCCAATTGTACCCGAGAGGTTATGTCACCGTTTAGTAACTTCCTTCTGTAATAACAAATGACTAAGAAAATGAATTCTCACCCCTTTTCGAAGTGACTGTTCATTTTTCTCCATCTCCACCACTCTCTTTGGTTAGGTTTTACCTTCCAACAAAATCCCAAAAAACAGGAAATTATTTACCAAAATCTTCTGTTTTTCAATACCTAGGAGATCGGAAAATTTTGTTTTAGTTTTGCTGAGCCACAAGCTGATCAATCTGCAATTGCTCCACCCAAGCCGCCATTGCATGATCAACTGCTTCCATTTGAGCATTCAAATTTGAATTCTCACTTGGGGAAGCCCTAACAGAGACATGGGAAGCCAGCTTTTCTTTCATCTCAGTAGGAGATTCTTTAACCAGAGATTGAACCCATGAGAAATCAGGCTCCTCTCCATTACCAAGCTCAAATGAATTTGATCTGCGTAGCTTACCCAACTCTTCTGCACTGACAGTCCAGTCAAGTTTACCATTTGAAGAACCCCATTTTGACCAAGAATTTCCGGAGCCAACATTGGCTGCCGAGTTGGATCCTAGTTCCCGGGAACTGAGGCTACGAAGCTGCTGATGTTGCTTCTCTCGTTGAGCTAACATGGAGACTCGAGAGTTCATCGGTGAGATGGGTTCCACATTTCTAGGGGACATCCTTCCAGATGCAAATGAGGCTTGTAATAGAGGGTGATCAACAGCTTTCGGGGAAAAACTAGTGTTGATTGGTGACAACATGCTTTGCTGCTGCTGGAATTGATTGAGAACAGCAGATTTGTGACTAGGGGAGAAAACAGCTGAAGCTAATGCTTGATCCGCATACCGGGGTGATGAGCTCTCTGCAGAAAAAAGATCATCAAGATTTGAAGGTGTTAAGACTTTCAGCCGACCTGAACGGTTCAGAGAGTTGTTGCTCAAAGATGGTTGACTAAGATTTGACAAGTCATTTAGGAGCTGTTGTTGCTGCACATCAAAATCAGACAGCAAAGAATAGTCATCTGTTGGAATGTCTCTTGCGTTAAGGGAAGATCTCAACCGACTAGACTGAAGATTGCTTCCAGGAAGATGTAAGGCCGGAACATTTTGCTGAGGCCAAGTAACAGATGAGTGTGACATTCCATTAGCAGATGGAGACATGGGCGGAGTGAATGGTGAGGGAGACATTACAGAGACTGAAGAAGGCGAGCCTGGCAAGAGATTCATGGCAGTAGCAAAATCCATTGCAGTAGCACCAGAAGTGCTTGATCGAGGAGATAGTACAGCAGAACCAGTAGATAGATATAGTGGTCTAAGTTCTTCAACAGTGTGGGCAAAAAAGCAAACCCTCCTGCCACAATTTGTACCATCTTTGCAAAGCCTTGTTCGGTACTGGGCAGGATGTAGCCAGCATTCAAAAACACCATGTGCATATTCACACATATCTCCTCGTCGGCACGCTCCTTTACGAAAATCAGGACATGGAACACAGCTATAATGGAACTTTCTAGGATCCCTTCTCCGGGCATTTTCCCCTGGATGAACAAAAGGACATTCAGTCCAATCATGAGAATAGGCACGAGAACAAGGTCTCACCTTGAAAGAATACATCCTGAATTCATCAGTGGAATAGATACTATTTTTAATGTCTGGAAGAGATGGATCCACAGGGTATTCTTTCTTTTCTGATGCAGGGTAAAAAGGTGCATCACTAAACTTTGATTTCATAGGAGAATCAAAACCAGACAAAGGAGACCCATTTTCCATGGAAGGTGAAAGCGGTGGGGAATTCGAATTTGTTGCCAGAGTAGAGATCCTTAGATTACATTCAGTGACCGAATCATCAGTGGCAAGGAGCTCTTTAAGAGCCATCTTCAGATGTTGAAGTTTCGGTGGTAAAACAATAACATCAATTGGACGATTACCATTTGCATCGACCAAATTAGGATCTGCACTTGCGGATAGAAGCAACTTCACAACACCAACAGCATTCACTGCCCCACCTGAAGCAGCACAATGCAGTGCAGTACTTTTATCCAGGCCACAAGCTCGATTGACATCAACATCAGATAGAGAAAGAATCAGCTTAATAACGTCAGCACTTCCATATGTGGCTGCCACCATCAAGGGGGTTCTATGCTCATTAACCATTTGCCTGGAACCCTTTTTACGGCCATACCATAGGCCAACCTCATCAACACAAGAAGGATCACGCTCAATTGATCTTTTCAAATTTTCCACATCATCATTAGCTGCAAGATCAAGCACGTTTGCAAAAGCATCTTCCGTCTCAATAGTCAAGTGATTCATATCTATGTTGAACAGTTTACTTCTGCCCGTAATAAATTATGGCAACAGCAAGTAATCAAATTGATGTGGGCTTTAAACCCTCCACTCCTCAGCAAATACATTCATTTGCTGAAAGCACAACTGAAAATGAAATACAACCACATTAATCAATCAGCAGATAAGTCCAATCATCATCTCAGCAGTAAACTAAGACCAGGAAAACATAAAAACTTGACAATGTTTATAGTACGGAGAAGCAATAAAAATCATAATGGGACAACCATCGTCCCACCCATAAAACAGGAGACAGCAACAGCAAACTAACAAACAATAACCTACATCACTCCAGTGGCATTGGAAGGTAAACAATGTTCTGACAGTTTGGAAAGGGAGGTAGAAGAATGAAAAGAAAGCAGGAGGTAAAGTAGACACCAGGTGGGGTGTTTTTACTCTGACTCTAAGTTGTACCCTTCGGTAACGAGGGAAGTAAGGACAAAAAAGTTGAAACAATTTGTTCCCAGAGGATCCAAGCAATCTCAAACTCACCAAATGACAGAAATCAGTATATTAAACACACAACACATATAATCGGAGGAAAACCCGGAAAAGGGCCTTAAGATTCTAAGCCCCAAGCTTGTTAAAATTCCTAGATTTAGCAATCAGCGAGTGCAAGAGAATTTACGAAAATCTTTATAAGCATTTTTTCCTTCACTTGTAACACAGATATGAAGAAAATAACACTCTTCACCGCAAAAACGATATCAAAAAGAATGGAAAACAGTATCTTTCCGTTTATTGATTTTTTTTCAAGTTTTATCAGCAAGCGAAAAGAAAGTCAAGGAACAATAGACGTCAAATGCATGACCTTTAACCATAGAGGAAACTATAAGAAATCAAAAAGACAAAGAAACAGAAGTGAACGCCATCAGATTAAACATAATATATCAAACAAACCAATCATAGTGAAAATTTTAAATCAAAGGGGAAAACCAAAAGAAAGAAATAGAACGATAAGATCAAAGAAGATAGCAAAAAGATCTAGTCTTTCGGATCAACCCACCAAAAAAAAAAAATTCCATGCAAGTGATCACAAGCACATATACCAAAACCAAAGTGTTGTCCAAGATTTTGAGAAGAGAATCTTACCAGTTTCCTTGGTTCCAGCTAATAAAGTAAAGTGTTGCTTCAAAGATCTACTCAACTATGATGAAGGTAGTAAAAACCCACTTCACAGAGCATGAAAGCTAAGCGGCTTACAAAATATGACTGAACCAAAAATTTACCTGAGGAGAAAAATTCTTGCTCTAGTGAGAGAGAAGAAAGAGAAGTCGTTTAATAGAGAAAGAGAGTCTCCTTCTTCCATCTCCAATTTCTATGCGCTCTCGTGGAAAACAACAAAATTATATTCTTTAAAAAATAATTATTAATTGAGGAAATAGTTACTCCCCTTTTTATATTTATTTATTTGGGAGATTTCAACTTTATTACAACAAATCCTACAAAAGGGAAAATCGCACCGAGAAGAGATTGTGAATGGGGTGGTGCTTGCTACTTTTCTTAAAACCGCCGTTGCTCTCTTGCCACGTCATTTGCAGTATGGACATATACAGTTATTTTTGCTAAAGTTGGGTGTACAAATGTCATTTCAGTGTCACCAATTGCCCCGGTAGACGACGTGGCTTAAATTTATTGGCTTCTCCGTTTGGGTTGGGTACAACTTGATAAAGAAGCTAACATGCCCTTTGTAATAATTTAACCCTTGCCCTACGGGATGGGAATTCATGAAAGTTAAATTGTGGGAGATAATCATCAAGTGCTCTCACAGCTATACGAAGTTCTGGTATATCGTTGATGCTGACATTAAAGTAGCCAATTACATTATCCTTTAAGGATTTGCGCTACTATTTCCAAGCCACGTCATGATTACAATGGTGATGCACGGCAGAGAAGATGAGCCAAGGATAGAAGACCACTAGCCAAGAAACCGGGAACCGATTATAGAGCGGCAGAGGCAACCGGTTTGGTGGTTAAAAGAAAAGCAAGGTGACAGAAGAAGCCGGTGATTAGGGCGCGTGCAGAGAGCGTGGTTGTGAACTAAATTTCCACGTAGAGACGGGGCCCACCGATAAGAGAGAGACTTAAAGGGTCTCATCTCATCTGATTTCTACAGCCGTACGAGAACGGACGCGAAAGTGCTAGTCAATTCCAGTTAAATGTTTGAGTCAAATCACAAGTTAAAAAAGACGTGAGGCACCAGCACCAAAATTTGGTGATCGAAGAGCTTATGCATCTTTGGATATATGAATATCTTCTCTCGTATCTCAAACTCCTCCTTCGTTGTCGTATTTGGATTTTCTTTTCAGTGTCTCACATTTGTTTTCTGGTAACGTTATGAATACCATACTAATATTAGATAATAAATTTAGTTTTAATAAAGTAATATTTCAATAATGATGAATTTCAAGTATCATCTCGAGTAATGTTTAAAGTTTACAAAATAATTTTTAAATTTTTAAAAATTATAAAATAGTTCTTATGTGTTCTATAATTATAATTTTACATTAACTTTTTTTATTAAAAATAATAATATAAATTTGAAATAAAAATAATCTATTTATTTCTAGTAATATTATTTTCACATATAAATAATAATCATAATTAATATAAAAAGATAGTTTAATCATCATATAAAAATAAAACTAAGGATAATATAAGTATTTAAAATATTACAATTTCATCGTATAGTAAAGAATAATTACACCAAAATATCAAATAAAAAGAATAATATAGTTTCATGACTTTATAAATAATACAACAAGAATTCGTGTTGAGGAACATGACCAATTAGAAGTGACATATAAAAATAAAAATATTTACAGTAAATATTTTTATTTTATATTTATATTGCATCTATAGACTCTAACATATGCATCAAATACAAATGAAATTAAAAGAAGAAAAGAATGAAAAACCTGAAACTTTATTTAATTGAATATTCGCTCAAATCACATTGATCTCAAATCTTATTTGGTACCAAAATCATCATCATTGAGAGGAACCTTATCTTCACCATCATTCAAATTCATTACACTAAATGACGTTAATATTTTTCCATCTAAGATTATCTTTCAAGTCATTCTCATTTATCAAACTAAGTTCCTTAAAAGCCCAATCAACTAAAAGATCGATATGGTCAAGACAAATTGTATCTACAGAACTATTTGTTATATTAAAAGTCTTATTAAACAAACAAAATTAAATTATTAAGAAATTACAAAAAATATATATTCAACTTAATAATAATAATAACATACCTTTATTGAAGCTTTTAGTTATATTGGAAAAAAAACTAAGTTATTCAATCTTTTGAATTTCATTTTATTCCTTTTCTTAGAATGAATAAATTCAAATGTGCTCCAATTCCTTTCACACCCTATTGTATTCATACATTGACTTAAAATTTGAATTGCAAACATTTCCAATTTTAGAACACTTCTTTCGAATTGGTCTCACCAAACAATTATACAACAATAAAAATAACATTATAAACCTAATAAAGTGATTATTAATTTCCAACAAAGGTGAAAAATATATATACTAGAATTAACTTTATCTCTTTGATGAATAGAAATAAACATCTCAAAATCACCGAAAGCATTCTTATAAACTTTCATTTGTGAGCTTAGGAGATCTTGATCATCTCATGAGCAACAATTGGTGTAATAATTAATAGCATTTTTTATTAACTTTAGCTTTCTTTGTAAAAATTGGTCTAAAAAGACATTAGGATTCAAAAATGCCTAAGCTACAAATAATTGATAGTGTGCTTGTTTAGTGGGTATGAGGAAAGAGGAAAGAGAAATGGGTATGGAATGAAAGGTAGAGTTTGGTAAGGAACTATAATTGAAGAGTGATTATTTTGATTACCCATTTTCGGGCATTACTCAATTCCTCTCATAATCCAGAGGAATAGGAGTCATTACTCTGTATTTTGCACGCGCGTTTTTAGCGCGAGTTTCCTCCTTCACTCCCTACAATCTTTGACAAATCAGTTTCGTCTTTATGTGTGGTATTATCTACCTCTCTCTAATCGCTATTTGCTATGGATCCTTACAAGGTACTTATACCTAAATGTGCATGCTCTTTTTTCATGTTTCTCTTATTGAATCTATTTATTGAGAACCTAATGGTTGATTTTCTTTGTTTTTTGGGTTTATGTGAAATGGGTTTTCTTGTCTATCTTTGTTGTCTTGTTGGGTTGAGATGATTTTGTTTCTCAGTCGACAAGCTTCGACCTTTATGATGATGACTAAGTTGTCTATTCTCATTTTTCTTTTCTTTTGTTGTTGATGGAGTTCTTTGTTTTGCTTGTTTACGTACTACCCATCAAGTGCTTACAATTCTCCTTACTTTACTACCAACTCTGGTGCTCTAGGCTGGAACAACAACTGCTTACTCACTGTTGGCTCTCGAGGTAGCTTTTTCATCTTTCAATGGTATAATTTGTTATTGCGTTGGACTTTTAATATGCGTAAATGTTATGCTTAAACTCGTTATACATTCTTAAAGCTATATGGTCACAAAAACCTACTCGTTATCTGTTCTTAAAGCTCTATGTTTATTTGTGCTTATGATTAGAAATTCTTATTGTCCGTTGAATGATACCAAATTTGGTAGTTTCGTTGAATGATATAACCGGATGTCTTGAAAGTGTTATTCTTTTCATTCTCGTTACTTGCTTCTTGTTATTGAGCGTACATTTTATTTTCTGTTATGGGTTTTGTTGTGCTTTAATACTTACAAAGTAGGTGTTTTCCATATTCTTATGGATTTTGTTGTAAACTTTGACAGGGAAAGGATCCCAAAACATGTTGTCCATGCTAGGGGATCAAGTGCAAAGGGTTTCTTTAAGGTCACCGATGATATCTCTCAACTTACATATGCTGATTTCCTCCGAGCTCCAGGTGTGCAAACTCCTGTCATTGTACGCTTCTCAATAGTTATCCACGAGCGTGGAAGTCCTAAAACCTTGAGGGATCCTCAAGGCTTTGCTATGAAATTTTACACCAGAGAGCTGGGTAGTTCTCTGATGTTTTAATTTTTCCTTTAAGCAACTTGTATGTTCAATGCCATGAATTGTGTCTATTAATCTTGCTAATTAGGTTTGGAGAACTTGTCTTTCATTCATTCTTATGTTATCTTGTTTGCTTGCTGATTTAGGGCAATTTTGACCTTGTGGAAAACAATTTCCCTAAGACTTTCGATTTTGAAGAAAAGAACAGTTGTTTTCTTTATTTGTGATGGAATGAAGTTTCCAGACATGGTTCATGCCCTTAAACCTAACTCCAAGTCTCATATCTAGGAGAATTAGAGAATTTTGGATTTCTTCTCCCATCATCTCGAAAGCTTGCGCATGTTCACCTTCCTTTTTGATGATCTGGGTATTCCCCAGGATTACAGACATATGGAAGGATCAGGGCTTAATACTTATATGCTTGCTAACAAAGGCTCAGTTTGCAATGAAGATTGTATGATTTCTCGTGGCAATCTCCTTCGACCTTTCTATTATATACAAGCAAGAGAGATTCATCTGTCGATGGGTCGATGCATTATCTGACCCACGAGTTACTCATAAGATCTATAGCATCTGGATATCATACTGATCTTAGGTTAGACACCCTCTTTATCCAAACCCTTTATTAAGAACTATTGACTGTTTCTTATTAACTAGAGATGAAGGCTAATGTTTTACTCTGGCTTACTCACAATGTAGGCTGACAGATTTCTGGGTCAGAAGATAGAATCTCGTTTTAATGTGAGGCCAAGCATTCGAAAGAAGATAAGATGTTGGAATTTCGATTACAGAAGACCAAGATAGAGACTGACTAATTGTTGAGAATGTAAAAGTTGAATAACATAATTTTTATGTCAATATGTGATTGCAGTGCTTTGTTATATAGTTATCACACAGACTCTACTTTTGGCAGGTTATCTCTAATAATTGCAACATGTAATGACATCTTTGTGGAACTATTGTTTATGAGAATCAAGTTCTGTGTTAATCTTATTTACCTATGTTTTATCTAAACCAGAACCTAACGATGGTTGATGCCTTTTCATGCATACTTTTGCAACATAACCGTATTTATCACTTGGTTACGAAACGAAATTGTTGATGTCACGACCTGAAATCACATGGGCCTATGGCAACTGCCGCATACCAGATCTAAGAATACTCACAGTTCTCTTAACCTGACTATGCAAGGCTAACTGAATATCATTAAAAAAACATTTGGATAGCACAAAAAGGTTCCCACAAAAGTAATTTACAAACCATAAGATAGTCAATAGTTAATTTACAAAATTTTTAAAGCATATTAACATAATCATGAGCCGCTATATAATAAAAGTACACAATAAAGACTACCCACGTGCGGTAATACCCTAAAAATGTCAAAAGACCGCATTATCCAATCAGAACTTTAAACTCACCAAATTAACCTGCATAGTTAGCAAGCGGAGGGGGTGAGTACACTATGCACTCAATGAGAAGAAGAAAAATATATCGCAAATAGAACCCGGTACACACCAAATGGTCTAAATAAACTAAGGGCAGTTTTACACATCTAACATGCACATAATCAGCTATGAAGTGAATATGCACGACATAAAAACATATAGACCTAGTCTATGACTCATGCCATATTGGTTAGAAACTACATAGGCTTAGCCTATTAATCACTCATTCTGTGAACATAGGTTCCAGTTCCAATACACATGAGCAGAAAAGTATCACATGTAAAAGTCAAATCTCATCAGGAAGCCAAATCTTAGAATAAGCCAAAACAATTATGTATGTCACCACTAGTCGGCCAAACTTGTGTGCACACCCACCGAATTCCAGTGTTGGCTCGACTTTCATCTGTGGTGAGTCCAGACTACGATCGACAAGAGCGTCATGACCATAGGTGATGACCTCGTTGGTAACCAGACCTCTAGGTGTGCAATCACCCGCGAGTCCTGTAGAATGGTGTCGTTACAAGGACTCGACTTTTATATACCAGCGTCAAGGGTATGAGGGTCGCTTAATCTGTTGTGCCTAGCACACAATTTGCCAATTGTTTCCTCACCAATCATCAAAAAATCATATACAAACGTTGAATACTAAAATCAAGTAAGACATCATGTCTTTAATTATCGGTCCAACTGATAAAATGGAACTGTGCCAAGGCTCTTTTAAAAGGGAGTAATTTACATCAATAGTGGGATGGTAATTAAGTAAAACTAGATTTTTTATTCTACTTGTAGGTCCTTATTAAAAGGAGAATGTTAAAGATTGGTTTGAGCCTTTTCAGGTTCTCCTTGACTTGACATTTAGCCTGATATGTATTATTAAACTTCTTTCGAATGAGAATCTTGAGCTTATTCTTGACCTTCTAAAGTTTTCTTATAAGTGTATAATTTAAGCTCCTAAAGTTAATAGCTTAGCCCCTTGGTGATTGATTCCTAAAATTCCTCCACACAAGTAGAAAATTGTAAATTTGAAAATACTTTTCCTTATTTCAGCATAGAAAAGGATGTGAACCATAATAGGCAAGGATTTAAAAACTAGACCGGACCAGTCGGTCTGACCAAAAAATTATGAATCGACTAGTTGACCAATTTGGTTCTATATAAAAAACTCTGAGTATAAAAACCGGTCGATTTATCAGAGAACCGACTTGTTTTTTAGTAATCGGTTCAACCGGTTTGTCAATACTCACCATCCGGATATACCTAATGCTATTGAACTTCAGATTTCATTTTAGAATCTCTTGCCTCTTCACTATCTCTCACCACCTCTATATATGTAGGTAAATATGATACTTATGGGTAACCCATAGATGTAGAAATCAATTTCTATTCGTTATCTCCTTGGGCAGTTACTATGAAGTTAATCATCTATTCTCAGATCTCTCCCAACTGGTCTGAGATAATGAAATTGTTGAAGCAACTTTGAACTCCTTCTTCTATGACTAAGCACCATAATGGAAGGGATTATCTCTACGTCCATCCCATGTTCCTCACGCTTAGGTTTTGGTTTATTCGGCCACGAAATCCTTATGTTCTTTCTATTTAAGATTTGTCATTATTATTATATTTTTCTTTTAAAATTGGCCTTTATTTTTTTATTTCGAAGGGGTACTGCTCTTTTGCTTTGATATTACTGCTAATGACTTACTGGAGAGGAGGACGGAAGATCATATCATATAGAGTTCCAATTTGTTTTGTTTTATCCAAGTTTCAATATGTTAAGAGATATATGTAAGGCAGCGATATTTTCAATATTTTGTTTTATTCAAGTTTCTTTGTTATTGTGTTTTCTGTAACAGTTAGAACTCTGTTACATTTCAATATCTACTTTTGATAGTTGGTTATATATACTTTATGAAGTTTTGAATTTGTTGATCTGAAAGACCAACGAGAAAACACAGCTATTTTTTGGAGCAAAGTTTAATAAGTGTGAGTACACCATTTTGCTGTTATTTTGTTTTTATGTATATGTATGGTGGTCATTATATTGTTGGTTTTTCTTTTGATCTATCTTTGCCCACTTTGATGTAGTTTAAGTTATTACTTTCACTCCGACAAAACCTTTTTTAAAGCAAAGACAAGCTATTAGATACAAATAACCATACAAAAAACATAACTTAAGAAAGAGTTTTCATCATTTTGTCTTCACTTTTCATGTTCTATGTTATTCAAGGTTAGCAGGTAAGGAGTAGTGATAAGTGTGAATTGCATTATGTTTGAGGGATTAGTTGATATGTATTTAAGTGTTAACTTAATCGTTTAGTATGTGTTTAGGTTATAATTGTGTTAGTTTATTAATTAATTGTGTTTAAGTGTTTTTATGGGTTAGTACAAGTCTTTGAGCTTAATTATTATGTCTTTGAGGTACCTTGATATATTTGTTAGTGTTTCAGAGTCAACATCGAAGAATGGAGAAGTTTTAGAGACACTCAGGCCAAAACAATAGCCCACGATCATGGCACAATAAGCCACGATCATGACAGAAGCATTGGACTTAGCACACGTGACAGAAGCCTAAGACAAGGCCCACAATCGTGTCCTGATTGCCACGATCGTGGCAGAAGACTCAGATATGGCCTATGACCGTGACTTGTAGGGCCACGGTCATGGCCTGCATCGGTAAGACGTGTAAACACTTAGAAAATTCAACTTTTAGGGGAGTTTTTGGACCTTTTAGACCTTAGAAAACCCTAGGGCTGCCCATAACACAAAAGGTATATAAAGAATAAGACAAAGAAGATGAAGGAGCTTTTTTATCAGCTACCATTGAGAAGCCCTAGAGAGAGTTCATCAAGAGATTGAGAAAGAGAAGAAGGAAGAGAGATGTAGAGAAGAAGTTGACGTGAAGTACTTCCTAGAATAAGAGGTTTCTCGACGTTGCTACCTCCATAATCCATTTAGATCTTGTTTCTAGTGTATTTTCAATTTTATTAATGTATAGAATTGTAATGACCATTGATGATAGGATTGTGTGAATGTTAAGGATGTCTAAACTTATCTTCGGTTTGCTTTTATCTTTGATTTAATAAAAATATGATTATTTTATATTATTTGGATTCATTGTGATTGATTTTTGAGATTGCATAATTCAGTAATAGAATGAGAGGGTGAATCAAATGAAAAATAAATAAATTGGGCTAATGAGAGTTAGGTAATTTAATCAGAACGAGAAATTAATCAAATCGGTAATTGTCTGAAGAGAGATCTTACATAGGTTCTTGATAGTCTATTGGAAAAATTCAGATCTAATTAGGGTTTGGATAAATTGTTAATTGAGAAATTGCAATTTTCCATAAGCTGATTAGGGTTTACAAATTAGGGTTAATGGTTATAACTCGAAAGAGAGTAACTAAACCTAAGATCGTTTAGGACTAATAATCCAATAATTCATAATCAATTAGGTTAGCATTAAAGATAGGTAAAAATTCTCCTTTTTCTCAATTGGTAGTTCTTTAGGACGATTCTTGAATGTGAGCATTGTAATTGCTAATTTGTTAATATTTTGTGATTGATTCCTGAATTGAATTACTTGATTGAATTGCATTCCTATTTTAGTTTCGTTACATTTTGAATATTGTGCATTGTTTTGGCTTTAGATTTTAGGATTAGATTAACCCTCCTCGTGGGATCAACACCTTATGTACTACATGAATGAACCGTGCACTTGTGGATTATCGAGGTTATTAATTAGAACTTATACACATCAAAAAACCACGATCAAGTTTTTGGTGTCATTGCTGAGGAGGTGATTAGTTTAGTTCTATAGTTTAAAGCGTTTAGTTATTTTTTTAATTTTTTGTTTTCATTCTTTCTTTTCTACTTGTGAAATCATGCTCTTGCACAAACACAAGAGTCACGAGAGGTTCGAGTCATGTAGCTGAAACCGTAGAATTAGACATCACTCGATTAAAATGAATCATTAGGAAAGCTGGGCGTGAAGAAGAAGAAATCGCAAAATCAACAATAGTCGAGAAATTTTAGCGAAATTTAGACCACAGAGCCAACCAAGGACATCAACAACAGCAACAATCCCTACTCTAACACCTATAACCATGGGTGAAAGAATCACCATAACTTCTCTTAGATAAACAATGCTAAAGGACAGTTCAGACCTCAAGGACAATCAGGCTTTCAACAAGATAAACCAAGCTCAATGGAATCCAAGTTAGATAAGATTTTAGATAAAATTGGAGAAATAAAAGATGCACACAGGAGGCTACCTCTTCAGTACACAATTTGGAAGTCGAAGTAGGTCAACTAGCGGAGGCAATATCTACTCGAACTACAGGAACCTTTCTAAACAATACCGAGTCTAACCCAAAGGAACGAATCATGGCCATCACTTAGAACTAGGAAAAGGAACTTGAACATATGAAGGAAGACGGAGATAAAGGAAAAGGATAAGTAATTATGAAATTCCTTCGAAGTGAACTCGTAATTGAGACAATCAAAGAACCTCAACCTAAAATTCCATACTCTATTCTAGCTTAGTAGAAGTCAATTTCAAGTAAGGCAATGAGGAATTTTAAAGAGGTTGAATAAAATAAGGTTGAGGACATAATGGAACAATTACAAACGAGGCTCACATTAAAGGAATCAGTCAAGAAGAAAGTTAAGGAGCACATAGCGGAAGAAAACCCTAACATAGCATAGAAGAAAGAGGACCCAGGAGATTTTTATATTCCTTGCAGTATCAATGAAGTCAACATAAATAGGGAATTCCCTGATTTGGAAGCGAGTATCAATATGATGTCCTATACCTTTAGTCAGAAGTTGGGATTAGGAGAGTTAGAACCCACAAAGATGTTAGTAAAAATGACTAGCATAATAGTTCACCAACCGAAGGGGATTATTAAAGACGTGCAAGTACAAATTGATAAATTTACTTTTCCTACAGATTTCTATATATTGGATATTGGAGAAGATGTGAAAACCACTATGATCCTTGGATAATCGTTCTTGGCCATTGCTCGCTCAATAATTGACGTTGATGGGGTGAACTAACTCTGAGGGTAGGACAGCAGCAAATAACCTTCAAAGTGTCAAAGAAAGACAACAGTTCTCCTTTACCTCCAACTAATATCAAGGAAACCGAACCTCGAGGACAATGGGAAGATATTGAGGATCCTGGGAATCCATTCAGAAAGAAACGATGACGTAAAAGAAGGTGAAGGAAGGAGAATCACAAGAAAGGTGGAATTCGTAACATGGTAACTCATGTGCAAATTTTGAGATCAGTAACTACACTACCATTGCACCATTCATTTTAACAATCGTGAGCAAAAAAAGAAATGCCAAGCTACTGACGTTGCTATATGGGAGGGAATCGATGAAATTTTATTTCCTTTGATTGTTTTTTTTAGAAAGTTTGAATTCCGCATTTAGGTTTATTTCATTTCCAAATAAAATCAGGAAGGCATAGGACTTCGATATGAATTTGTTGATCGATGAAGTACACAAAGAGAGGTGAAAGGGCCATAAAGAGTTAAGAAGTGACTTTGAAAAGTGAAGAAGAATAAAAGGAAAAAATAAAAAATTGGTGATTGTAGGCCACGATGGTAGCCTGCAGCAGGGTAAAAATAGGGGCTCACGAATGTCATTTTCAATTTTTATCATTTTACCCTCCAATCACCTATATATTCAATTTTAACTTTACTTTTTCACTCACTTTCATTTTTACTTTATCTCTCTAGGCTTTAAACCTCCAAACACTATCATTTCTCTTTACCCAAATTTCAAAATTCCAAATTTCTTCCAAGTTCTATCGACTCGTAAGCCAGTATGCTGCACATCAAGCAAACAGTCAGGCGCGATCAATCAGTAGGGTGAAAACCAAGTCTTGGGATGAGGGAAAAGAAACAGTGTGACTAATTACAGAGCACCTTTCTTGATCTTCTCATATGAGGAAGGTACCCTTTCATTCTCTGCACAATAAACAAATTATTGATCTAAAGTATTTCCATTTTGAAACTTTAAATGGATTAGAATTGCGAGACAAGGTCGAAAGTTTAATAGAAAAAATTCAGTGAGGTTAGTTCATTCAATTTCAATTCCCAATTTATTAAGAAATTACCTTATAATTTTTTTACATCCCTTCAATAGGAATCTAACAAACTAAGGGAATTGTGGTTTAGGTTGCGGGGATAACCTTATGAACTTAATTATGAAATTTGTGGTTTCCCCGAGTCATACGTAGTGGATCGGTATGATGATTTCTGTGTCAACCTTACTGGACTAAACTATCTGGGTTAGAGCATTTCGACGCTAAGAACACTCACAATAACATCATTAGGAGCCACGAACACTTGTTGATGCACAAGTTCATTTGTCAAATTGTGTTTTAAAAAACAGAAACCAATAAGTGTTCGACAAAAGAACTTTTCATGTTGTGGTGCATGGATCATAGCATCCCAGTTTGCACAACCACCTATAACTTTAACAACATTATTACTGCTCTAAAGAAGAGGAGCAATAACTTAGCAATGACCTACTTGGTTTCAGTTATGGCTAATAACTATGGAGTTGAGTGCAATGGACTCACAATCTACTGTCCTGAATTCATAAACCACTATCATCTATGGCGTGCTGAAATCCTGAAATCCCAGAATATGGAATTTCGGGATATTAGTGCCAAGGCACACGTCATGGGCAGGACTTGTTAAGCGAGTTCAAGTGCTCAACAACAACAAAAAGAGGATTCGACTAGTGAGAAATTCGAGGAAGAAGAAGAAGAAACAGAAGAACTGGGCTAGAAGAAAGTACTAGATACAATCTTCGTAAATACCAAGGTAATTACAAATACACTTGTGGAGAATTCTTGAAGGATGTAGGAGATGGCCCAAACTTAACAATGTCAGAACTGAGACATCCATCGTATCTATCATGATTTCGAGGTTCAGGGCATTCAATTACAATCTCCAACACTATCCCCGCCTCCATCACGATGAGGCTTTGTTCTAACCCCCTTTCTTTTTAAATTTAGTCTTCATTTTTTATTTTTAATTTTTAATTTTTTAATTTTACTTTAATTTATGTTTCTTCTTTCCTTATATGCTTGTTTGTCTCCTTCTCACATTGAGGACAATGTGTTGTTTAAGCGTGGGGAAGGTTATGTGTTTCACTTTGAGTGTGATTTTTCTTATTGTATGATAGTTATTAGGTCACATTTTATGAATTATGTGAATGTGTCAATGACTTAGATGGATTGGAATTGATTTAATTTTGAACATAGTCTATTAGGTTGTGAAGAATCATTATCTCTCAAAATTAGTGAATTATGATCTTTGGCTAAATATGTAGCGTAATTAGAATTTAGTGTGAGTTTGTCACTCTCTAAATTATTACATTCATTCATAATTTGAGGCCTTTCAACTTAAGTAGCTTTACTAGTATTTTTCATGGAAATGAGTAGCTAAAGCAACAAGGTAGGTAATAAAAACAAATCATGTTTGCTAAATAAATAATTATTCTGCTAGCCTTCGGGTTATGAATAAAGCTAATAGCCAGTTGAGAACATGATACAGCTGAGCAACTGGATCGACACGCATCATAAATGTGTGCCTTCAAGTAAAAAGGCTATAATGACGTTCCAACCAAGCAACTTAATAAAAAACATGACTTAGTCGAATAACCAGATCGACATTCATTATCAATATTTGCTTCCACATAAAAAGGCTAAGTCCATGTTCACAAAAAGTAAATAAAAAAAGTGTTTTCAAATAAAAACCTAACAAACTTCTACTAGTTGACTTTTCATGAAAATATACTTAGGAGTAGTTACAGAGTGACCAAAGAATTATTGATAGATTTGCGCAATTTAAAAGGGTAAACAATTTAACATTTAAGTTTAGATTAATATGTATATGTAGTTCAAAGGCCCAAGACACGGATTTGGCATGTTAATGATTGAAATGAATCGAATGATTATGTTTAAAATTAAGTTGATTTCATGAAGTTAAAGCCATTGTCTCATTACTACAATGTGTGCTATGTGAATTTCTTTGTGTTTGTTATCTTGTTTACTTGAGGACAAGCAAATGTTTATGTGTGTAGATGTTAATAAGTGTGAATTGCATCATGTTTTAGGGCTTAGTTGATATGTATTTAAGTGTTAACCTAATCGTTTAGTATGTGTTTAGGTTAAAATTGTGTTAGATTGTTAATTAATTGTGCTTAAATGTTTTTTACAGGTTAGTACAAGTCTTTGAGGTTAATTATTATGTCTTTGAGGTATCTTGATGTGTTTTTTAGTATTTTAGGGTCAACATCGAAGAATGGAGAAGTTTCAGAGACACTCAGATCGAAACAACAACCCATGATCTTGGCACAATAAGCCATGATTGTGATAGAAGCACTAGAGTTAGCCCATCATGACAGAAGCTTAAGACATGGCCCATTATCGTGGGTTGATTACTAAGATTATGACAGAAGGCTCAGATGTGGCCCACGATCATAGCTTGCAGGGCCACGGTCATAGCCTACATAGGATAGACGCGTAGACACTAAAAAAAGTCAAAATTTGAGGGAGTTTTTGTACCTTTTGGACCCTAAAAAAACCCTCGAGTTGCCTAGAACACAAAAGGTATATAAAGAAAAAGATAAAGAAGATGAAGGAGTTTTTGCATCAACCACTATTGAGAAACCCTAGAGAGAGTTCATCGAGGATTGAGAAAGAGAAGAAGGAAGAGAGACGTGGAGAAGAAGCTGACGCTAAGTACTTCCGAGAATAGGAAGTTTCCAGACGTTGCTGCCTCCATCATCCATTTAGATCTTGTTTCCGGTGTATTTTTAATTTTATCAATGTATATAATTGGAATAACCATTGATGATAGGATTGTGTGAATGTTGAGGATGTCTAAACTCTCCTTTGGTTTGTTTTCATTTTTGATTTAATAAAAATCTGATTGTTTTATGTCATTTGGATTCATTGTGATTGATTTCTAAGATTGCATAATTTAGTAATAGACTGAGAGGGTGAATCGAATGAAAATAATTAAACTGAGCTAATGAGAGTTAGATTCAAATCTAATTAGGGTTTAGATAAATTGTTAATTAAGAAATTGCAATTTTCCATAATCTGATTAGGGTTTACAATTTAGGGTTAATGATTATAACTCGAGAGAGAGTAATCAACCCTAGGATCGTCTAGGACTAATAATCTAATAATGCATAATCAATTAGGTTAGCGTTAAAGATAGGTAAAAATTATCCTTTCTCTCAATTGGTAGTTCTTTAGGTCGATTCTTGAATGTGTGCATTGCAATTGCTAATTTGTTAATATTTCGTGATTGATTCCTGAATTGAATTACTTGATTGAATTGCATTCCTGTTTTAGTTTGGTTACATTTTGAATATAGCGCATTGTTTTAGCTTTAGATATTAGGATTAGATTAATCCTCCTCGTGGGATCGACAACTTAGGTACTACACGAACAACCCGTAGGCTTGCGGATTATCAAGGTTATTAATTAGAACTTGTACACATCAGAAAATCATGATTAAGTAATATTGATCAATTTGTTTTCTGTAATGTTTAGAACTTTATTTCATATCAATTTTTGTAATATTAGAACTTTATTTCATATCAATATTTGATTTTGGTAGTTAGGTTATATATTTTGATTTTGAACTCTATTTGTTGATCTAAGCACCAAAATTAAAAACTACTGAAATTTCGGTTAGGCTATTTGAAGTGGAGCAATTACTGGAGCAAAGTTTAATAAGTGAGTAGCATCTATTAGTTTTATGTATCCATTCTGCTGTTGTTCCATTTGTGTTTCTTGATAAGTTTTTAATTTGATCCTAAAATTGAAACTTTAACTTCAGCCATGAATCCTGAAAGGTAATTGATGATAGCTAAGGTTTGTGTTTCATTAAAATTTTGTCTGTGTTAACCAATTTTGTTCAATCCTAAGTAGTAGTCTCTTTTGTCTCTCTTTAGACGTATGTGTGATAAAAAGGCAAGAAGTTATAGGATAAGCTCTTCACCACATATAACTCTGAAAAAGAAAGGAATTTGCACCTTTTATTTTGCTCTATTCTTTTTCAGGGTTATATATGGTGAAGAGCTTGTCCTACAACTTCTTGTCATTTTATCACACATACTTCCAAAGAGAGATAAAAGAGACTACATATATATATAGGGCAATTTTATGCTTGTCATCGTCATTCTTTATTACAATTGATAATGAGAATTATTTAAGTTGAATACTTTTTCCTTGACAATAATATACCCAATTATTTTTTTATACTTTTTAGGTTAAATCATAATGGAGAATATGGAATCATCCTCTACTCGTGATAAGTTCGATCATGTATGGAATTATTTTTCTTCTTCTCAAATATCTGATAGGAATATCCAATATAATTGTATGTTTTGTGGTAGAATATTTAAAGGAGGAGGAAATTTTAGAATGAAAGAACATCTTGCTGGTGTTAAGGGTAATGTTGCTTCTTACAAAAAAATACCCCTTGATGTGCGTGATATGATTGGAAAATATTTGCAGCAACAAGTAAAAAAGAAAAACGAAAATATGAGGCTCATGATATATCTTTTGAAGATGATGAAACACTAAAAGTATTAGATAAAGGAAAAAGAAAAGCTACTATTTACATAAATTCTTATTTTTTACCAAGAACTACTTCTGGTTCTTAACCTAGTTTAAAAATTTTATGGTTGATAATGATGTTGTTTTGCGATGTTAAAGAGCATGGGCTAGATGGTTCTATCATTCATGTATTTTGTTAAGTGCTTTAAATTTATCATATTTTTAAGAAACAATTGATACTACAATATTAATAGGTCTAGGATTTAAGGTACCATCTTATTTTGAGTTGTGTGTGCCTTTGCTTCAAGATTTTAAAAAGGAATGTCAGTTAATTGTGGATACATATAAATCTAGTTGGGAATCAACAGGATGCACTATCATGGAAGATGGATGGACTGATACAAAACAAAGAATCTTGATTAATTTCTTAGTTTATTGTAATATTGGAACAACTTTTATCAAGTTTGTTGATGCTTCTGACATGGTAAAAAGTGTTAATACTTTATTTGAATTATTCTTTGAAATTGTCGAGTGGGTTAGATTAAAGAATATTGTGCGTTTTGTTAGAGATAATGCAGCTAATTATGTATCAGCTGGGTACTTGTTACAATCAAAGTATAAGAATATTTATTGGTCTCCATGTACTACTCATTTTATAAATGTTATTTTAAAAGATATTAGTGATATGGATCATATTTCTAGTCTTGCTTCACGTACATCTAAAATCAGAATTTTTGTGTATAATCATGTCACATTTTTTTCTTGGTTAAGAAAGCAAGAAGATTGGGTTAAGATTGAGTGTCCCGTTGCTACTAGGTTTGCAACTACATTTCTTACTTTGAAAAACGTTTATGAACATAAGCAACTACTTCAAAATTTAGTGACAAGTAAATATTTTTCAAGTCATAAATTATCAAAGAGTGAAAAAGGAAAAGAAATTTGTGCTATTATTCTAGATAATAAATTTTGGGATGCTTGCTTATTCATTGTGAAGATTGTGGCTCTGCTTATAAGGCTGTTGAGGATTGTTAACTCAGATGAGAAGCCATCTTTGGGGTATATATATATGATGGTATGTTTAGAGCTCACAAAACAATTATAAATCTTTTTAAAGGGAAGGAGAAATTGTAATAACCTTATATAGATATTATTGATCGACAATGAGATAAGTATCTTACTCAAAGGATCCACTTAGCATCTTATTTTCTCAATCCTTATTCCTTATATAGTATGATTAATGTTATGGGTGGTTTGTTTGATGTGATTGAATGTAAAGATATTTTTTCTATTGACGAACAATCACAAGCGATAAATGAAATTAAATTGTATCATGAAGGTTTAGAGAGTTTTGTTAGATCATCAGCAAAGAGCAAACTTATGATAAAAAAAATGCAACCAGTTAAGTTTTATACTTTTAATTCATTATTTACTTATTAATAATATATATTTTTATCATAACTATTAAGTTAAAATGCAGATGAGTGGTAGAGATTATTCGGTGACAATGCTCTAATATTGAGAAAACTCGCTATAAGATTACTCAGTCAAACAACTTATGCATCAGGTTGTGAGCGTATTCATACAAAGAAACGAAATCGTTTGGAACATCAAAGATTTAATGACCTTGTTTACGTTACTTATAATATGAGAATGAAGAACAAGTATTTTATAGTTTTGTTTTTATTTCAATATTTTTATTTTTATTATTGATTTTATAATTTCTCTATTATTTATTCAGAGCGCTTAATAAGAAGAGGACATATGATCCAGTTAATATTGATTGTATTGAACATAATAATTTTTGGATTAAAGAAGAAGAACCATGATCTGATCTTGATTATAATAAACTTAAAAAGATAATTTATGAAGAAAATGTATTTGTCACAATGAATGAAATAAAAACATCTACTGATGGTCAGTTCATTTCTTATGTTGATTATATTTAAGTTAAAATAAAACTGTATTACAAATTTACAATTGAGAATAATTTCATACATTACTAATTTGTAATTTATTTTAATACAGTAGAAGAAGTTGATGCAAATAATTTGGATGAAAGTGTAGTTTACGAATCTTTAAATATCGTTGGTAAATTTGAAGCTTTTGACGATGATAAAATACAACCTTCTTCAGAAATACAATTTTGATTTTGATTTTGATTATGATTATTATTATTATTGTTATTTTAAGTTTTATATTAAACTCATATTTATTTATTATTAGTTTATTATATAATAACAGATATTGGTATATTTTTTATTTCAATAAAATATTTTATTTTTACTTATTTTTATAAGTTTACTTCTTATTTATTATATACTGATTTTATAAAAGTTTACTACCGATTGAACCGGAACCGGTTCAGGTATTAAAACATTAATAATGAAGTGTTACGAGAGAATAGTGGGCTATTCAAAGAGTTCTCTCTCGTAGGAAAAGTTACGATCCGTACGCATTAACCAAGACTCTATCATGCCTTTTGCTCAAAAACTGACTTCTCATTGATTTATTGGTCAAGTATAGAAGTGTCCATCTATATTCAAGTCAGCCACTTGCAAGTGGCTAACACAACCAAAAAATATCATGCGTAACTGCTGAAGCATGGATTTTCTTTAGCCTCTAAAGGATGAAGAAAGACCATCTTCTACTATTTTCACAGATGCAGCTTTAAAGGTGAAGTAGAAGAGCAACAGGTTCCCTTTCAAACCCCCTCATCCTTTGGTAGGCATTAACGAAGCGAGTGGTTACTACGATCGCTTAAGACTTATTTCCAGCTCCGACTGTTCTGGTTAGAAGATGGTGTAAAATCAGAGAGACTGTTATTGGTAGGGAAGGGAGCAGCTGGGACTGAGGATAGACGAGGAAATTTACCATCTTTAAAAGCTACAAAGGGGAGGACTGGTCCAAGGTAATCGGCTCTATTGTCAAGAAAGTAAGGCTCGGCTTTACAGGAAGTCATAATGCAATTCAATATTAATTTTTAAGTTCTTCAGCATACTGACCAAAAACAACAATATTTTGATCAATTTAACCGAAAGGTTCGAACCAAGAAATTCCACCCATAAGATGTAAGTATAGTTGACAATGATGTAGTACATCCCACTTTACACTAAAAGGTTTTCCAATGCCTAAGGTGAATTATATTAACAGCATGTTGGCCGCCATAACTCCATATTTCGAGGCAATGATATACGTCTGCACTGCAATGATTAAGATCTTGGTGTGTTTATCATTTCTAAAACGATGTGACATATGAAAGACTCCAAAAGAATTCTTAGGTAACGGAAATCAACTGGGACACCACTTGAATGGTTTAGAACAGTTACAAGTTTCCTTTTAACGCAGGAAAATCAACAAGGACCCCAACCTCCGCCTCCAGGGGTTAGAATCTGAAGAATTTCACCTGCCTGCACCTCGACTGTGTTCTTACCTCCAAGATATACCCTTCTTTTATCCTTTGTAATCAAGAAATTAGCACCACGAGCCCCATTTCTTCCTCCTTTCAAACCTCTTGGAGCATGAACACGTCTCTCTGAAAGAATGCTCACTACAACTGGCCTCCTGAACTCTATCTCCCTTACCAGACCATCACCCCCTTTATGATGTCCAAATCCCCCACTATTCTCTCTCAATCCAAATTTTTGCAAAACAACAGGATATCTTTGTTCGAAAATCTCAGGATCAGTCATGCGAGTATTAGTCATATGGCACTGGACTCCACTTGTACCATTCCAGCAAGGGCCAGCTCCACTGCCACCTCCGATGGTTTCATAATAACCAAAAGTATCATCCCCGAAAGTGAGATTATTCATACAACCCTGAGAACAAGCACAAGCCTGAAATGCTGTCAGAATAACGTCAGTTATTCTCTGAGACGTTAGCACATTACCTCCAACCACAGCAGCCCTGTCACTTGGTGACAGAAACGACCCTTTGGGTATATGAATTTTCACTGGGGCTAAACAACCCTGATTAAGAGGTATATCAACATTCACCAAGCAGCGCAGGCAGTATATGACCGCAGCGGCCGTTACTGCTTCTGGTGCATTCCAGTTGCCGTAAACCTCAGGGCTTGTCCCACTAAAATCAAAAAAAGCATCCCCTTTATCCGAATCAATTGTGAGCTTCAGGTGTATAGTTGATCCATCATCCATGTAATCCTCTTCCTCAATGATTACATCATTTTGATCTACAAACTTAGCTGATTCTGATGAGACTTTAGTAGCAACTGACTTTAGCATTTCCCTAACTGCTTCTTCTGCATTAAGTTGCACATATGCCATGTAAGCCTGAACAATGTCCAAACTGTACTGGTCAATAAGTTCTTTGATAAGGTATATTCCTCTCTGGTTTGCAGCTACTTGTGCACGTAAGTCGGATAAATTATCCTGAAGGCGGCGGGTTCCGGGAATTTTGTAAGCTGTTGCTTCATCAGAACAGGGGAGCTGGAGAAGTTTGATAATTGCTTCTTCTTGAAAAATCCCTCTTTCCACAAGCTTAAATGCTCTAATTGCGGCGCCTTCTTCCCATATGGCCTTTGAGAACGGGGGCATACTTCCAGGAGTTATACCTCCGATCTCTGCATGGTGTCCTCTACTTGCAACCAAAAAAACAAGCCTCCCGTTATCAAAAACAGGTGTGATGACAGTTATATCTGGAAGGTGACTACCACCAGCACAAGGATGATTGGTAATCAGCACATCTCCTTCATTCAGATTCTCACCCCAGTAATCTATCTGCCAGCGTACAGTACTGGACATGGCTCCAAGGTGCACTGGTACATGAGGAGCATTGGCGACTAATCCCCCATCAGGACCAAAGAGAGCACAAGAAAAATCTAATCTTTCCTTTATATTGGTTGATATTGACGTTCTCTGCAAGGTCCGCCCCATTTGTTCAGCTATTCCCATAAACCTGTGATTGAAAATTGAGAGTTGCACAACGTCTGCTATTTTTTCAGCTACTTTTGTGGTGAGAGTGCTGGACTCTAATTCAATTTTGATGTTTCCGTATTTAGTTATGGTGGCTTTACAATATGGTTCCACTATTACTGTACTATTTCCATTCATGATGATTGCTGGACCAACGATAGTATTGCCAAACCCCAAATGTTCAAGCTTGAATAATGGTGTTTCAACCCATCCAGTGCTGTAGAAAACCTTGTAGTGGCCTTCTGCTTTTGGGCCACCAGAAGCAGGCTCCAAGACCTGTGGTTTCAATATGTTAGTGATTCCAACACCATGAACCCTCACATCGCAGATCAGAACATGTCTATTCTCAAGCTTGAACCCATACTCCTGCTGGAAAAGCTTCACAAATTCCACAGCATAATCAAATCCTGATCCATCTGTATTTAAACGTCTCTTAACCATGATAGCAGTATCTGTTCCCTCGTATCTTAGATTTAAATAATAGTCTGTTTTAATGTTCTCGTCGCTGAAACCTTGATCCTGTAATTTCTGTTTCACCTGCTTCAGCAACAAATCCTGCCTGCGGGAGGCCTCCAAGACTGATTCAGGATTATAAATGGCAGAATACGGTTCTTGTGCCTCTTCGACGACATCTGCCAATCCCATACCATAAGCACTTAAGATCCCGCAGAACCTATGGATGAGTACTTCAGTCATACCCAAAGACCTGGCAATAGCACAAGCATGCTGCGGTCCAGCACCTCCAAAGCATGCAAGAGCATGATTTCTCGTTTCATGGCCCTTCATCTCAGTTAACTGCCGTATCGGACGGCACATTGTCTCATTTGCAACATCAACAAATCCCTGAGCAATCTGCTCAACTGTCATGTCCTTTGCAGATGGATCTTGAGTCTTCCTGTAGAAGTTTATTTGCTTCGCAAGCTTCTCAAATTCTTCTCTAGTTGCGTTGACATCTAATGGCTGATCTTCTTGGGGACCAAAAATGGATGGGAAATAATCAGGAATTACATAACCAAGAATAAGGTTTGCATCAGTAACTGCCAACTCCCCTCCTTTCCGGTAGCAAACTGGACCAGGTTGTGCTCCCACTGATTCTGGTCCTACTCGAAAAGCACCAAATTGGAACTTCAACTTTGATCCACCACCAGCAGCAACAGTGCTTATGTCAAGTTGAGGTGCTTGTATAATGGTACCAGCAATCTGAGTTTCAAAAACTTGTTCATAAGTTCCAGCAAAACGACTGACATCAGTAGATGTACCACCCATGTCAAATCCAATGAGAGGCTTCTCCGTTTCAAGCCCAAAAAGAGTCTGTGAGTAACCAACAACGCCACCTGCAGGGCCAGACAATACAGCTTTGTGTCCAGAAAATCTGATTTCTGGTGCAAGTCCCCCATCTGACTGCATAAACAGAACGTTCAGCTTCCCCAGCCCTTCATCAAATTTAGAAATGAACCCTGATAAGTAATCTTTGATAACTGGGCTCAAGTATGCATCCACACTAGCAGTTAGACCCCGGGGAACAGCTCTTACCATGGGCGTCAGAGTCGAAGATAAGGAGACATGTCTAAAACCCAAGCTCAAGGCAACCTTTTCCAAAGCCAGTTCATGATCTGGGAAGGTATAGGAATGAATCAACACAACAGCCAAACAGCTAATACCTTTTTCCAGTAAACATTTCAATGAAGGCTTCAAGGCCTCTACATCAAGTGGCTTCACAATCCTCACAAGCTCACCAGAGATCCCTTTGACTAAGGATGCTCCGAGAGCTTGACTGGGCAACTCCTTATCAGGAGCAAGCTGAACTCTCTCATCAATTTCAAGAACTTCCTCATAAAGATTAGTGGGTCTGGATACGGTGAGATCGAAGATGTTCGGTCTTGCCTGGTTACCAATCTGCAACAAATCCTTGAAGCCCCGAGTGACACAAAGCGCAATCCTTTGTCCCTTTCTCTCCAAAAGGGCATTGGTTGCAACAGTAGTGCCCATCCTAATCCATTCAATATTTTGAGTAGGGATTTTGGAAGATCTTGGGATTTTGTCTCCCGTGTATTCTTCAAGAATTCTGCGAATCCCTTCAACAGGAGCATCATCATAGTTAGAAGGGTCAACTGAGAGTAGTTTCAAGACTCGACCATGAGGCTGTCCAGGAATTTCCGCATAGACATCAGTGAAAGTGCCTCCTCTGTCAATGCAAAATCGTATTTTCTCTTCATTGTGACTCCCCATTCCTACCAACTTCAAACTCGAAATATTTCAGAGAAAAATGAAAAACCCAAGAAGTAAATCAGCAAATCAAACGTGCAGTAATATTGGAGAAATATGAATGACATAAGTACACGGAATAGATATAATACATCTCTTACAACTATTACTAGTATCTATCACACAGATTATGAGCTGCGAAAGAAAACGAAAAGAATAAAGTAGGCAAGGAGTTGACACGTGCAACTGATGAAAAACGAAGAGAAGGAAGCATGTCAGATTAACTACTATTTAAGAGAGTCAACTTTCTGCGAATCACAAGAAAAGAGGAAATACCTGAATTGAGAGAAAGAGAAGAACTTCGAGCGGTGTTGATCGAAAATGATGAGAGGCTTACTACTCTTACTCACTACTGTCGTCCCAGTCCATATAATTAAAAATATTATCTCTATTTCTTTATTCGTTTAACAAAGATGAAAGTGAAACATACCACGTTCTCAAGCCGCGATAACATTCTGCAACTAATCTTATTAGGCGCACAATATGACAATCATTTAAGTAAAGACGTACTATTCAACAATTTTTAGTTTATGATATTGATGGTTTGACAGAAATTAGCACCTTAAAGAGACTATTTGATATTTTTGATAGACAAATTATATTTAAAATTTTACTTAATTTACAATATTAATTAAAACTGTCAAAAGTAACAATAAATATTTTAAATGGTCAACATTTGCATAGCAAATTATATTACATGTCTAAAACTTGTTTAAAAATAAAAAACCTAATAAAATATCCTTAAATTTTTGTTAAAAACCAAATTATGAGGTGTAATATTTTTGAAGGTTAATCATAAAAAATCTCAAACTTTACTCAATTTTACAATTATAACTCTAAATTTTAAAAAGTTGCAATTAAATACTCAAACTTTTAATTTTTTCCAAATCTAGCTTGACGTTATTATCTCTGTTAATGTTGCTAATGTGGTAAGTCACATAAGTCAAAAATCCAACACGTATGATTACAACTGTATAAAATTGTACACGTCAGACTTAATTAAACTAATTAAGCAATTAAATAAAATTAAAAGAAAAGGGTTAAAACCTTAAATTACCCTTTCAGTTTGTTACCCTTTCATATTGGGATTTCCTGTTGCATAACTTTTCTTTGCTTCTCTTCCCATGACAAAGTGTTCTCTTACTAGCTGCAAACATTTTTGGCTCCTTTTCACACCAGCTACAAACTTTCACACACCATTTTTTGTTTTTGACTATGTTTGCACCAAGTAAACCAGTAGTTGCAGTAAGCATTTGACACCATTCTTCGTTGTTTATTTTGTTGAATATACTTTCTTAATTCTTCTTTGGTTATGTACTGATTGTAGTTGACGGTGTGATAATGATGGGCGACTAATTGAAGGTGTGATAATGGTGAGTTACTAATTATGTTTATGTGTGTAATGTAGATGGCTTTGGACATTATATATTTGTTGTCCATATCCATTCTTGTTCTATAACCTTCTTTTACTCACTACTCTTTCTTGTAGTTTCTATAATGATCTTTTGAAAAATTGAACTTGTTATATGTTATTTATGTCTTATTGGAAGATGATCAGTGTAAATTGCATCGTATTTAAAGTATAGTTTGATATGTGTTTAGCCGTTAATTTAATTATTTAGTATGTATTTAAGTTAGAATTATGTTATCTAGTTAATTATTTATGTTTTAAGTGTTTTATGGGATTGGTATAAGATTTTGACCTTAAATATTATGTTTTTGAGGCACCTTGATGTGTTTGCTTAAATATTGTAGGGAGCAAAGGACTCTTGTAGATTTCAATGAGCCCCAATTTAGTTGGGGAAATCATCATCCTTATTTGAACACATACACTTTGGGGTGGCAGAACTACCCAGATTTCTATTGGTCTAATAATGAAAGGATCCCCATCGGACATCAACACTTATTAGGATTTCAGCAAGATGAATCCAGTTCGGATTCCAAGTTAGATAAAATCATAGATAAGCTCACGGATATGGAAGAGAACCATAAGAGATTAGAAGAGAAGTTTGAACAAGCAGCAAAAGATCATGCCTCTTCTATTCACAACCTAGAGGTTCAAATGGGCCAACTTTTCAGGGAATTTTGTAATCAAAGTGTGGAAAATTGTTTACGCAACATGAAAGTAAATTCAATGGAGCTATGTTAGGCTATCACACTGAGGAATGAGGTAGAGTTAGAAGAACCAGTGAGAAATCAAGCTAAAACCCACCTTATAGAAGACCAAGAAATCAAGAGAGAGGATGAAGAAAGGGATGAAAACCCCTCATATTATCTGCCAGATCTTGGTATACTATGCTTGAACATCGAAAAAACTTTAGTAGATGGCTATGAAGAGAACATTATCCTTCGGATTAGTAATAACCAGGTGACATTTAACATGAATGATGAATTAAAAAATCCAAAGAAGGGTGACTCATTTAGGCGAATTGATGTGTTCAAATCTTTAAAAGACCAAAAAGAAGAAGAACAGATGACACTGGACATCGAGTTTGAAGTAGTTATGGAAGTCTCTGTTCATGAAGCAAAAGAAGAAAAAGGTAAGGAAGTAACTAAGGAAGAACAAGACCAGATCGCCCTTTTACGAAACAAACTGCTAGACTTAATAGAAGATTCAAGGAGTTTCGTTATTTCCTATTTTATTGACAGTTTGTTAGTGAAAAAGAGATTACTGAAATTAATTAGTTTTCTCAACTTTATCAATATTATCCTCCTAATTATTTTGCAATTTGTAGCTTACTCATTAGCTACAAATTTGATGTTGAATAAGAAGGGTAAAAGTAAACCACTCATAATTGATCCGAGCTGAACTTCTAAGGATGCAAAGTCAAGCTAATGACCTTAAATTAGCACGTTTAGTAGTTAGATTTAAATTGTTGTGTAGTTAGGTTTGTTTTACATTCTAAAATAAGTTTTGAATGGTTTGGATTGCTAATTCTTTTGCTCTCTTAAATAACTTATAAGATAGGGAAACACTCTCGATATTAAGTGGATTTGGTCTCAACACTATTGCCATCACCATAAATGGTTTTGTGTTCTAACCCTTTTCTTTTCATTTTTGTTAGTATTTTCTTCTTATTCTTTTTATATATTGTGTTTTATTTCCCTTGGTGTGTTTGTGTACCCTTCTTATAATGAGGACAATGTGTTGTTCAAGTGTGCAGAGGGTTGTGTGTTTTTACCTTGAGTGTGAATTTTGACTATTGTATGATAGTTTGTTTAGGTTGCATTATATGAATTGTGTGAATGCGTTTATGGCTAGACTTAACGGGATAGATTTAGCCTTAAATGTAGTCTTTTAAGTTGTGAATATTTATTAGCTAGTGAAATTAGTGACTTAAGTTACTTAGGCCTAAATATGTTGGTTAATTAGGATA
Source organism: Erythroxylum echinodendron (assembly GCA_027575705.1). Lineage (NCBI taxonomy): Eukaryota > Viridiplantae > Streptophyta > Magnoliopsida > Malpighiales > Erythroxylaceae > Erythroxylum > Erythroxylum echinodendron. The sequence continues at coordinate 29,863,676 of JANZXR010000002.1, forward strand.
CGATGTTAATCCATTCACCCTAGGAATTTGCCATACTCATTTATAATTTTAGGCCAATCAAATAAGTGGCATTATTAGTACATTTTCATAAGAATGATTAGCTAAAACAATAAGGTAGGCAAAATTTTATGTTAAAAAAAGGGTTGTATAATTTTAACTAAAATAACTATTCTATTGGCCTTCAGGTTATGCATAAAGCTAGTAGCCAGTTGAGAATGTGATGTAGTTAAGTAACCAGATCGACACACATCACAAATGTGTGCCTCTGTGTAAAAAGGCTATAATTACATTCCAACTAAACAGCTTAATAATAATATGGTTTAGTTGAGTAATTAGATCGACATTCATTACAAATGTTTGCCTTCGTATAAAAAGACCAGGTGGGTAACTGGATCGACATTTATCATAAATGTTTGCCTCCACGTAAAAGACTAGGTTCATGTCCTTAAAGAAAATTAACAAAAAGAATGTTTTCAAGTACAAAAACCTACCAAACTTGTTAGTAGCTTGATCTTTCATGAAAACCTACTGAGGAATAGATACACTTTTGTTTTGATTGAATGATTATCAATGTGTGTGTGCAAGTGGTAGAGGTGAATAGACTTAATATTAAAATTTTGATTAGTTTGTATATTTAGTCCAAGATGCTTAGATGTGAATTTTTCTTGTTAATAAGTTAGAACAACTTGAAGGTTTGTGTTTATAGTTAAATTTGTTTCGCTAAGTTGAAGCCATTGTCTCATTATTGCATACGCGTGTTTTATGTTTTCTTGATTTATTTGATTGTTTTTGTTTGCTTGAGGACAAGAAAATGTTTAAGTTTGGGGATATTGATAAGTGTAAATTGCTGCGTGTGTTAGTGCATAGTTTAATATGTGTTTAGCCATTAATTCAATCATTTAGTATGTGTTTAGGTTAGAATTGTGTTAGTTTGTTAATTATTTCTGTTTTAAGGGTTAGTACAAGCTTTTGAGATTAAATATTATGTTTTTGAGGTATCTTGATGTGTTTACTACTGTTTCAGGGAGTTCAGAGATATTCGAGCTGAAACAACGGCTCACGATCTTGATAGAAGCTCCAGGAATGGCCCATGATCATGGCCTGTATGCCATGATCTTGACAGAAGGCTCAAATGTGAGCCACGATCGTGGCCTACATCGGTTAGAAGCTCATGAACTTCACATTTCTAGAGATTTATTGGATCTTTCGGAGCCTCGAAAAAACCATAGGGTTACCCAAAACATAAAGAAGTATAAAAAGAAGATAAAGAGGTAGAGAAAGCGAGCTTTTTGCATTAGCCACCTTAAGAAACCCTAGAGAGAGATCGTCGAGAGATAGAGGAATAGAAGAAGGACAAAAGAAGAGGAGAGGAAGCTAACTCGAAGTACTTCCTGGATCAGGAGGTTTATAGACGTTGTTGCCTCTATCATCCATTTTAGATTGTATTTCTTGTTCTTTTCAGCTTTATTATTGTATAGAATTGTATTGAATAGTTAATGATAGGATCTAGAATGTCTAGGATGTTCTAAACTCACCTTCGAAATTTTATTCTTGAATTAATGAGAATATGATTGTTTATATGTTTATTAGATATTGTTTTGATTTGATTATGTTATTGCATAGTTTGATAATAAACTAAGAGGGTGAATCGAATGAAAAATGATTAAATTGGACTAACGAGAGTTAGGTAATTTAATAGAAACTAGAATTAAATCAGATTGATAGTTTGTGTAGAGAGATCATGTATAAGTTTTGATAGTTTATTAAAGAACTTTAAAACTAATTAGGGTTTTGGATAGGTTATGAATTTAAGAGACTGTAACCTCCATAATCTGATTAGGGTTTATGATTTAGGGTTAATGGTTATAACTCAAGAGAGACTAATCCTAGTCTAGAACCAACAATCCAATAATTCATAATCAGTTAGGTTAATATTAAGGATATGTAAAATTCCCTTTCTCTCAATTAGTAATTTCCTTTGGTTGATTTTTGGGTGTGCTGAAAATTGCTTAATAATTAGTATTTTCATGTTTGATTCTTAATTTGATTGATCGAATTAAATTCTCATATTAGTTTCGATGCATCTTGAATTTCTGTTATTTGTCTTGCTTTACATTTTAAGATTAGATTAGTTCCCTCCTTGTGGGATATACATCTTTGGTACTACACTAATAAACGATTCGCTTGCAGATTATCGAGGGTTAATAATTACAACTTATACACAACTAAACCCCAATAAGAGGGTCATACCATTGTAGCTCTTTTATTAGACACAACCTTTTGTAATGTACATTCCTAATTTTTTCTGTAGAAAACATCCCCTTTTTTTATCTGCTTAGTAAAACTGAAGGAATACCTTGGTATTTTAGGTCAAAACTTGCTAAAGATAATAAGTCTCCTTTATTCCTTTCTAATAACTAACACCTTCTTTTAGTAATTCATAATAGTGATATCTTATCAATTCACTAACCAAAAATAAACCAACGAAGGTACAAAAAAACATAATGTAAAAGGAACTGTTATGTTAAATGAACATTTCCAACTTTATCAATATTGTTAGTTATTCCATCAAGTAAGTAATTCAATAAAGCTCTGTCAAGATTGATTAAGTTTTGGAAAACAATTAGGTTAGGAATTAATATAAATTTTGTATCACTGATCTAATAGCTTGCATCTAAAACTTGCAAAATATCTATGTATTTTAGGTCAAAACTTACTAAAGATAATATGTATAAGTCTCCTTTCTTCCTTTTTAATAACTAGCGCCTTCTTCTAAGTAAATAGTAATAGTCAAACGATGATACCTTATCAATTCACTTACAAAAAAAAAAAAAAAACCAAAAAAAGGTATAAAAAGATTATCATGTAAAAGAAATTCTTATGTTAAATGAATATTTCCAGCTTTATAAATATTGTTGTTTATTCCATCAAGTAAGTAATTCAACAAAGCTCTGTCATGATTGATTAACTTTTTAAAAACAATTAGGTTAGTAATTATTATAAATTTTGTATAAATGATCCAATATCTTGCGTCTAAAACTTGCAAAATAGAAACTATCAGGTTTACCAATAAAAGAAACAGATATTTCTCCACTATTTTTGCATTGATAGTGTTGCGCAATCCCTCCCTTTCCTTTGCAATCTTATAGTCTCTTCTACTCTATCACCTAGTTATTCCAGTGTGGAAATTTCTCCTTCTACTTCCTCTTCAAACGGTAAGCTATACAATCTTAACATTAAATACCAACCTCACTAGCTTGAAACAATTATCTTTTGTGTACTTATTGTGATCACAATAATTATAGTGACCTTTGTCTTTTCTAACTTAAAAATTTCTTTTTATCCCTTTTTGATGACTAATTTTATGACGATTGTCGTCACTTATCTTAGGACTTTAAAACATTTTTGAACCTCTCTTTAAGCTTCTACTCTTAACATCATCAAATAATCTTTTCTAATAGTAAGTAAAGAATTATGTAATGCCATTTGATTTCTCGTTTTATCATATCCTTTATACAATTCCATCAAAAATAGAATTAATCTATTCTTATTCGGTATTTCTTCAATCTATTTTATTAATCCACAAATAAAACATGGTTGAGGATCTAATTCTATTAACCTAAATTGTAATCTATAAGTTCTTGAGGGCATGTAATATACATTAACACTTATACTAAATCCTTCAAAATTGAATTTAAAATCCACTATGTCACTATATAATTTACCACCTGCAATTACTAAATAAAATCATACTCAAGAATTTTAACCTTGTCACCAACAAACCATAATTTATTCTTAGTGGACTATTGTTAGATCCAATCAAAGGTGTTGCTGCAAGATTCTTATATAAATGATTAGAATTTTGTAGTGGAAGTAAATTACCCTAACTTATTTTTCGGTTCAAGTAGGCCTCTTTACCTTTGGGAAATAACAATATAATAGAAATGACATATTAAGGATAATTAACTAGGAATAGATCAAATGCAAAAACATTATTGTTCTTGTTAAGATTTTGACTAGTAGAAGGTTTATATATTTTGCAATGCTAAAAAAAGTGAATGAATAATTTTTGTGAAAGAAACTTTTGAGTAGACAACCTCTCTTTTGAAGCTTATTTAAGTTACTAATTATGTGAGATTCCTATATTAGTTGTAGAGGGTAACAAAGTATGCCTTATAAGGGTATACCTCTCCCTTATAGATGCGTTTTCCCAAGGGTGGAAAGAGTAAAATCGTGAGGTCTTGCTGGGCCGAGGCCCAAAGCAGACAACATCTGTGGGCGGGTGGTTTGGGATGTTACAAATGTTATTGAAAATGGTTTCATATTGGGACCTTGTGATTTGAGCCCTTTTGTTCTTACACTTGGAGGTCAAATCAAAAACTTTTAATTCCAAGGATTGCAGTATAGAATGCAACCTCGAGTCGTTTCACTTAATCAAAGCCTAAGGAATGGAATTAAGCTAGCCTATATGTCATGATATGCAAACAAAATTAGTAAGGAAGAGGGGGGTTTAAATCTTTAGAAATTCGGACAAAAATAAGTAAATTGTAAGAAAATGTAATGAAAAGTATTTTTTTAATTTGGGAATAGAAAAGCGATAAAATGAAAACAATGATCAAATGTTGATAGTATCTTCTTGAAAATGAGCTTTGGCTATCATAGTTCAAAACGAATTTTTATGGGAGTGAATCACTAAGTTTCAAATGGTAAACCTTAAAGAACTCTTTAAGTCCAAGGTTTTAATCAATGAACTCCATTTCTTAAAACCATGTTGGATGCTCTTAGTGTGTGCAATGGGTAAGTCAATGCAATAAGTCATTTTAGTATCTAGAATCATCTTAATATCAAACACAACGAGGCAGTTAAAAGAGAATTAACCAAATCATAAATAGACATATATGAGAGTTCATATATTCAAGTTCCAAGTTCTACATCAACAAATCCCAATAACACATTGAATGTCCGACACTTGATTAAACTATAATCAAGAATATTCAACTACAAATTACAAATCCTAAATCTAGGAGTTCATAACAATGTAGCTGAACATAGAATAAACTACTCCCCTTTGAAGCCCATCGAACTCTATCCATTGCTACATTTTCAAGAGGAAAGAGGTACTTAGCCAAGCATTCCTCCAGGAGAATTCACAACTGGGAACCCACTGGAAGCATCCATGGTAGCAGCTGTCAGTGGAGGAGTTATCGGTGGAGGAGTTGTCGGTGAAGTGGAGGAGAGTGGATGATGGAGTTTCCGAAGGTTCTTTTTAGAGAGTGAGAGTCTATGTCAGCTCTCTCTTAACCTAAAATGGTAGGTTTTTAAAAGAAATGTGTTATGGATTGGGTTGCACAGTGGGTAAATTTTCTAAAATGGTTTGGGCATTCGAAGGTTCACCACGGCGAACTTTTCCCGAAAGTTTTAGCGACATTATTGGTTCTTTCACTGCACGACAGAATCAATCTTCGCCGCAGCTAACTTTTCCCAAAAGTTCTGCTTGGAATTTTTCATACTTCGCCGCAGTGACACATCCATTTTGACGCAGCGAACTTCCTGTTGCACCTGTTCACTTGTTGACTTGACTTCAACCTTTCCTTGACTCTATATCTTCTTGAGTCTCTTCTCCTTGAGTCTCTTACAATTAACAAATGGTAGTTTGCAGTATCAATTGTCATCAAAAAATTAATTAGTGCAATTAATACTGATTTGTGACAAATTTTACTCTCAAACTACATAAAATAAAGGTAGACACTCAATAGTCAAATTAAGCATAAAATGTCGAAATAGGAGCTAAGAAGTGTAGTAAAATGAGCCAAGAAGTGTAGTAAAAGTCATAAAAATGCCGCCAATTTATATAATAAACTTGGGCTCAATCAAATCCCCCTTCACTTAGACCTTTGTACTCCTGGACAAAGTTTATAAGAGTCAAAGAGACACAAGTGCAAAAGGAAATCCCGACCATGCTTAAAATAAGAGTAGGAAATTGGTAAAAATCACTTTCTCAAAAATCAATCAAAGCAGAATGAAAGAGTGCTAAGAAAATAAACACGATAAGAATTTAAGCGAAGAGATTGAGCAAAAGAGATTTCACTCAAGGCAAGGTGTTTGCTCTCATCTCACTTGTTTTTGGGATAATTTCACTCTAAAATATGCTTAGTCCATTCTCTACCATAAGCTTGTGAAAGTTCTACCTCTCCATTATAAGAACTATAATTTCGAAAATCAAGAGGACTTTTCAAGGTTGTAATGCACGGAAGGCTAGATAAAATGGATGGAATAGGCAAAAGACGAAAGAAAAAAATGAGCTCATGAACCACAATTTTGAAATAAATGTCAACTATAAGACAATATTTACACAAACGATAACATTTTTTTATTGAGAATATTTTCTTTTGAGTATATATATATATATATATATATATATGTTCTTTTGAGATTTTTTTTACCAATTTCTTGACATAACTAGAAGAGAATGAGAAATAAAATATTGACACCATAAGAAGATGTGTGCATGTACTAAAAAATATGGCTCAAGGGGCTAGTAATAGATAAGTGTTTATGGGATTTATGTTTGGGTCAACAGGGTCTATCATGCTAACAAAATTCTAGTTCATCAAGCTTTGATTAAGAATTAAAACAAGTTTTAGAGAGATATGAAATTAAGCAGATACACACAACAATGAAAGAATTTAGGCCCAAATATCCTTCCAATAAGGTTAATATCTCAATTAACAATCTCAAGATTTAAAAACATACAGTGCTACTTAATCAGCATACCCTCACGTACTTTGTGTTGATAACATTGAAAATGAAATTAGCCAAAAATTGACTATCATTTCAAGAATAGACGGTGTTTTCAAAAACATAGGGACCGCTTTGAAACTTATAAAATCTTTGAGATACAAGAATGATAAGAATCTAATTAGGGAGAATTGTTAAATTGAGGCAACTTTTTTTTAAAAAAAGTTTCTACAAGAGCATGGTGCCGCAAAGAAATATTAAGTATGCAAACGTTGTCGCAATGAAGGCCTCAATTACCAAGTTTAAAATTTTGACATTATGCATAACTGACTTGCACAACTAGTTAAATGCCCGAAAATGATGCACAATGTACAACAAGAATGGCAAATTGAAACATTCTCCACACATAAACATAATATTTTTCGCAATATTGAGAAACAATTAACACAAATATGCAATCAAGGGAACGTGGAAGACACATTAGCAACGCATCGAAAGTATGAAGGAAATTATATAAAAATTGCGATAAAAAAGTTTGGACATTACAAAATTAAACTAAGTATCCAAAAATTCGAACTACTCCATTGGGTGTTCATCCCCAATTTCAGAAGGATCTGCTCCCGATGGGCCAACATCGATAAGCAAGTCATTTTCATTCGAAGGGAGCTGGAAGTGCCGGTGCTCGGTGAGCAAGGCATCCATCCGCCGATGATACCGCCGATCTCAATCCTGTCAGGCGATTGCCTAAAATAAGGTCTCTCGGAGGGTAGCCAAGTCTACAGAGAGGCCATCGACTCAGCTAGCGAGGGTTTATAAAGTGATGGGCTCAGGACGGGCTGGAGCCGAAGGATCGTCCTCACTTGGCACTACAGCGGCATGGTTGGTAACAACAACAGGAAGTGGGGTGGATGGGGTAGGATTTGGGGTTGTTTGAGGTTAACATAACGAAACAGAGAAGTCGGGTCAAAATAGCTATCTTTGTTGAATTCTGAGACATTATGGGCCCGAAATATGCCTGTGATGAGGTAGGGGAAAGTGATGGCATTGGTGAGTTTGGCGGTGGTGATGGAGTCACGGAGGGCGGAAACAGTGGCATAAACTATGTTGACTGGGCGAATAGTCATCAGAAGGTAAAGGTACAGGGCTTGCTGTTTCGTTACGTAGGTTAGATGGGAGGTTGGGATAATGTTGTTACTAACAAGGTGGAGCCAAGGACGAGCTTCGGGTCAGAGATTAGAACATTTTAGATAACGTTGATGGATCCTTGGTTGATGCCAGACGACACCCTCGAGACGGAGGGTATGAATAACATCGTCCTATGGATAATGATGGATCAACTGATCATAGTGGCAACGGAGAATAGGAGGGAGGTTATAATGCTCACGGATGCTTGCTGTGGTGACTGCATTAGGGGCTTTCACACCACGAAAATTAATTTCTAAGGTGTTGTGGAGTCAGGCATAAGTGTAAAAATGGTGAACGAATTTATCGTTGCCCTAAGCCCTTGGTTGGACTAATCCCATAAGTTGAGAGTGTACCAGTTGATGGACAAAGGGATTGTTGGGTGAAGTCAAGGGAAATGAGTGCTCTTTAATGAATGGCCTAGCATCTATCTTTTCGGTTAGGCCAGTAAATTCAGAATTAATGCTATTGGGAGGAGTAGAATTATTGGATGAACCAAATGAATTAGATGAGACGGTAGGGGAATGACGGGTAGGGTTTTTAGTTCGAGGCATATTCCTTTAGAAAAACAAACACAGAAAAATAAAAAATGGACTAAACAAAATTTACTGAAAGTCAAAACCTATGAAGTTCGTTGCGGTCAAAGCTACACTTACCACGTCGCGGTGAGAAAAAATTTCTTCGTTGCGGCGAACATGCCCTAACTTTAATGAAAACAACGAGATAGGAAGCGGAACAAAGGCGAGATACTTACGAAGGAGATGGAGAGATGCGCAAATATGAACAAAGAATATGAAATGAGCTGAGGAGAATGAAGGGAGAGGGATTTGGCGAAGGATAGTTCGGATTGCCACGGCGAAGTAGAGAGAAGTATATGAAAATGAGGAAGGGAATGGTGGGTTGAAAAAAAAGTGAAGGGAAATTACAAAGAAGGACAGAGGGAAGAAGAAAAATCAGAATCAAAATAAGGGTAGAAATGTAATTTCACTCGATATCTTCAAGCAAATAGATACTGCGCCACGGCAAAGGTTCCTCAAAGTGAGCTCGTCGCGGCGAACTCTTGATTTGGAACTGTCACCACGGCGAAGTGAATATTTTGCCACGGTGAAGTTTTCTTGAGAGAAAAATGAACAAGACAGACTATAAAAAATTCCACTGAAAAATACTAACTAGATACTTAGCTCATATGCAAAGTCCTTAAGCATTAGAAAACAAAATGCAATTCATCCATTTACACCAGTTTCCTCAATCATATAAGATGGTTCATACATCAAGCTAAAACAAAGTGAACATAAAAGAGGCGATTAATTATTGAATTAAAATTGCATAATCTGAAAACTAAACCCAGGTCCTACTGAAGTAGTTTCTCCCCCACATTTTGTCAACGCACTCATGCATCCACAATGTCATATTCAATCACAGAGCAGAACTAAGTGGTAAGTGAAGGATGAGAAACGACCTGATGCCTAAGGTGGATCATGGATCTCCTGGTAGACATTTGGCTGATAGCTATGCCGCGGTGAGGTAACTTGTCCATTTGCCACTTCGGTGTTAATGTCCACACTCCTCGGTTTACCTGAAACATTAGCGAAAAATCCTTCTTTCAAGGAGTCATCAGTTAATGAGTTCAGTGTGGAGTTAGAGTAAACTTGTTGGAGTTCAAACTGAGAGCATGCATCATCAACAACAATATCAAGCATGTTAACTCCTAGGAGCAAATAATCCTCATGGGGATGTTTCATAGCCTCATACATGTTAAAACTCACCTGTTGATCTCCTACCTCTATAGTGATTGTATCTTCTTTTATGCTAATCATGGTACTAGTAGTCCTTAAGAAGGCAGACCAAGAATCAAGGAAGTATCCTACATAACTTCAGAAGACATAACAAGCACATAAAAATTAGCTGTAAAACCTAAACCTTACTAGTTGTCCTTAAGAAGGGTCGACCAAGAATCAAGGAAGTATCCTACATAACTTCAAAAGACATATCAAGCACATAAAAATTAGCTGTAAAAACTAAACCCTTGACCTGGACCAAAATATCCTCTATAATGCCCATAGGATGCCTAATAGATCTATCAGCCAATTGGAGAACTACAGATGTAAACTTAAGATTCTTGACTCCCAGTGATTGATAAACAGACTTAGGCATAACATTAATGGTTACCCCTAGATCTAACAAGGATCCCCCCATGGTAATTTTACCTATCGTTCAAGGGATAGTTAAAGATCCAGGGTCTTGGCATTTTACAGGGATTTGAGGCTTGAATAAGGCAGACACATTTGAGCTTACTTGGACTCTTTCATTTGGCCTAAACTTCCTCTTATGGGTACACAAGTCTTTAAGGTATTTGGCATAAGTAGGAACCCGTTTCACAAGATCAAGCAAAGGAATATTGACTTCTACTTTACTAAACAAATCAATGGTATCTTTTTCATGCTCAATGTTAGTCATTAGTGTGCTTATCAAATATGAATTAGGAAAAGGAAGGTCTTGAAGATTTACTTCCTTACCATTAGCTTCATTGGCTCCATGCTTGCTTGATTCCACATACTCCCTTATTGTTGCTTGTTCCTTGTAGCTCTCTGAATTAGCTCCCTTGCTCCTTGATTTGGACTTCTTTTCAGTCAAAAGTGATTTTTCTTTAAAGCTTGCGGATTTCTTGATTTTGTCCTTTGGTAAAGGCAATTCTTCACTCTCAATCTCCTTTTTGCCTACTTCCTCATACTGATTTTCGAACCTCACTTGTTTCCCACTTCGAAGAGCTATTGCGGTTAAACTTTTGGGGTTAATAACGGTGTTTGAAGGAATAGCTCCACTACTTCTTGCTTGACTCTCACTCTTGTTATTGGACAATTAGGTGACAAAGGAATTGATATTTTCAGCTTTTGTTTCCCATTGCTCCATTCTCTTTTCTAGAGCACTAAACCCAACAACATTCTTTGTTGAGTCTTGCTAAATTACAGAAGCTATGGCATTGAACTGATTATTGTTAGAATTCCTTTCCTCCTTCATCAAAGTCAATATATTGTGCAGCAGTTGGTTGGTGTCCTCCTTAGGTGGGATGGTCAGGGCTTGCTATTGGTTGGGAAACTGGTTAGTGGAAGTGCCAGCTCCTCCCCCTTGTTGGAATCTGTTTAGTGCCCTTCCCTCTTCATTCCTCTAACTGAACCTAGGGTTTGCCTCTATCCCTCGTTATACTTGTTAGAGTAAGGATCCCATTTCTAGTTTGTCTGCCCTCGATACATTGCAGACATCTCTTCATATTGTCCAGGGTAAACACTGGATATGTGCATGACTGACCCACAAGTATCACAACTGGGTGCAGTAAGATCCATAGAAAATGTCAGGCGATGCACATTCATATTCTTCAGTTTTGTAGTGATGAAGGATAATTGTGAGGTCACTCTACTCTCCAAAAAGTCAAATTTTGACTTTAAACTCTCCATTCTTTTAGATTGGGCTGATGTGGCGCCCAACTCATGCACTCCTCTAGTCTCCCTAACACTGTACTGTTGATGATTCAAAGCCATCTTCTTGATCAAATCCTATGCCTCTGTTTCTGTAAGATCAATTAAAGAACCTCTCGATGCCAGATCCAATATACCTTTATCTTGACTTTTCAACCCATCATAAAAATACTGCACTAACTGCTCATCAGGTATCTGTGATGGAGGCATCTAGACAATAGATCTTGGAAGCGATTCCAATAATCATAAAGGGATTCATTATAATCCTACCATGCTGAATAAATCTCCTTCCTCATCGATGAAGTTCTGCAGGATGGAAAATATTTTTCCAAGAATGCTTTCCTCAAATTTGCTCAACTATGGTAGGCATTTGCCACGTCTTGGAAGACTCATATACCATTCTCGGGTTTTTCCTTCCAGTGATAAGTGAAAAACTTTCCATAATACTTGATCAAGTGAGGCTCCCACCGGCTTCATACTCTGATAGATTATGGAAAAAGATTGCAAATGCATGTAGGGATCCTCTCCTGTCAAGCCATAAAATTTAGGAAGAGAGATAATGAGTAATCCTTTAACTTCAAAATTAACATCAAAATTAGGATAAGAAGCAGTAAATGGATCATAATTAACATCAGAAGTAGTTGCTTCCCTAATGGTTCTCCTTCATTGATTCCTATTATTATCTCTAACCCGTTCATATTCCCCATTACCTCCATTATCACCATTCCTAGGTTGGTTAACATGAAAGTTAGGGTTTTGCAGAAAAGCTGGGTTCTGCACTATGATCACTTTGTCTATCGACTCGCTTTCACTCTTTAGCTGACTAGATTCTTTTTCTCTTCTCTCCTTTCTAATCTTTCGCAAAAGTCTCTCAATTTCAGGGTAAAAAGGTAAAAGTTTGACTTTTTTGGGCATACACGGAAAAAATTTTAAATGGAACTAAAATAAAATAAAAAGTAGCAAAAATTTCTTACAAGCACACAAAGTCAATTAAAAAGGTGAAATGTGAAGGATACAAGTGTATAGTGTATGAAAGTGTGTGTAATAGTAAAGTGTGCAAGTAAAGTTTGTATGTATGAAAAAGCAACAAAGAAACGTTCAAAACTATGCGGTGTAAAATTGCTATGCATGTAGCATGCAAAAAGTTTGGTATCTTATTTGTTTGAGTTTTTTATAAAAAAATTTATGCTAATGAAAGAAAGTGAAATCCTATACTATTGACAAGTATGATGCTAAACTATCTAAAATGCAATCTAAACTAAGGTTCCTCACCTCACCTAGCAGCAAAGAAAATGACAACAGCTAGCCTAAAGAACCAATTGCTTGGGTCCCCGACAACGGCGCCATTTTGAATCGAGCCCTTTTGTTCTTACCCTTGGAGGTCAAATAAAAAACTTTTAATTCCAAGGATAGAATGCAACCTCAGGTTGTTTCACTTAATTGGAACCTGATGAATGGAACTAAGCTAGCCTGTATATCATGATATTCAAACAAAATTAGTAAGGAAGAGGGGGTTTAAATCTTTAGAAATTCGGGCAAAAATAAGCGAATTGTAAGAAAATTTAATGAAAAGTATTTTTTAATTTCGGGAATAGAAAAGTGATAAAATGAAAAAAAATGATCAAATGATGATAGTATCCTCTTGAAAACGAGCTTTGGTTGTCATAGTTCAAAACGAATTTTTATGGGAGTGAATTTCAAATGGTAAACATTAAAGAACTCTTTAAGTCCAAGGTTTTATTCAATGAACTCCATTTCTTAAAACCTTGTTGAATGCTCTTAGTGTGTGCAATGGGTAAGTCAATGCAATAAGTAATTTTAGTATCTAGAATCATCTCAATATCAAACACAACTAGGCAGATAAAAGAGAATTAACCAAATCACAAATAGACATATATGAGACTTCATATATTCAAGTTCCAAGTTCTACATCAACAAGTCCCAATAACACATTAAATGTCCAATACTTGATTAAACTCTAATCAAGAATATTTAACTACAAATTACAAATCCTAAACCTAAGAGTTCATAACAATGTAGCTGAACATGAAATAAACTACTCCCCTTTGAAGCCCATCGAACTCTAGCCATTGCTACATTTTCAAGAGGAAATAGGTACTTAGCCAAGCATTACTCTAGGATAATTCACAAATGGGAATCCACTGGAAGCATCCATGATAGCAGCTATCAGTGGAGGAGTTGTCGGTGAAGTGGAGGAGAGTAGATGATGGAGTGTCTAAAGGTTTTTTTTTTCAGAGAGTGAGAGTCTATTTCGGCTCTCTTGTAGCCTAAAATGGTAGGTTTTTAAAAGAAATAGGTTATGGATCAGGTTATACAGTGGTAAACTTGCAAAAATGGTTTGGGAATTTGAAGGCTCCCTGCAGCGACAAATAAGTGCACCGCGGAGAACTTTTCCTAAAATTTTTAGCTGCACTGTTGGTTCTTTCACCACGGCGATAGAATAAATCTTCGCCGCGGTTAACTTTTCCTGAAAGTTCTACTTGGAATTCTTCATACTTCGTCGTGGCAACACATCCTTTTCGCCGCGACGAACTTCTTGTTGCATCTGTTCACTTGTTGACTTGACTTCAACCTTTTCTTGACTCTACATCTTTTTGAGTCTCCTACAATTAACCAATGGTAGTTTGTAGTATCAATTGTCATCAGAAAATTAATTAGTGCAATTAATACTAACTTGTGACAATTGATACTGCAAACTACCATTTGTTGATTGTAGAAGACTCAAGGAGAAGAGACTCAAGAAGATGTAGAGTCAAGGAAAGGCTAAAGTCAAGTCAATAAGTGAACAGTTGCAACAAGAAGTTCGCTGTGCCGAAAAGGATGTGTCACTGCAGGGAAGTATGAAGAATTCCAAGCAGAACTTTCAAGAAAAGTTAGCCATGGCGAAGATTTATTATGTCGCCGTGGTGAAAGAACCAACGGTGCAGCTAAAACTTTCAGGAAAAGTTCGCCGTGACGATCTTATTTGTCACTGCGAAGAACTTTCAATTACCCGAACCATTTTCGAAAGTTTACCCACTGTGCAACCTGATCCATAACCCATTTCTTTTAAAAACCTACCATTTTAGGTTAAGAGAGAGCCGACATAGACTCTCACTCTTTAAAAATAAACCTTCAGACACTCCATCATCCACTCTCCTCCACTTCACCGACAACTCTTCCACCGACAGCTGCTACCATAGATGCTTCCAGTGGGTTCCCAGTTGTGAATTCTCCTGGATTAATGCTTGGCTAAGTACCTCTTTCCTCTTGAAAATGTAGCAATGACTAGAGTTTGATGGGCTTCAAAGGGGAGTAGTTTATTCCATTAGCTAAATTGTTATGAACTCCTAGGTTTAGGATTTGTAATTTGTAGTTGAATATTCTTGATTAGAGTTTAATCAAGTATTGGA
>JANZXR010000002.1:29878581-29898182 GCA_027575705.1 Erythroxylum echinodendron
ACGCTATCATACCCAGTCAATGGGTGATAAATTTTGGTTTAGATGTTAGGTTTGAACCCAACTCAGGACTTAAAATCCTCCTTTCACCTTCCTCATCCCAAAAAATAGGAGTTTTGCGCCTTCTACCATACAAAGCTTCATAAGGTGTCATTTGAATTCCCAAATGATAGGAATTATTGTAAGAAAACTCAATTAAAGGTAAATGATCATCCCATGAGCCCTTGAAATCTATAAAACAAGCTCTCAACATTGCCTCTAAAGTCTGTATTGTCCTCTCCGATTGTCCATCAGTCTGGGGATAGAAAGCTGTACTAAAGTAAAACTTAGTTCCCAAAGCCTCCTATAAGCTTTCCCTAAATCTAGAGGTGAATCTGGGATCTCCATCCAAAAATATAGAGCTTGGAATCCCATGTATTCTGATTATTTCATTCACATATTTCTTGGCCAAAGCATTCAAAGAATCTGTCTACTTAATTGGCAAGAAATGTGCTAACTTGGTTAGCCTATCCACTATCACCCATATTGCATCATGTTTTCTATTGGTTCTAGGCAACCCCATCAAGAAATCCATCAAAATCTTTTCCCACTTCTATTCAGGAATAGAGAAAGGCTGAAGCTTTCCTGAAGGTGCCTAGTGCTCAGCCTTGACTTACTGACACACTAAGCATCTTTTAGTATACTCCGCAATATCCTTATTCATTCCCTTCCACCAAAAGTGCTCTTTTAAATCTCTATACATTCTTGTACTCCCCGGGTGCATTGCATAGGGAGCATTGTGCGCCTCATCAAGAAATTCATCTTTCAGTTTTTACATATCTGGAATACATAATCAGTTACCTACCACCATTAATCCATCTTCTCTTACCTCTATTTCTGAAGGTTTATCATTCTTAATCTCTTCTCTGAGCTTGCTCAAGTACCCATCCTGTACCTGGAATTCCTTAATCTTCTAATTTAACACTGGCCTTACCTTAAAGTTAGCCAATATACACCCAAATTCAGCTTGCCTCAATGTCACCCGAAGTTTGGCTAATTCCTTCAACAAAGGAAGATATACTATCTTCACATGTGCCATAGTCGATTTTCTGCTTAATGCATCTGCTACTAAATTAGCTTTCCCCGCGTGGTAGTCTGTCATCAAATCATAATCTTTCAATAGCTCTAACCATCTTCTCTGTCTCAAATTCAACTCCTTTTGGCTCATCAGCTACTTAAGGCTCTTATGTTCTGTAAATACCTTAGTAGTAACTCCATACAAGTAATGTCTCCATATCTTTAATGCAAAGATTATTGCAGCTAATTCCAAATCATGCGTAGGATAATTCATCTCATAAAGTTTTAATTGCCTAGAAGCATACGCAATCACTCTATCTCCTTGCATCAATACACAGCCCAATCCCTTCCTTGAGGCATCACTATATACTGTATATCCATCATGACCTGAAGGCAAAGTCAGAATCGGTGCCGTTGTGAGCCTATTCTTTAATTCCTCAAAACTATCATGACACTCCTCTGTCCACACAAACTTCTGATTATTCCTTGTCAATTTGGTGAGTGAAGCTGCTATTATGGAGAAGCCCTCTACAAATCTCCTGTAATACCCAGCTAAACCCAAGAAACTTCTCACTTCAATTACATTCTTAGGTGCTTCCCATTTCACAAACGCTTCTATCTTCCTTGGATCCATATGCACTCCTTGCTATGAAATTACATGTCCAAGGAATGCTACTTCCTTTAGCCAAAATTCACATTTGTTGAATTTTGTGTATAACTTATTCTTCCTCAATGTCTCTAAGACAATCCTTAAATGCTCTTCATGCTCATTATCACTCTTGGAATAAACCAATATATCATCAATAAAGACAATGATAAATTGATCTAAGAAGGACTTAAAAGCTCGATTCATCAAGTCCATGAAAACTGCAGGTGCATTCGTTAATCCAAAAGGCATAACTAAAAACTCAAAATGTCTATACCGAGTTCTGAAAGTAGTCTTTGATACATCATACTCTTTTATCCTCAACTGGTAATAACCTGATCTCAAGTCTATTTTGGAGAAGACTTTTTCCCCTTTCAATTAATCAAACAAATCATCTATGTGTGGGAGCAGATATCTGTTCTTGATGGTGACATAATTAAGCTTTCGGTAGTCCTCACACATTCTCAACGATCCATCTTTCTTCTTCATAAAAAGGACCGGAGCTCCCAAAGGGGAAGAGCTCGGCCTAATGTAACCTTTCTCTAACAACTCTTCCAATTGCTCTTTCAGCTCTTTCAATTCTGCCGAAGCCATCAGTAAGGCAGAATTGAGATCAGTGCAGTACCCAAAAAAAGTTTAATGGGAAATTCAATTTGTGGTGGTAGTCCTGGTAATTCCTCAGGAAAAACATCTGGGAATTCCCTGACCACAGGTATTTCCTCTAGCTTCCCTCCATCAGCCTTCGTATCTACCACATAGGCTAAAAATGCTTCACACCCTTTCCTCGTCGTCTTCTCTACTGTTAGAGCTGAAATAATTCTAGGCAGCCTTGCTTTTCTGTCTCCCACAAACACCACCTTTCTACCATTGTCCAATTCGAACTCCACTATCTTCTGTTTACAATCCAGATGGGCATTGTACTTCTCTAATGTGTCCATATCCAAAATTATATCCTCCCATTTTCAAAGGCATCAAGTCAACCACTAAGTTTTCCCCACTAATATATATCTCATAGTCTCTACAAACTTGACTGATAATAATATACTGGCCGAGTGGAGTACTCACCATCAAAGGAGTATCCAACTTGCTCACATTCTTATCATACATAGTTCTACATGAAGAAACAAATGAGTGGGTGGACCCCAGATCAAACAAAACAACAATATCAACATCAAACAATTTAACCATACTAGTCACAACTTCTCGAGTGGTCTCTGCATCCTCTCATGTCATTGCAAACAACCTAGCTGGTGCTTTCCCCTTAGGTCTCTCTGGAAGATTCACCCTTTTTGCTGCATCAGAACTGCCCACTTCAGTTGTAGTCTTATGTCCCACAATCTCAGTTCTCTTCGAACCTTGTATCTGAGTTTTCTCTTGTCTTGCATGCTGAGGGCACTCTCTATCCATGTGCCCTTTTTCCCCACAGTTGAAACAAGCTCCTATCAGTCGGTAGCACTCCCCCTATGAAGTTTCCCATAGTGATCACATCTGGGAGTGGACGATGCATTTCCCTCTCCCCTTCTGCTTCCTCCCGCTGTAGAGACTTGCTGAGAAACAGTTCTCATCTGTCTCTATCTACTCGCACCACTGCTCCTCTCCTCAGATTGCCAAGGGAAGGCCTTAGCACTCCTCTCGAGCATAGCAGTACCACCTTCCCTCTTGAGTTGCTCTCTCCCCTTTCTGTTCTGGTTTACGACACTCTTTATATTCTCAATGTTTTCAACCCTCAGTGCAACTTCAACAAGTCGTTGAAAGTCACAGAAGTTTTGCACCACTACTTTTTCTCAGATGGCTAGGTGCAATCCTGATTCAAACCAACGACATTTAGCTGCCTCAGTTATAATCATCTCAACTGCCTAATGAGATAGTTGTGTAAATCGACGCTCATACTCGCTCACTATCATCTCCCTCTGGGTGAGACTTAGAAACTCCCTCTGCTTCTGCTGAATATACACCTCAGACAGGTACTTCTTCTTGTAAGCAGCTAAATAGTCCTTTATGCCAACACTGGAGGTCTCATCTGGCTCCCTGGCACACTCTCCTACCAATGTAGAGCATCTCCCTGAAGTAAGCTAGTAGTATACACAACCTTCTCACCATCCTCACACTCCACCTGATCCAGTATCCTATCGGTCTTTCTCAACCAATTCTTAGTTTCTTCTGGATCTGTTGTTCCATAGAAGTCTACAGCCCCATACTTCCTCAACTTATCAAACTGTTTCCCTTCTTAGATAGGGCCGGAGCAGAAGTCTGTGGCATCTGACCCATTACCTGGACAAATGCCTGAGCAAAGGCTTGGAACATCCTTGGATCTAGTGGAGGCACTTGCTCCTGCAGAGCAGGTGAATATTGGGTCGGCAATTGAACGGGCTCACTACCTTGCCCCATAGGAGCCTCAGCATTTCCTGGGGCTATTGACTCATCGGTACTCTCCTCTCTTGGCAGAGAGTCAGGTGCAACTGATCCGTGCAGATTTCTTCGTGTTCTTCTACGAGGTGGCATCTTATTCCTTCAGTAGAAACACTAATGATTAGCTACATTTCAATCTTATTTCCTATATGTATGCATGGTATGCATGTCACTTAATGCAATCAATCAATTTGCAATGAAACAAATAATCACACAGCACACAATTCATACTATTATGCATTCTAAGCCTAGGAAAAAGCCTAGGCTCAAATACCACAAGATGTTGGACTCCATTTTCGTAGCCCAACAATCGATTCGGATACTAAACAATGTTTGACTTGGGTCTTGTGATGAATTCCGAGAAGACTATTTGGGACAATCGCTAGAGGGTGGGGGAAAGAAAAGTGGAAGGTATCACATTTATATATATAGCAAAAATCTCAGCGTGGCAGCAAAGGAGGGATCGCCGCAGTGAAGGCGTCTTCAAAATGGTTCACCGCGGTGAAACCCTTAGAAACCATAATCCATAAATGTTTTAAACAAACACTTGCATTCACCCACCAGACAAAAGTAATCATACATAAATGGGATTTCGATTCATCATTTCCTTACTAATTCAAAGAGTTTGAGCAAATACATATCATCATACACATCAAAACTTAAAACATAATACATAAGGATGCTCAATGTTGATATACTTATAAAGCAAACCAAAATCACTAACTTAGTACAAAAGTGTTTAACTTTCTTGGAGTTTCTGATGCCTTGCAAAGATCAACAATCTTCTCGTTGTACACCTGAGGAGTGGAGGGTAATTGGGGTGAGTTGCGAAGCTCAGTGGTTTATACATCTATAGCCATTGGCATTGAGCCACACATTCAAGCATAATGACATATATATATATATACATATATAACAATCCAATACTCAACAATTTGAAACTCATAACTCATATTTACCAAGATGTCATCATAAAGGACATGTCATGTAATTTATCCATCACAACATAACAATCAATTATGCATCATTCTTGACAAATCGATGATGAAATGCATAACAAATGGCTTTAGAGTTCCGTAGAACAAAATAGATAAACCGAAGTTTATACCTTGAACAAAACTAGTCCGATTTCTTAGGATCTCATGGCCTCAAGCGGGCAGCTGGGAGAAGGCTATATGTCAATGTGCACGTGACTAACAAAATGTTCTTCTCTTGCCCAAACACAATTAATTTTATGCTCAATTCATTTCCATGCATTTTCATATTCTCATTCTTCTTATGCTTTCTCATATTTTCACTTATACAAAGTGCCATGAAATTTTTCAACAATTTCCATAATTCAAAACAAGCAATTTAACACACAGCATACAACCAAGCAGGAAAATTGCCCATACTATATAACAACTATAAATATATTACCCACCTAATTTCGCTTGACAATCTAAGTTCAATGTTGTCTTTCCTCTTATTATTGGATCGGGCTTTCTTGGTTTCCTATAACAAACCAAGTTTTCATTCAAACAACATTCAAACGAAATTCATAAGGCTTCAAAAATCAAGAAGCTAAAATTGAACTATAATCCTTTCAAACCTAGACTTTCGGGTCTACTTTTCCATGATCATTATGATCAGGTAAAAGAAGAAATGTGCTAATACTTTCTTCTAGAAAAATGTCTCCCATTGCCTTTATTTTCCAATGACACCAAAATCATTCAATTTGGTTCAGAAATCCAAAAGTTATACTCCAAACATACTGGTACTACTCTTATACTGAGACAATATTCTATACTTAACTGCCATCCAAACATTTATATCCTTAAAGACTGAATTTAAACTTTATTTATTCATAAAACGTGTAGTCCTAATGCTCTAGTTTACTCCAAATAAAAAATCACTTCATTTGGATAACTACAAAAAAAGTTATGCCCAAAATACCAAAACATGTCTGTGTAGAAAAATGGATTTCACTGCGGTGAAGTTAGAAGTTCGGCGCGGCGAACTTTTCCAGAAACTCATTCCAAAGACATTTTTTGACATTCTTCATCTATATTCCCTCCATCTTTCAAATATTACCCATCTTAACCCTAAACCACCTCTTCTACTTCATTTCTAAGCTCATTTCAACACAATGTCATTAATAAATACATCAAAATCTATCTTTGATCATTAACCCTAAAAGATTAAAACATTACTCCATTCATCAACAACTTCCTATCCACATTCCACATTGTCTTTCACTTCTAGCTAACACTAGTTATACTTCATCTAACAATGAAGAAGTGGTAAGGCTTATACTTACTTGATTTAGCTCCAAATACTTCAAGATTTCCACAAACCCTAGCTTTTCTCTTTTTCTCTTCTTCTTCCTCACTTCCACCACACTCTCTTCTCACACAAGAAAACAATTACTTCTTCTTCTAACTTACACTCTTAGTGATTGTAAGATGACCCTCATGCCCTTCTACTTATGCCTTATAACCTTTAGACTTAAGTGATCTACCAAGATTGCCCCTCATGCATTCTTACTACATTTATACTTTAATTTCATCAATTCAAGCAATAAAACCTCCCAACATCGGCATGCTAGTTACTCCAAAATAATAAATCTATTAAGACCTCAAAATAATTTAAATCATGCCTAATAATAATAAAAAGATTCAGGGCCCAACATCCTCACTCTCTAGTTTTCCATTCAGTTATGAACTCCAAATACTTGTAGTTAGATCCTGGTGCATTGATGTGGATGATTTGGAAAACAAAGGAAGCTCAATTATAGTCCCCAGTTATAAGTGGATGGGAACCAAGTGGTGTCCTTACCTTTAATGGCTTTTCATGCTGGTGCATCTCATTGGTTAGCCTCCTTGGTTGACTAATTTGTTGATAAACAACCATCTTGGGGGGGGGGGGGGCTGCTAAATAAGGAAAACTTTTTTTGTCAAAGATGTTAATCAATGAAGAGATAGGTGGTAAGTAGTTTGCAAGCAAGTAGAATCCTCTGTATCTGTTAAACCAAACTCTATTGTGGATAAGTGTAGAGACTCTTATAGTACTGGCAATTATATTTTTGAGTTGTTCTATGTCTATTCTTTGGATAAGTCGGTTATATGTGGTCCAGTTATCAAAGAAGAACCAAATATTTTTTTTCTCTTCCCCATGTGATGCTTAATGTGAGGATAAACCAAGTCTCTGAAGTTGAGTAAGTAGTCAAAAATCCAAGAAAATTCATGTAAATTACCAACCTGCTAGAAGTTTTGCTCTTTAAGATGATATGCATTCACCCACTTGACCCATAATGCTATCTTATCAGTAAAAGGTCTCCATATCCTCTTACATAAGAGTACTTTTTGCATATATGAAAAAGGAATAATTTCTAACCCTCCTTGATTCTTTGAAATTGTGAGATTACTCTAGTTAACCTTAGCCTTCTTACAATCATCTAATTTCCTAGACCAGAAAAGCTTTCAGAATCCTGTCAATTTCTTTGTTAACTCTCTTAGGCAGAACAACATGTGCAAACTAGTGGATATGCATGCTTCTTAAGACTAAAGAAATGATTTCCAATCTAGCAGTAGTAGATAGAACCTATTTTTCCATGCATTAATCCTATTCTTAATCTTCTCAATGAGAGGAATAAAATCAAAGACTTGGGTTTAGAAGTTGTTATTGGAATTCCTAAATATCTGAATGGAGGGGAATATAATGTGAAGCCAACATTACTATGGATTACCTCTTAGTTTCTAACATCCAAGGATATGTATATACTGCTCTTATCCATATTCACCTTAAGTCTAGAACATCTTAAAAGTGTATGTAATATGCCAATAGAATGGTTGTCAGCACGACTGACAATCATAAGGTCATCAGTGTAAATCAAGTGAGATAACTTATATAAGCATTTTTAATGATAATTGAATCTGCCATTGCATTTAATAAGTTTGGATATCATTCTAGAGCCTTCCATAGCAAAGGTGAAAAGGTAAAAAGGAAAGTGAATCCCCTTGCTTTTTCCCTCTATGACTTTTAAAGGATAGAGATGGAATCCCATTGATCGATACACTAAAAGATGTAGTTTTAATGCATTCCAGCAACCAATTCCTAAACTGGGGTGACAGATTAATAGCTTGCAAGTAATCTTATATGTAGCTCCAACTAATGGTGTCATAGGCCTTAAGAAAGTCTATTTCATTGAAAAAAAAAAAACTTTGAATATGGTCACTAGTTTTGCATTCCCCTAATAACTCTTGAAGAATAAGAATTTTATCTCTAATATTCTTACCCGATAAGAAGGCCCCTTTAGCAGGATTTATGACTGATAGGTGTGAAATGCATCGTCTTTTAGGGTATAATTTGATATGTGTTTAGCCATTTATTTGATTGTTTAGTATATGTTCAGGGTAGAATTGTGTTAGTTTGTGATTTATTTGTTTTTTAAGTGTTTTTATGAATTAGAACAATCCTTTGAGCTTAAATATGATGCTTTTGACGTACTTTGATGTATTTATTAGCGTTCCAGGGTAAAGATCGAAGAACAGAGGAGTTTCAAAGCAAATTGGGCCACGATCGTGACTGAAAGGCCTAACATAGGCCACGATCGTAGCCTGCAGGGCCATAGTTGTGGCTTGTATCGGGCAGATGCGTAGCCACTTCCAAACTTCACGTTTTGAGGGATTTTTTAGGACCTTTTAGACCCCAAAAAACCTTTAGTTGAACCCTAAACACAAAAGAACATAAATAAAACAACAAGAACAGAAAGAAGGAGCTTTACATTCAGCCACTCTTGGAAACCCTAAAGGGAGAGAAAATAAGAGAGAGAGAGAAGAGAAGAAAAAGACGAAGAAGGAAGAAGAAGTGGATCCTAACATCGCTGCTTCTTGGATCAGGTGGTATTTTGACGCTGCTGCCTTCTCAATTTGTCCAACCCAAGTTCCATTTTCTCTTCATTTCATTTTTTATTTAAATGTATAAAGTTGAGATGGATTGTATGTAATTGGATTTTGGGTTGTTGATAATGTTCTGAACTCTCCTTCGAGATTTTACTTTGAGTTAATGTTGATTTAGTTATTTTTGTGTTTATTGTTTTGGTTGTTGTGTTTGATTTGTTTTGGTAACAAACCAAGAGGGTGAGCTAGATAAAAATGATTAGATCAGATTAATGAGAGTTAGGCGATCTAATTGACCTCTTAATTAGTCTAGTCGGTAATTTCATAGAGAGAGATCCCGTACGAGACCCGATTGTCCATTAGAGAGATTTAGAACTAATTAGAATTATGGGTAATTTGTGAATTGAGAGATTGCAAGATCCATAATTTGATTAAGGTCTACAATATAGGGTTTAGTGGTTACAACTTGAGAGAGAGTACTCAACCCTATGACCTTTTAAAACTGACATCCCGTAAACACATAATTAGCTAGAATAGCATTAATGATAGGTAAAATTCCCTCTCTCATAACTTGATTAACTCTCTTGACGGATTTCCATTGTGACTTGTGTGACTTATCATTTTAATTCTATTTTGTCGAAATTTCCGTATTACAATTGTTAAATTAATTTCTCATATTTACTTTCTGTATTCACTTTTATAGATTTTATTTCTTTTTATTCTTTTGTCCGAGCCTTAGACGACTTAGGATTAGGCTTCCTCATGAGATCGACCCTTTAATATGATAAAGTATGACCCATACGCTTGCAGTTATTTAGGGTTTTATAAATTATAAAACTTGCTTAACAAGTTTTTGGCATCATTGCACGGGAGGCGTAGATTAGTTTATTTTTTGTAATTTAAGGTTTTTCCTCCTTTTTTTGTGAAAAATTAGGTATAAAGTAGACGACACGAAAACTTGGATATCACTAGAAAACAATGAGGAATCTCAAGAGTTGAATGCTAAAAAGAGATGGAAAGAATGATGGTTGAGTAAATACATCATGAAGAGTGATAGACCCTTACGGATGTTATGCGGCCACAACTGAATGCCCATCATCAAGGGATTACATAACCACTAGTGCAAGAAAATATGTTCAAGATCAAACTATCAGCACTAAACATGCTACAAACCAATGTGCAATTCTAAAAATTAGCCAATGAGGATCCCAATGCTCATTTAGCTAACTTTTAGAAATTTGCGACACCTTTCGATATATTAGGATATCGGAGGATGCTATTAGGATAAGGCTCTTTCCTTTGACAATTGGGGATTAAGCCAAAGCTTGGTTAAATTCTCTCTACCCATCCAACATCACAACTTAGGAGCGGTTGGTGTGAGTTTTTCTAAGTAAGTATTTCCCTCTAAATAAGACAACAAGACTAATAAAGGAAATTATCAATTTTTAGAAAAATGAGGGGAGTCTTTATATGAAGCGTAGGACTGGTATAAGGAGTTACAAAGGAGCTGTCCTCATTATAACATACCCAATAAATTCCTATTGCAAACCTTTTACACTGGAGTTACACCATAGAGGATCATTCATGATGAAAACACTTGAAGCAACACACGATCTATTACAAGACATGACATACACTAGTTGTCTTTGGACATCATAATGAAGTAGACAACATTCAACCTTTTGGGACCCAGAAGGAATGATTGCTACAAATTCAATGACAACGTTGCAAGCTGAGATCAACAAACTAACCAAGCAATTACATAGCCTGAAAGCCACATTTTCCTCTCCAGTCACAGCAATGTAGCATGAATATGAGTCATATGGATAAGAGAGCTATATCGCAATTGATTGCTTCTTAGGGGAAAACAAAAATGTGGAATATTTTGACTTTAATGGATTATAAGTTGGTCAGGGAGATAACAATCCTTATTTCAAAACATACCAGTCTGGGTGGCATAACCACCCAAATTTTCATTGGTCTAACAATATTGAGATCCAGTTTAAAAATCAAAGGTCACATGGATATCAATAAGATAAATACGATAACTATGATTCCAAACTGGACAAGATCATGAACAAGCTTATAAGTATGGATGAGGCCCAAAAGAGGTTAGAAGAGCAAATTGACCAAATAATAAGGACTCATGCCTTTTTTATTCTCAGCCTGGAGGTTTAAGAATAGCTTGCTAATGTGTTATCTACAAAAGGTGTAGGAATTGTTTCAAGCAACACATAAGTATATCCAAGATAGAAAGTTAAGGCTATTACATTTAGGAGTGGGAAAGAATTAGGAGAACTAACAGATAGACCGGCTGAAACTCACTTTGTAGAAGACCAAAAGAAGCAGAAAAAGGATGAAGAACATATGAGAACTATTTTCCTCCTCCTCCTTACCCACCAAAAATACCATTCATAAGAGTTGATGATGTCGAATCTTTAAAGGAGCATGAGGATGAAGAACATATGACAACGGACATCGAGTTTGAAGAAGCTATGAAAGTCTCTATTTATGAAGCAAAAGAAGAAGAAGAAAAGGGAGTGACTAAGGAAGAACAAGAGCAGCTCACCCTTTTAACAAACAACCTGCTAGGCTTAATAGAAGATTCAAGGAGTTTTGTTATTCCCCATTTTATTGACAGTTTGTTAGTAAAAAGGACATTACTAAAATTAATTGGTTTTCTCAACTTTATCAATATTGTCCTTCTGATCATTTTCCAATTTATAGCTTACTCATAGGCTACAAAATTGATGTTGAATGAGAAGGGTGGAAGCAAGCCACTCATAATTGATCCAGGATGAGCTTTAAAGGATACAAGGTCAATTTAATGACCCTAAATTAGCACGTTTAGTAGTTAGATTTAAATTGTTGTGTAGCTAGGCTAGTTTTAAATTATAAAATAAGTTTTAAATGATTTGGAATGGTTTGGATTGCTAATTCTTTTACTTCCTTGAATCACTTATAAGATAGGAAAACACTCTCAATGTCAAGAAAATTTGGTTTCCAACACTATCGCCATCACCACCTCTATCACCATAAACGGTTTTGTGTTCTAACCCTTTTCTTTTCATTTTTATTAGTATTATCTTCTTATGTTTTTTCGTATATTGTGTTTTATTTCTCCCTGATGTGTTTGTGTACCTTTTTCACATTAAGAACAATGTGTTGTTTACGTATGAGGAGGGTTGTATATTTTTACCTTAAGTGTGAATTTTGCATATTGAATGATAGTTTGTTTAGGTTGCATGACGTGAATTGTTTAAATACGTCAATGGCTAGGACTTAATGGGATACAATTGGCCTTAAATATAGTCTTTCAGGTTGTGAAGAATTATTAGCTTCTGAAATTAGTGACCTAAGTTACTTAGGGATAAATATGTTAGTTAATTAGGATATGATGATAGTCGATTCACTGTAGGAATTTGCCATACTCATTTATAATTTTAGGCCAATTAAATAAGTGGCATTGTGGGTACATTTTATGAGAATGATTAGATAAAATAATAAGGCAGGAAAAATTTTATGTTAAAAAAAGGTTGTATAATTTCAGCTAAAATAACTATTTCGCTGGCCTTCGAGTTATGAATAGAGTTAGTAGCTAGTTGAGAATGTGATGTAGCTAAGTAACCGGATCGACACGCATCACAAATTTGTGCCTTCGTGTAAAAAGGCTATAATGACATTCTAACCAAGCATCTTAATAATAACATGACTAAGTTGAGTAACTGGATCGACATTCATCATAAATGTTTGCCTCTGCATAAAAAACTAGGTTCATGTCCTTAAAGAAAAATAAAAAAAAAGAATGTTTTCAAATAAAACCCTACCAAACTTGTTAGTAGCTTGATTTTTCATGAAAACCTACTGAGGAATAACTACTCTTTTGTTTTGAATGAATGATTGTCAATGTATGTGTGCAAGTGATAGGGGTGAATAGACTTAACATTAAAATTTTGATTATTTGTATATTGATTCAAAGGTGTTTAGATGTGGATTTCGCATGTTAATAATTTGGAACAAACTTGAATGATTGCGTTTAGAGTTAAATTATTTCGTGAAGTTGAAGCCATTGCCCCATTTGTTACATTGTGTGTATTGTGCTTTGTGTTGTTTATTGTTTTGTTTGTTTGAGGACAAGCAAAAGTTTAAGTGTGGGATGTTGATAGGTGTAAAATGCATCGTGGTTTAGGTTATATTTTGATATATGTTTAGCCGTTTATTAGAATGTTTAGTATGTGTTCAGGGTAGAATTGTGTGAGTTTGTGATTTATTTGTGTTTTAAGTGTTTTATGAGTTAGAACAATCATTTGAGCTTAAATATGATGTTTTTTAAATACCTTAATGTATTTTTTAGTGTTTCAGGGTATAGATTAAAGAATGGAAGAGTTCAGGGAGCTTTACATTCAGCCACTCTTGGAAACCTGTTGATGGTAAAACCTATCTACTTGTTTTAGGCTCAAAAAATCGCAAGTAAACGGGTCATAACTTATAGTAAAAAGAGCAGATATTAATCCTACAGGGATTGATAGTTAGACATCGCCTAATTTAAACATAACTTTGTTTAAGAAACTAAATTGTGAAATGAAAATAATCTGGAAAATTAAATTAAAATTAAAAGACTAATGTAAACTATGGATAATACTGAAATTGCAGAAAATCTGAATTCAAGAATACTAGAGATTACCTTTCTTCCTATTTTGTCTCCCTCCTATTTTATCGATTGACTTATGAAGATTTCTGAATGTACTAATTACCTTCTATCAAGGTGTAATTATTTATCCTTAATTGAATTGATGGGAATCAATTGGACGATCTCTCAACTTACCTAATGACTCTACCAATTCAATTAGTTATCAAACTATCCTATGGGTGATCAATTGACTGGTTAAGATCTCTCTTGTAACTATTCGATTAACGTGATGATTGCTAGTCTATAGATTGCCAACTCTCATTGTACAATCCTACATGAATTTCTTCTCACTCACTCTCTCGATTTGTTGCAAGATGACAATTTAAAACAACAATCAACAAAGACAATTGCATTCAATTCAATAAAATAATTGTTCAACATAATAGTTCCAAAAGCAATCCCTAAAATAAAATCAGCCTAACATGGTCTCTATAACATCATCAACATTCAAATAATTCATTTTTACAATGAATAGAAGAGATTAAAGTGACAGAAAATTGAATAGAAAGACTCCTCTTTTTTGCCAAAATCTAGAATTTTGGTGTTGATGTGCTATTTTTCCCAGTATTGAAGATGATCCTTGTCTTCAACCCTTCCTCAATGCTCCAAACATATGTTCTTCACTCAAGGATGGTGTTTCTACAAGTGGGTGTCGTCTCCCTTTGAAGATGGAGGCTTAATTCCCTTTTTATAGTCCAAAAATCCTAAGTTTAATGAAACCTCGCAGATTGCCTCAGATTGTAATTCCCACGTTTGTGGGAATTTGCTTGATTCGCACGAGCATGGGAATTTGTTATAGACGCATCTCTCATTTTCTTCTGTAATTCCCATATAATGTGGGAATTTGTTTGATTCCCACAAACGTGAGAATTTGTCACAGATGCACTCATTTATTCTCCTCTTTGATCTTTAAATTCACTGTCCAAGTCGCTCCTTCCTTCTTCCTACATAAAAATAGTCAATTCTTGCCCTCAATTATCATCAAACACAAAAGAATAACAATGAAAATCAAACTTAACGAAAACATACAAAATGAATCCTAAACTAGAACAGTAATTATCAATTATACTAAAAAACATGTGCCAATTACTTATAAAAACATTTCCTAATGCACATATATGAACATCCTGACACTTGAATCTTTGCTTGTCCTCAAGCATAATAAATACAACCAATCAATTCGACCACTTCATTTTCACAAAGATCAAAGCATACAACCCCTCAAATTTAAGGCAACTCAAATATCAAGTTAATGCACATATCATGACTACTTTTTCATTGGTACACATAAGAAAACTCATAATTTACACAATCACTCAAAGATAAGTAAAGGTGCAGAATGAATTTTCCTCACGTTTTTCACTCAATTCTCTCAAGTGTTTATGGGTTAGTGTTTCGTTCAAACTTCCTATAGGAAACTACACTACCACAGGCTTGCTAATACACCAATTATCCTCTACAATTATTGCATGCATATATAAATCAAAAGGGCTGTTTAAGGTTGTAATGTGGTATGGGTTAAGGTGTGTCAAAAGAAGGGGAAGAGGGTTAAGCAGAAGCATAAGTAAAGTAAAAAAGAATGAATGAAATGGGATAATAAAATATAACTCCGAAACATCCAAATATAACTCCAAAACATCGAAACGTAACTAATGTAGTACTATGCATTCATTTGTGCTACTTGATTGTTCTTCCTATCTCTTATCTTTTCTTTTTCTTTTTCTTTTCTTTTCAACACTCTTTTTTTTTTCATTTTTTTCATACATGGGAGAAATGTGAATACAAAAGTAGCTATATATACACTGTAATCCACAAGAAGAAATTTACTCAACTTAATTTGGAAAATTTTTTAACACATTCCCAACTAATGTATTACTTAATACTTTACTAAGATTGTGAAAGGGTAAGATCATGGGGGTTTAAAGTTTTAAAAATTTGGGTGTTCTTAAGAAACAAAATGTTAAGGCTCAATGGGGTAGCAAGTTATAATCAATGGGTAGGTCATTTAAGCTAAGGGTTAACACAAAAAGGGCCTAAATCATCTCTATTAAGTATGCACCTAGTAGATTCAAACTGGTTCAAAGCAAGTTTTGAAGGTAGTAACCTAAGGAAGTAACACTCAACCAAGAAATGACATGACTATAGATGGAATCATATGGCTCAATCCTCACTTTGGCTTAAATGAAAACTAGTTATGCATCTCTACACTACCTCATTGCTCAAATGTCAAACTTATCATGGGAGTAGTACGCAAATTCTCTATATTAATATTATAAAACACACCTAAAGAGAAAGCAATATGAGACATCCTAAAAGATGAACTCTTTTTATTAACCACACTCACTAGTGATTGAAAAGTCCTATAAAGTGTGTTAATTTTAATTTTTTGATCCATGCACCATAAAAAGAAAGTCTCTTTGGTTGAGCATTTATTGCTTTCCATTTTATTAAGCACAGTGAGAGATATAAATTTATGCAACAACAAATGCTCGACACTATAGATTAAAGAATTTGGTGCAATGCATGAGTCAAAATAATCTTCACCTATGAGAGTTTTCCAATAGTAATCAACATCAAAATCAATGTGACCATCTAGAATTTTTCCATTCGATAAACTGAAAATTTCACACGTGATAGGATAATCAAGTTTAAAAACATTTCCAGCTAACCTAAACCAAACCATCCATTTTGGGGTTATACCGGATTGTTGTGAAAAACTCTAAAGTTATAGTGGCATAAATAGGTATATTGCATCGAACAAACTTATTCAACCCTACGTTTGCTACTAGTTGCTCAAGTTGTCGTCTCACTCCTTTGTTCTCTAGCATTTCAAAATCAAAATACCTAGGAGTGATTATTTCCTTATTCCTATAGTCATGAAATCTCATACCTTCTTCTTTTGAGTAAATCAAAAATGGGCCCCGATAGGTTACAGCTAAGTTAGGCTTACCTTTGCTAGAAACTTCAAGCTGGAATTCATCAATCGGTTTCCTAGCCATCATCTTCTTTAGTGGTGCCATTGTAAGAAGAAAATTTACAAAAAATGAGAGAGAGAGTGAAATTTAGATTTAAGAGAGAGAGAGAGAGAGAGCAAAATCTTAACCAAATACTTGTGTTTTTGAATATTTAATGCATGAAAAGATGAAAGGATTGTAAGAATAATGAAAAAGTTGAACAAAATACCAAGAATCTATAGGAAAACTGAAGAGTTTTAAAGAGTGGGAGTAGAGAATTTC
This sequence comes from Erythroxylum echinodendron, assembly GCA_027575705.1. NCBI lineage: Eukaryota > Viridiplantae > Streptophyta > Magnoliopsida > Malpighiales > Erythroxylaceae > Erythroxylum > Erythroxylum echinodendron. The sequence goes on from JANZXR010000002.1 coordinate 29,895,496, forward strand.
ATAGGTTAGAGACCATGAGCGTGGGATTCTTCTCCAAAAATTTTCTGGAGAGGATTCCCACGTTTGTGGGAATGACCACAATTCCCATGGACATGTGTTTTCTCTCCATAAACTTTCTAGAGAGACTTCCCAAGCTCATGACATTCATTTCAATTCCTACGAACATGGGAAATAGTGATCCTTACAATTTCAATCCTTCTTTCAAGCTTCAATTAATTATCCACGATCCCAAATCCTATAAACACCTTAAGATAATATCATCCACAAGAAATTTGAAAAGAAAACAAGTTGAGATTCAAACAAAATCAACATAAAAATCAATCAAACTCAATTAAAAAATGATCATAAGTAAAGAAAGCAAACAAATAAATAGGTAAACAAAACAATTAAAAAGAAATACATGGGTTGCCTCCCATGCAGTGCTTCTTTTAATGTTGGTAGCTCAATGCTCTTCTTTCATTGGAAACTCATCTAAGATCAATTATAAGCTACTTGCTTCCACCTTTTTCGTTCAACATCAGTTTTGTAGCCTATAAGTAAGCTATAAATTGCAAAATGAATAGAAAGACAATATTGATAAAGTTGAGCAAACTAATAAATTTCGTCAATTTCCTTTTCATTAACAAAATGTCAATAAAATAGGGAATAACAAAACTCCCTGAATCTTCCATGGAATCAAATAGGTTGTTCTGTATAAAGTTGAGTTGCTCTCTTTCTTCCTTAATCACCTTCGTCTCCTCTGCTTCTTCCTCTTTATGAACAGAGACTTTCATAACTTCTTCAAACATAAATTGATGGATTATAATTAGCGAATTTGGAAATTATTGTTACAATTGAGTAATTGATGAGGTGATATATGCATCTAGTCTAAGAAAAATGTAAAAGAGCAAGACAAATTGATACATGGGAATTTAGGTTGACTAGGCCTATGAAATGATGACATGTGGCATTGGGAATAAGTGAAAAATGGCTCAGTTAAATGGATGATGAGTGGCTTAAGTACAATTGCTATAAGTGGCCCTTTAAATTTGTGACAAATGGCATCTTACACTTGTGGCATGTGGAGCAATAAAATGGTGAAATGTGTAACTTTACAAATAATGACATATATAGCCTTACAATTGGTGACATGTGTAACCTTACAATTGGTGACATATGTAGCCTTATAGGTAATGACACATGGAGGTTTAAATGAGTTACATGTGGAGCCTAAAGTAAGTGAAACTTGGACTAAGTGACACTTGGACTAATAGAATAGTAACATATGGAGTAATAAAAGGATAACATATATACCAATAGAATGGTGACACATGGACCAATGGAATGGTGACATATGAATTAGTTTGACTTTCTTTGAATTTTCTAGAGAAAATGAATGAAACAGGCAATAGAAGTGAGACTAAAGGTCGACCATAAGGTTAGAAGAGGGAGAAAAATGAAAATAAGAAGAGAAGGAGAGAAAAAGGGGGAGAGAAGAGGAGAAGGAAAGAGATTATAAAGGTAAGTTGAAATTCTAGTTTCAATTTCATCTTTCTCTTTCGATCTATCTTTCATATCCTTAGAGAACGAATTTAAAGAAACTCAAAGAATGAAAGTTGTAGGTATGGGTCGACCCTACAAACATCACGTCAACCTAACAGACATAGGTCAGATGAAATTATGAGAATAACAATATTAAATAAATGAAAGTGATCTTATGAATGCTAATGAAATTCAAAGGAGATGAATGACTAGCATTATGTAAAGATGAATGAAAAATTGAATATAATATGATCTTATAGTGCTAGAATAACCTTAGTGAATGATTAAGTGATGAACTTAGAATAATCTTTTATAATTGAGGTGTAAACTTAAGTTTAAATTAAGCATATATGAGTTATGAAGTATAAATGATTATAAGATGTGAATTAAGGAAATATACCCTGAATAGCAATTAAGCATACACTGAACATCATACATATACATATGCATGGTTAAACAATTATATGATTTATCATTTTACTAATATGTGGATTATGGGTGTATTGTATGATATAGAAGCAAAAGTTGACCAACAACATCCAGATATTACTAGATCATCAAGGCAACAGCTCATTTGGATTATATTGTGAATTAACCTAGATGTGTCTACTCAATTATATATGTTTTTCTATTTGAGTTATATATGTAGTGAGTCGACTTAAATGTATTTCATTATGATTGAATTTCTCTTGTTTAATTTTTACATAGTGAACTGTTGCTGGTTTGATTGTGATAATTTCGGATATTAATTATCCGAGGAGATCGTTATTCGGGACTATATTGGTAGTGCACATTATATGTGAATTTGGCTGAATAAATGATACTCAACATTATTGTTGAATACGGGACTAAAGTCTGATGATAAATGTGAATGTGAATGTGAACGAAATAAGTGATACTTAACATCATTATTGAATGCCTGACTTTGATCCGATGATTATGATAAATGACTGTACATACCGAATGAAAGTGATTGATAACACATTATGTGAGATAATGCATTTCATGAAATTGATGTGCATGATTAGATAAAGGAATTATGTTTGGAGTGACCAGCCTAAAATAAGCCCGGTATCCACAAGGGATATGGTGTAACATCCCGTTTCCATAGAACGGGTCGGACCTGAGAAACAGGCCCAAGTGAGGTCAATCGGAGAAGTTAGGAA
>JANZXR010000002.1:29900008-29918128 GCA_027575705.1 Erythroxylum echinodendron
TTAAAGAGTTCTTTAAGGTTTACCATTTGAAACTTAGTGATTCACTCCTATAAAAATTCATTTTGAACTATGATAGTTAAAGCTCGTTTTTAAGAGGTTACTATCCTCATTTGATTATTGTTTTCATTTTATTGCTTTTCTAACTACATAAAATAAAGGTAGACACTCAAGAGTTAAATTAAGCATAAAATTTGGAAATAGGAGCCAAGAAGTGTAGTAAAAGTCATGAAAATGCCGTCAATTTATATAATAAACTTGGGCTCAATCACCTTGTTAGAAAGAATATAACAAAATTAACTTACCTAGTTCATAATTCTTAGATCATGGCATCTAATGATTATTAAATGCAAATGGGTTCCAAACCATATTACTGATGTTATATTCACTTGGATAATTATTAATTAGAAGGACAAGGACATGTATATATGATGCAATATATGACCATAATCGCATACATGTTTTTAGTTATGACTTGTTCCATAGTATGAAAATGTGAGAAACAAAAAGGAGGAGCAAATAAAGCCTGTGGACAATGTCACGAGAAAATGTAAGACTTAAAATTAATTGTAAGAACTCTCAAGGATAAAGAAAATGTCATGAGTTAACCATCAAATAAAACTTTTGGACAATAATTCAGGAATCTGGCATTGATAATTATGTCAGTAATTTATCCATACCATAAATATCCAAACCTGGATTATATGTTACACACAACAAAAGAGCAGGTCAAAATAATTGCATTAATAAATATATAAACCTAGATCAAATGTTAGAAAATTATGTGTAGGTAAAGAACAATTAATATGTGCTTTAGTGAGGCTTATAATCAAACACCAACATAGAATATATTGAAACTGAGCTACCAATTCTGTATTACTTAGCAAACCATATTCAAACCGTGAATTAAATCATGTCAAAATTATTAACCAAATGATAGCTAATACATATCCAAAACTAATATATAACAAGAAGTTGGTATTCAAATTCTCAATCATTAATAACATGAAAATTTCTTGATAGTGCGTTGTAACGCTAGTTAAAATAAACTAGACCTAATACTATAGCAGTGGTGAGTCTGGGCCGATCCCACATGAAGTGTGTGTAAAGTTTATGAAATGAAATTAATCAGTGTTTAGGTTTTAGGGAGTTTTTGTTTTAGAAATAAGAAAATAAAATAAAGCTAAAGTAACAAAAGCAATTTAAAGAAAACACGTTAAAAAGTGATAAAAGTGGGGAATTTGGTAGGAACCTGATTTTTTAGTTCAATCTCAGCCTACACCCTAATTAAACATTTTAAATGATTTGTTGTTCTAAAACTACTCTTAGAAACTACTAATCATGGGTTAATAATTAATCTGATTTTCCTTTATGAATTGCTTAATTAATATATGATCGTTAATTAAACCTAACCACTAAATAACCTAGAATATGATCTCTAGATTCAATTAGTTAGTAGCATTATGAATTAGGAAAATTGATTAATTATGACAATATCCACATACGATGCATCATTTAACCTAGGTTATGTTATCCCTGATAATTATAAATCATTAGTCGCTACTCATAAATTTCAAATATAACAATTACAAATTATATCAAAATTCCAGCAATATGTTTGAAAGCAAAGGATCCAATGAACACATTAAAATCATCTTTTTACAATACCCAATAAGTTCATACACAAATAATCGAACGATAACGAGAATACGATTATCCATACATAAAATCTAAATCAATTAACATCGGATAACACAATCAATTTCTAAAGAGAAAAAGTAATAATAAAAACAAAGAAAGAGTGCTTAACCGAGTCGTCGGTGTTGATATCGCCCCTGAACGGGTGTCAGCAAGTCTAGCCCTCCATGGGTTTCTCACGATTGAGAGCCTTATCCCTCATCTTCATTGAAATCAAAAGCTACCAAAAATAATTGCTTCAAGCCCAAGAAATTGTCCCAATCGAAGACCCCTTGTAAACTCGCGCTAACATCCTTTCTTTAATTCGTACCCCTCTTTTTTTCTTTATACCTCCTTTTATCCCTTGTTTCTGATGTCTCTTATATTCCTTGCTTCTGCGTTGCATTTTTCTTTGCTCCTTTTCCAGCTATGCGTCATCATTCTTATCAGCTACTATCAACGTCTACGTTTCTCCTTTGGTTATGAGCTACTCTTGCTAGCGTAAGATGTCTGTGTTTACTCAAACGTTGTTTGCTTGAAACGCAAACATTCACGCTACTCCTTTATGCTTCCAACTTGCTGCCTTGTGTATTTTTCATTTGCTTATGTTGTTTTGGTCTCAATTTATTGCAATTTTGTTTGCATGAAATACACATTAGTTGTATAGCATGCACCAACTTTTGTACTTCTTTACTATGAGCAACTTTGATTTTTCTTATTTATGTTTTCATTTTTTGTCTTCTTTTTATCTCTAATTTTCTTCTTCTTACTCTATGAAGATAAATGAAAATTAATGTTCGAAAAATGGTCCAAATAATATGCTTTCGACTCACTTTAACTTCTTTACTTCCAAATTGTGCCTATAATCACATACAATTCAAAAGTGAGTATCTTAAGCAATTTCACGTCATTAATCGCTAAGTGGTATGAATTAATTAAATAATCAATTAAGAACATATAAATTTCCTCCACACTTAGCTTTTGGTCGTTCTTGAGCAAAACATCAAAATTAAGCTCATAGATCCAAAAACATTGACTCATTTCCCATGTGTTCCAAGAATACATAATTATAAACAAAGATAAATAACTTTCAAAATCATAGCAAGAACTCAACATTCCAAGCTTTCACTCATGATCAATAATCAACATTTAATACCTTTAAAAACTGTGCAATCTAATGATAGGCTTGAAAAATGTGTTTAACTAAAATATATCTATGGGTACACTCAATATCATTTATGATTATGACAATCTACAACTTTGCATATCATTTCATTTCTCTACCACTAAAGGTCACATGCATAATCATGGATCAAGGGACTTTTTAAGGTTGTAATGTGAGTAAAGGTAAGGTGAGATGTATTTGGGTAAAGTAGCATGAAAGCCATCAAAGTTAGTGAAACAAAAGTAACACTGATTATACTATCAAGTTCACAAGTTAACATTCATACAAAACTGGGTATCATCAGCTATGACAAACGCAACAATTATATTTCAAAACTCAATTCAGCTTTCACATATAAACCACATGAAGCATATACCAATTCGAAGGGATCACTTATACAATTAATGACAATACATTGAAACCACAAAGAGTGAACCTTCCAAGCCAACATCTACCTCATATCCAAAATACTCAAATAACTCATTTATTACAAATTTAGGAGGAAAGACTAATTATAAATAACTTTACAAACCACATATGCACTTCCTCCTTAATACATTTATTTAAACATTTTTTCTTTTTCTTTTTGGTTTTTTTCTTTTCTTTTTCTTTCTTTTTTCTTTCTTTCTTTTTTTTCTCTTATAAAATTAAAAGAAACTACATCAACATGGGAATTTCAATGATAAGACATAAAATAACATCCCAAAATTATAACCAACCAACACATATATACATACTCCCACACTTAGAATTTTGTACATCCCTTAATCATCAACAATAAAAAATGTTCCACTAGCTTTATAGCTTAGGTAGGACATTTGGTTAAGTTCAATAGCTTGTAATGTGGTTAGTACCTAAAGAAAACCTAATAAAGCTCAAACGGGCTTATTAAAAGGAAAATTATATAATGGGTAGGCTATTTGGCTAATGTAATTCAGAAAAACAAAGAATGCCTAATTATTTCGATATTAGTTCATGTGATAAAAGTGTGGTCTCGAATAGTAATTCAAGGCAAAATTATGAAGTACATGTCATGAAGGTCACATATTATCAAAAGACAATGAGACTGATATGGATGTGTAAGTCTAATAAGACTCAAAATCTCAAGCATCGACCAATCACAAAAATAAAAGTACATGCCCAAGTTGCCATGTAATTCTTTAATCAATTCATTCTCTACTCATCACTATATAATTCTAGAATCAATAGGAAAAAAGAAAATGTTTGTTTGTTTGTTTAATTCTTTCTCTCATTTTGATTGAAAATTAAAACAATCAAGAAACAAACCAACAATAAAACATACATGTATATAAAAAGAAATGCGAAAATTTAAAGAAAGAAATTTACTTCCTTTGGGTTGCCTCCTAAAAAACTCCTTTTTTTAGAGTCACTGGCTCGACTCCATGTTTCCTCTTCACGTGACAAAATTGTGATCTTCAGAAGTCAATGTAGCTCCTCCATGTGAGGTTCTTTCGGTTAGGGTCTTAGTTGATGATCATTTACACATAGTATCTTCCCTATCTTCAAACATCCAATCTCTACCGAGTCTATGCATTCTAGAAATATCTCAAACATCTCTTCGTCTTTTTTTCCTCATTTAATTCCTACAGTCTGCTATGTAAAGGTGAAGAGTTAGTCTAAAAAATAATCATGGACTCGATACTTCCCTCCAAGATAAATGATATATCATATTCTGCTTCAAACTCCTTCTTAACTTCTTCGACACAAACAAATCCTTGACTATTGCTCTCAAAATTCTAAAGCTCCTCATCACTTTGTAAGTTTTCTGCACTAAGATCTATTATGTACATCTCAGGTTGATATGGCTGCTCCTATTCGCTTTGCGATTCCATATGAGTGATATTTCTCCATCGAGGCAATGCATCTTGCCAAAATTGCAGAGTATCCTGTCAGATTTGTTGTACATCTAGTTGAAACAACTACTGTATATTATGTTGGAACTACTGCATATTATGTTGAATTTGAAGATTGTCAGAAGCCATAATATTAAGCAATTCTTCTATAGATGTACCTGATTCGCGTGTCTCTCATAATTATGATCATTAAACCATGTATTTTGCAAAAATTGCCCTCCATCCTACTGGAATTGTAGATTATTTTGTTGCAATTGCAAAGTATTGGTGTTCATAATATTAATCAACTCTTCCAAACATGGACCAGAGTCATGATAGGAATCTTCTGGTTTATATGGAATTGCTGTGCTTCCTATAAACTATCATAGAAGTAATTCTGATGGTTATCCCATCCATTACCAAGGTTAGTTTGATCAATCCAAACTTGTTTATAGGATTGAGAATCAGAGTTATAAAAGAAATTACTTTTATCCATGTCAAAATTTATTTATTTATATTTTACCACACAAACACTAAACAAAAAATGAAAAGATCAAGGAATAAATACAAAACAAACAAATTAAAAATAAATATATACAAAACACTAATTAAAATCACAAAATAAAAACTAAAATACCACACTCCCCTGCAATGGGGATAAAATTGACAGCACATCTTAAAGCTAGTCAAAATAAACTAGACCTAATGTTGTAGGAGTAGTGAGCCTAGGTAGATCCCATGGAGAGTATGTGTAAAGTTTATGAAAAGAAATTAATCAATGTTTAGGCTTTGGGGGGTTTTTGTTTTAGAAATAAGAAAATAAAATAAAGCTAAAATAACAAAAGCAATTTAAAGAAATGAAAAAAGTAGCGAATTAGGTAAATACTTGGTTTTTTGATTCAATCTTGGCCTGCACTCTAATTAAACATTTTTCAATGATTCGTTATTCTCAAACCTCTCCTCGAAACTATTAATCATGAGCTAATAATTAACTTGAGTTTTCCTTTAAGAATTATTTAATCAAGATACGATCGTTAATTAAACCTAACTAACAAATAACTTAGGATATGATCTCTAAATTCAATTGGTAGTAGAATTACAAATTAGGAAAATTGATTAACTAAGGTAATAACCATATGCGATGCGTCATTTAACCTAGCTTATGTTATCCCTAATGATTACGAATCATTAGTCATTACACATAAATTTCGAGTATAACAGCTACAGGTTATATCAAAATTCTATCAATAGGTTTGCAAATAAAAGATATAATGAATGCATTAAAATCATCTTTTCACAATACCCAATAGGTTCTTACAAAAATAATCGAATGATAACGAGAATGCGATTATCCATACATAAAACCCAAATAAATTAACTTAGGATAACACAATCAATTTCTAACTAGAGAAAGAAAAAACAAAAAAGAAAGAAAGAATGCTTAACTGGGTCATCAGCGTCGATGTCAGCCCCAAACTGGCGTCGAAAAGTCTAGCCCTACATTAGTCTCTCACAACTGAGAGCTTTACCCCTCATCTTCATTAAAATCAAGAGCTACCAAAAATAATTGCTTCAACCCTAAGAAATTATCCTAGCCGAAAACCCCATGTAAAATCTTGCTACTTTCCTTTCTTTAATTCACACCCTACTTTGTTTCTTCAGACCTCCCTTTAACCCTTGTTTCTCATGTCTCTTATATTCCTTGCTTCTATGTTGGGCTTTGATTTGCTCCTTTTCTAGCTTCTCATCGTTCTTCCTTCCTCACTGCTACCAACATCTGCATTTCTCCTTTGGCTGTGTTTATGGTTGATTATTATGGTTATGAACTTAAAATAAGTAGAAATTTTTAGTTAATAAATATGTTGGTGAATTTATTGTCATAATTGAATAACATATAATATTCGAAGCATAACTTTTGATAGAAATGTGAAATTGAGATGATTTATGTGGCTATAAAAATAAAGAGAATTTTCTTTTAAAGACATTAGAAGCATTTGATTAATCTAAGCATCTCCAATAGGAACTCATTGACAGATTAATCACTCCTTTTATCTAACAAGAAGTCAAGGAAGTGGTGTTCAACCTTCATCCTTTAAAAGCACCAGGTCCAGATGGATTAACTGCATTCTTTTTTCAAGTCACCTGAGAGATAATTGGGCCTTTATTTATAGAGGCTGTCCTGGAGTTTTTCTCATCTACCAAATTTTTTTAAAAGGTGAATCACACATATATATGCCTTATTCCTAAGCAGAAACATCCATCTTCCATAATTGAATACAAACTTATATCCTGTTGCACTACTATCTATAAAGTAATTGTCAAGTTGCTTGCTCAAAGGTTGAAACTTATACTATCAAAAGTTATTTACATGGCACAAGGGGCATTCCTACTGGGGAGAAGTATGGAGACAATGTACTCCTCTTATAAGAGTTGTTAGGGGAGTATCACTCAGGGAAACTTATCAAAAGTTGTCTGATGAAAATTGATTTTTTCAAGGCGTATGATACTATCAGTTGGAGGTATTTTCAAGATTGCCTAGAAGCTATAAGCTTACTACCCAACTAGAGTTATTAGGTAAGGAGATCCTCTTTCCCCTTACCTTTTTATGTTAGCAATGGAGGGGATATCTAGATTGATCTCCAAACTTATTGCCAGTAATGGAAGATTTCACTTCCACTATAAATGTAGACGACTTCAGTTAACACATTTGATCTAGGTAGGTGATTTGATGCTACTCAGTAGTGCAGACACTCACTCCATTAGATTTTTGAAAAATATTTTGCATATATTTTCAGAATGGTCTGGCTTACAAGTGAATATGGAGAAGAACAGTATGTATATATCCTCATATGTGCAAAATAAAGAGGAATCACTGACATTGTTGGTTTCAGATTCCATATCCCTCCTTTCAAATATCTGGGAGTGCTAATTACAACAGCCAAGCCCAAATTTTATGATTTCATTCCCTTGATCGAGAAGATTAAGGAAAAGATCAATGCTTGGTAGAATTGGTTTCTATCAATGCCAGAGAGGTTGACTCTCATCACTTCAGTATTGAATAGTTTGCATATTCATTGGTCTGCACATGTTATTTTTCCCAAGTGAAAGTGGGTTAATAAGGAGATTGATAGAATTCTTAAAGTGTTCTTGTAGTCAGGAAAAACACAAAATGGTAAAAAGGCCAAGGTAAAATGGAGTGACATTACTCTAACAAAGAAGCAAGTCAGACTCAGAGTTATCTTAATTTCACAAATGCAAAAGGTTCTTTTATGTAAAAGAATATAGCGACTCTTCAACAACAAAAAAGCATTATGGATCAAGTTAGTAAATGAATATAATCTTCAAGATTGGAGTTTCTGGCAACTTGGAAATTCTAGAGAATATTCTTGGATTTTCAATTACATTCTTAACTTGAGGAGCTTAGTCTATCCTTACATTAATCATTAGTTGAGGAATGGTACAAGCATTTGTTTTTGGTTTGATAACTGGATGTCGTATAGTCCACTTATTCAGAGAGAAGCATTAGTACCACGTAAAAACTGTATCCCAGTAAATGTGAGAGTCTCTTCACTTGTCCATAATGGAGAATGAAGTAGCAATTTTAGAGGTTTCTCCTTACTTTTAGAGTACTTGCCTCCTCTTCCTGATGCAATTGGAGAGGACAATATCATTTGGCTGCCTATCCCAAGAGGTACGTTTCTTAATAGCTCCTGTCATAAGATATTTTCGAGTGATGCTAAACGGGTTCCTTGGTTTGATATTATTCAGAGACAATCTTTAAATCCAAAAGCTTCCATTTTCAGTTAGTTAGAATCAAAAATCGACTCAGAGCCAATGATAAGTGGATTAGGAATTATGATCCTATTTGGGTTTTATGTAAACTTACAATGAAGAGTCAGAATTATTTATTTTTTGAATGTATTTACACCAAGACGATTTGGAGTAGGATAATGAGTATGCTATAACTACCTAGGTTTACATTTGAATGGAGGGAGACACTTAACATAATTATTGTTAGGACCAAGCTAAGAGAACCAAATGGAAAACTTAGTAAAACAGCTTTTCTACCACCATCTACTCCATTTGGAGGGAGAGAAACAAGAGATTATACAACGAAATCGAAGAAAAAAAATATCAGATCTTGGAACACATGATTAATTGGGTTTAAGCCACATTCATAGCTCACAACAAGCGTAACAAACTTAATAATGAGTTGAAAAATAGCTGGAAGTTGTAATTCAATGTTTTTTTTAATCATTTTAGCTCTCTATAGACACTTTAGTATGTACTGATTGCAGTCTGACAATAGGACTCATTGTAATAATGTGATAGCTTTTGTTATGATTAATATAATTTATTTCATTTTTCAAAAAAAAACTTTGTCATTAAGTCAACCAAACTAGGCCATTATTTTGACTAAACATCCACTCAAACAAAACCTTTGGTAAAAAAACTATCACTTAAACTATAAAGAAAAGGGATAAAAAATTTCATATGGTAATAGGTGGTATTTGTCAGTTATGCTTTTCTAGATTATTTCATGTAATATGTGGTTTGATTCTTTAATTAGACAATGATTGACTATTAGAACATTCTAAATCACTAACTTTTAAAAAAATTGTGAAAACTTTACATATTAGTGTTGGTTCTTTGTGATTAACATCTTATGGTGATTGATATGAGCAATTTAATGCAACTTAAGGCCCTGTAAGGGCTACATGTCCTATTGTGTGATACATGTATTGACGTATCGATGGTTGAGTTAAGGCAATTATTAACTAATGGTCAAAGCTAACTTTAGCAATAGTTTAAAGGGAATGTTTGAGCTAAATTAGGGTATAAACTAATCTATTTTAAAAGTGAATATCCAAATTTAGATTAAGGAAAACATCAATAAGTGGTTAAACCTTATGTCTGATGCCTAACCTAGGTAAATACAAAATGTTTTATGGCTCTCATGGTATTTATGTCATTGTATTTATTATATATTACAAAGTTATGTATACGTGTATACTACAAATTATTTGTAAATACTTTAGAGGGAGATATATTATTAATTAGGCACAAGTGTAAAACTTGTTGCATATATATTGAGGATCAATTTCTCTTTTATCTTTATTTTATTTTTCTTATTATATAACATTTAGGTTTATTTTCCATATAAGAGCTTATAGATTTCGAAGGGGTGTGATCATACAGTTTCTTAATGGATTTTCTATTAAGTCATAAGTTAGAGAGGTTTTTTTTAAAGATTCTTATAGATAATTGGAATTGTAATTAGTATTTTATGAATTTTGTAGTTATTTCAAGCTCTAAAAGCTCACTATAAGTACTTTTAGGCATTTTATTTATATTTCAAGTCCTAATACCTAACTCTAGGCATTTCATTTCCACTTTGAAACTCTAAGATCCATTTTAGATATGTCATTATTTCTTTCAAACTCTTGTTATCAGAAAGTCATAGGGCTTTAACAACATTCTCTCTTGTCAACATGGTTTTAACACTTTTACCTATACCTATCTTAATTTAGAAAATCCGAAATTTTGAAAATTTTTCATAAGCCTAGGTAACAATCTAGATGGATAAGGTAGGGTGACTAACCATTACCATTTTGTAATCAATGTTCAAAATTTCATTCTCATGGTTAGGACTTCATAATTTCTTTTTCTTTAGTTTTTTATCTAACCTTTCTTGACAAGGTGTAATAATGAATCTACTATTCTTATCTAAATTTTCTTCATCTTAATTTAATCATAATGTTTAATGATTTTTTAAAGAACTTAGAGGATTAAGCCAAGTTAGGATTTAATTTTTGAATTTTTAAGGAGTGTTCATATTTTAATTTCTTAATCTCATAATAAATTAAATTTAAGTTCTCAATCATATGGTTGTTTGTTTACTTTTGCAATTTATAGCTTTATTGTCTTTTGTTATTATCCTTCCTGTATTGTAGGTAGGTGGAGTATTTATAGGTTTGTACAACTTTTAATTAAAGGTTTTTCTTATTTCCTATTTAAGGAACATATGTGCACACATTTATACATATACATATTTATACATACATACTTTTGAGCTTGTTTGAACCTTTTTGTGTTAAAATCTTATACATTTATCACCCTATAAGATCTAGGGTTACAATGTGCCCATCAGATATAATCTATCATTCATTATTAATTCCTTATTTCCTATTAGTATTAAAATCTTAAGAAGATGAGATGGATAATCCAATTTTGATTTGTTATCCTGGACCCATTTTTTCTTAGGATCACCCAATACTAATCATAAAACCTACCTTCACTCTAATAGTACTAGTCAACCTAAAGCTTACTTATATTGTCAATCCTTAGAATTGTTAAACTAAGGACACAATTAAAGGGAATTAAATCTTCTTGTTCAAAATAAATCTTATATCTTTTCTTATCATACATGGTTTTAAATCAAATCTTCTTCTTCAAAATAAATCTTGTATCTTTTCTTATCATACATGGTTTTAAGTCATAGGTAATTCCTTTTGGGTTTTATATTGCATGCAATTTAAGAAAAACATTTTCATATTTTTTATTTTTTCCTTAACATGATTATTTTATCTTAATTTTATTTTACCAAATTCTGGTTTATTTTTTTATTGTAATCTTATTGGTTTTTATTCATTACATGCATAATATGGTATTTTTAAATCATTTTATGCTTATTAGATTATAATTAGCTTGTAGTTGTATGGTTTAATCCATTTCAGATTTCCTTTTTCAAAAAGATTGTCATTATATGTAAAACCAATGTAATAGAGTTATCCACAAAAAGACATGGAGATTTGAGGATTCATATTACATAAGAAGCATCATCATAGTTTTAAGCATCACAAGAGGAATCAATAATTTTTTATTCCAATCATTCTCATTTTCTAAATCATTACATTTTAACAAATAAAAGGTGATTGTCATCAATAATTATCTTCATATTATGGTAGGCTAGTATTTGGGAAAATTTAGTTGATTAAAATCTACCATATACTAAATCATGTTATTTTATTGCATTTATCACTTTTCTTTATATGTAACAAGTGGAAAAAAAATTGCTCATTCAGTTTCTATTTTTTTTTTGAGTTATTACTGCGTGTAGCATTAAGGCTCCATAACATAAATTTCCAAAATTTTAAGAGGGAAATTAAACAATTCACAATATAGCCTATATCAATACCAAAGTTGTCACTTGTTAACGTAATTATGATCCCACTAGTTGAGTGAAGTAGTAAGGAAGGACTAGTGGACGATAAACACTTTACATTGTGGTTATTATCTAATTATTTCATTTTTGTTTGACCATAAATTTCCTATTATAATCCTAAGTTGCATTGACTCATTCGTATCCAAATAATCAACTTATATACTTGAATTTCCTATCATCATCTCCAAATAACTCACAAACATACTGACTATGAAATCCTTAATTCTCACTATAACCCTAATTATAGTTGTTATATTATATATTACTTGTTCAATAATCTTAGGGACAATTGTGGCAATTATTGAAAAAAAAGGGGAGGGGGGTTGCGGTTTAAACTATAAACATAAGGATATCAAGAAACCTTAAATCATGGGAACTTCTCCTTTTGTTACCATCACTAGTTGACTTACCATTTTCTAGTAGAAAAAGAACCACTCATTATAGATTACAACACTAGAAGTTTGGTGCAAAAGAAAATAAGAATTACATTATATAACTTACTGATTGTTAATTGTATCCCACCTTATTTCACTATTATTACTTTATTTATTTTATGTAATGTTTCCTTTTCAAATTTACTTAAATATTTTTTTTAAAGAATGTAGTTGAATATTGTTCAATGAAAGAAAGGATTGGAACAAAATACAACTCGAAAATAGCCACTGGACAACTATACATTTCTTTCTCACTTAATTACAATCACTGAAAACAAAGAGAGCTAAATATGGATTGATTCTAGCTAACCATAGTATGTGAAATTGAGATAGGGTGTTGGAGTTGAATCTATGCTTAATTTGAATAAGTAAATCTGCAGCCTATCTTTACTATACATTACTCTTACAAATTAGGCTTCATTACGCTAGCTTTGAAGAATATTCTATGATTTCTTTCATTCCCATTTGTAAGATATAATGTAGGATAAGGTAGTATAGAAAATTGATCGGTCACCTTCATCAGCAAATTTTAAAGTCCTGGACTAATCAAGAATATCTTGCTAGGTAATAAGTGAGTTTCAATATTACACAAGCTTAATATGTTTTGCCATGCATTGTTTGTATAAGGGCATTGAAAGAAGAGGTGATCATGACACTCTAAGTTGCTTCTACATAGGGAACAACAATTAGGGATACAGACTAATCTTCCTAATCTGTCTTAGGTGGGAAATTTATAACGTTTAGCGATCTATAGATTGTGTGAAGATATGGGATGATGATCTTTATTATCTACATAAGGAATTAGAAAATTCTCCATTTCTAGATAGTTTTCATACGATATTGTAGTATTTTTTTCTCTTAA
Source organism: Erythroxylum echinodendron (assembly GCA_027575705.1). NCBI lineage: Eukaryota > Viridiplantae > Streptophyta > Magnoliopsida > Malpighiales > Erythroxylaceae > Erythroxylum > Erythroxylum echinodendron. The sequence continues at coordinate 29,913,222 of JANZXR010000002.1, forward strand.
ATGTTGATGTTCAACTAAAATTAAGCCATATTTATGATTAGCAATGTATTAATATGAATTTTCAACTTTCGTCATATTCATTTCACCTTTTCATTTACATGTTTCATAACTTAGTCTAATTTAGTATACTGGTTCAATGTGCCATAAGGAATCCAAGAATCATTAAGAAAAAGTATTATCTCCATTCCTAAATTTATTAAAGCTTATAATTATTAATTTGTTTCTTAATCTACCAATATTCTTTATAGTTAAGAAGCAAACCTACTTGTGGTTTGATAATTGGAAAGAGGGTCCCTTACATTTGATTACTACTATTTACCATCTGAAATATATGCTGAAACCTAATTCTAAGGTTAAGGTGTTAATAAATGATAATGATTGTTACATTAGATTTAGCGGCTCAAATTCTTATAAGAAGCTATCCATAGCTATAGGCCAAGACATAATGTTAAGGATAAGGTTATTTGGAGTAGACGTTCTTTAAGTTCCGTCACTAAAAATGAAAATTTGAATTTTTCAAGCTACCACCTCTTAAGGTACCTTAGCACAAACTAATATAGTTTAAGGGAAATAATACAAGGTCAACTCTCATCATGTAGCTAGCCATCCAAAATAAGCTAATTAAACCAAATAGGGTAAAAACAAACTCCATTATTAGTCCCCAATTTTTTTTATACAGCTTGGAATTGTACATGAAAGACCATCTCTTCTTCTAATATGCTTACATTAAAGAACTCAAGTCTATAATACAAGTGATCAACAGTTTTTGTCATGGAGAAGTATCTTGGGAAACATCACATCTAAGGCCTCCAATGCTTCACTGATAGGAGACGATTATACTTTTTTTAAACTATCTCTATGCATAACTATTTTTGAGGTCTAAAAGGAGAGGAAGCAGAGAAGATTTAAGATAAAGTAAATTGATTTGCTCTCTTTCAACTCCAATACTTTCTCTAGGATAAAATAGTGCTTTCATTTCAACTTTGAATAACCCAAAATCTTGAAAACTATAGCGAACAGATGGGATTTAAATTGGTTAAAAGACACACCTAATTTTTAGTCTTGATTTTATGACTATATTAGGGTACCAATGAGATCAGTTCTTTATATAGCCAACATTTTATCCTCTAGGAAGAAATAGTTTTTCCATTTTTGTAATATAATTCTTTTATTTCCCAAAAATAGGTATCTTATTTCATATTTGCACCATCTACTTAGCTTCTCTAACTAAATTGGATTATTTCACCACTTCGAACATTATGTGTTATTATAGGGGTTGTTATATTATTAGTAATTCCCATGTTTTATTGACATGGAAAACATGTTGCAAACTTCACATATATTATTGTTTTGCTCTCTCATATAGAGCTTATAATATAACACTTAAGTTGATCATACTTATTATCATTTTTCCTTGTACGTCCTTTTATTTGAGCTGAAGTTATTATAACTACATCCATTTTGTGAACAACTATTAATCTGTGTGCCTTTGCCTATTTAATTGTTATTGAAAATTGTTAATCACCATTTGCTCAATTGACTTTAAGGTAGCTTTTAAAGTCTTATTTTTAGGTTTTCCCCAGCTATTGCATCAACCAATTGTTTTCTTACATAGTTTAGACCATTGAAAAATATCTGGACATGTAATCATGTAGGTAGAAAATGGTGTAGACACATCTTTATCTCTCCTAAATCATATAGAGTATCATGTTATCATATCATCTATAATAAAAAATTCATTCCTTATCTTTGCAATCTTTTCTACTAAGAAGGACTTGTCTAAAACTTAGTCACTAAATTATCCCGTATACTTATCAAAACACATAGTTAAATTTCTTAGAAGATAAAATTGCATTAATGTGTTGAAAAAGATTCTTATAAAATTGCCTAGCATATTTACACCTTAACATACCTATACCATCACCAAATTTTAATTAATAGTCTAAAATTCAAGAAATATGTATAGCCATAATCAATCTCTATCTAATTGGATAAGGGATAGGTTTCTTAACTCTCGAGTGCTTGTTGGGCTTACAAATTCATAACATTTTTTCCTTGTTATGAAGTCAGAACATTTTTTTCCTTGTTATGAAGTCAAAACATTTTCCCTCTTCTTCCATATCTAATATAAGCTTAGGATTGTCTTCATTTATAGAGGATTAGACAGGGGGAAAAAAGGAATGGCAATGGCCTCTACTCGGATTAAAGGCTTCTTAAGTTAGATTACTCCTTAAATAAGTCTTCCTTACCTAATTTGTTAGAGTGTTTCCTGAAATCCTCATAGGATGTTACTTCAACTACTTCATTTCTTGATCCCTTAATAATATAAATACAACCTTGACCATATCTCATCATCATTTGTTATATTGACATTATATGCATAAGATATCTCTAATGAATTATCTATATGTGCGTGAGGATCCTTATCTAGTAATTTTTCTAATTGCAAAAGAATTGTATAATATGAATAAAATTTGATGTTAAAATTATTCGTCATGAATAGCAATATTGGATTGTATCCACATAAGTTATGACTTTATATAGTTTAATAGTGTTATATGCTTTCTTTCTATTATATCATGATATTGATATTAGACGACTAAGTTTTTCTTTTTTTTGAGTATCTAAAGAAGTGTTTTTTTGTTCTATATCTTCTTCAATAAAGTTAAAGGCCTTGCTTCTTGTCATACACCAAGCATCACAAACTTAAAGTAAAAAAGGCTTGAAAATAGAAAAAAGAATATAAATGAAATAAAAGCATATAAAAAATACTAATGACTAGATTTATAGTTACTAAATCTCTTTAATATCACATCTATCTCTAGCAATAGTACTAAAACCTTAATTGATGTTTTCTCTACTATCTTAGTACAAGGCTACAATGAAGTGGACCTACAATTTTATATTAATGTAATGATAACTAGAGTTCCAAACTTACTAACATTCCTAAAGGAACAAAACTATATCAGCAAAATTAAATTCTTATCATGAGAAGTGTTTGTCTTCTCTATAGTAACTTTACCATTATACCCTTAAAATTTCACTTTTAAATTATTGTTTCTAGTAAGATTCTCTAGGTGGGCCATTCTGCCACTTGGCTAATCATCGATAATATAGGAATTCCTCTCAAGTTCTTACATAAAATGAGGAAGAAGTTTCATGCTCTTACCTAATTAGCCGAGAAGGTGCCTTCAATCCTACAAAATCTTCAAGCAATTTATTAGTTTCTAATACATAGCTAATCTCTCCAACTTATAAAAGTCTAAAGTGGATGGAATCCTAAATCCATTGGCAGAAATTCTTTAAGAAAATGTAGTAGCTTGGCATTCGTCATTAGTAGGATAATTTTTAGATAAAGACCCTCCTTTGCCTAAATGCAATACTAGGCAACCACCTAATGGAGCAAACTAGGGCTAGAGAAAGCAGTCCTCTATAAAGATGATGCCTTAACTTTCAAATTCTTAAAAGATGTAGAAATTTTAAACATTATAGAGTAAGTAAATGGCTCATTGCGCATCAGACTCTAATCTTGTAGAAGTGGCACCTTGGAATGACTATGGGTCAATTTCTACAGTTAGGGATGGTCCGGCCCGCGGTCGGCCAGCATCCCGGCGGGCCAAGGAAGGGCCGGCCCAAACCCAGCCCGTCTATATATTTTTAATATTTAAAAAATACAAAACGGCATCGTTTTGGATAAAACGATGCCGTTTTGTCCAGCCGCGGGCCGGCCCGGCCCGTGACCTGCACGGGCCAACCATGGTCAGCCTGCGGCCCACTCACAACCCGTCAAACTCGGACCAAAATCGAACCGAGCTGTAATTGACATGTCTATTAATAACCTAGTGGGGCCATAATTGTGCTTTGGGGTTGAAACATCAAATCATTATTTACATGCATTAATTGAAGTTGGACCAGTAAAGTTGGAGAGAAATAAAGGTTTAAAGAAAAGTTTTTGTGTGACCCACAATTAAATTTTTGTTTGTTTGTTTGCATTATTTGTTTACTACAAATTCTAGAAAACGATAAGCTAAAGAAAAGTCAAGGTTTTTATGGGACTCACCATTAACACATTAGATTTGTGTTGCATTAATTATTTGGATGAGATCTAAAAAACGCGTTTTCTATTTCTAGAAAACAAAAGAGTTAAAAGACAAGGTTTTATGGGACTTACTGTAAAGAGACTTTTAGTTGTATTGCTGTATAAAAATCATGACTTTTTTTTTAAAAAGTCTTTAGGCATATTTTGTTGGTATTGACAAAAAAAATTTGAAAATAAAAGGTTGAAGATGGTTAGTTATGTTTTTGGTCTTTATAGTTTTTAGACTATTATAATCTGGTAATAAAATTACAATTTTGTCCCTAAAAGATTTTTGAACTTTACGATATCATCTTTCAACATTAGCTAAATTTCAAAATTCACGTATACTTACTAATTAAATATTTACTGTATAGAAAGCTTGTTAGTCACCAAAATAACCTTGCTTGAAAAGATATTTAGACATACGATGCTGATAAATGACACAATGGATGAACTGAACAATTAAGTTTATTAATTATTATGGTAGGAGATCACCTAAAGGTGGATCATTAGTTATAATTAATAACATTAAAGAGACTTATCAACCTACTTGGTGAATATGTTTATATATCTAAAGATAACATGCAAACTAACTTAAGTATGATTTATTGTCTATCAAAGTGTGTATATATATATGTTAGCATCACCATGGATTAAGGATATATGTTTAAATATCACCCAAAGGTGGACTTATATATATATATATATATATATAAGTTTATTATTGTCTGAATCTATTAATTGTAAGTATTAATGTAACATCCCACTACCATAGGGTACGTACCTAAGTTTTTAGGAACATAACCTACGATAATGGTATGTTGGAGCA
>JANZXR010000002.1:29920140-29996382 GCA_027575705.1 Erythroxylum echinodendron
AACATATAATGAATTAATTATGATATAATAAAGTTATTGAAATGTATGTAATGGTATGATTAATTAGGATATTTAATTCAATTAATTAGAATTTTATATAAAAGGTTAACAAGTTATTTTTTAAATTATGAATTACATTAATTACAAAATTTTAATTTACTTAAATTATTTATTAATTATTTTGATAAATAATTAAAATATTTATTAAAAAAATTTTGGGTGGTGGGTGGGCCACGAGCCACAGACCAGGCCAGTCGGACCGACTCGCGATTCAGCACGTCCATGGTTCCACGAGCCATAGGCTGACCTGCTGCCCGTCCACCCCTGCCCGTGGCCTAGTCATTCCCACCGGCCCGTGGTCGGGTCAAACTGGGCCAAACCTGTCGACCACGGGCAGGGCTGTTGGACCGGGCCAGGCCCGGGCTAAATTGACATCTCTACCACCTACCCGACCCTTAAAACTAGTAAAGTATTTGTTGATTGTTGATGATTTTGGATGTACAAAAGTATAAGTGTGGGGTGTGCATATGTGTGGGATGATTATAATTGTTGGTTTGTTATTTTATGTCTTATCAATGAAATTCCCATATTGATGTAGTTTCTTTCATTTTTTTTAAAAAAGAAGAAATAGAGAAAAGAAAAAGAAAAGAAAAAGAACAAAAAGAACAAAATGTTCAAATAAAAGTATCAAGGAGGAAATGCATATGTGTTGCAAAGTTATTTATGATTAGTCTTTCCTCTTAAAGTTGTATTGAATGGGTTACTTAAGTATGTTAGATTTGAGGTGGACGTTGCTTTCAATGATAACTCCCTATGGTTAAAAAATCTTGTTTATGGTTAATTTTTGTGAGTGATATATGCTTGATGTGGTTTATGGTGAGAGAGCTTGAGTTTGAGCTGTTAAATATTGTTTTTGCATTCATTTCATAGTTGATGTACATAAGTGTGAGGGAATGTTGGTTTGTGCACCTGATGTTATATTGAGTGTTTTTGTTGTTTCAATAGCTTTTATGGATTTTATGCTACTTGACCCAAATACATCTCATCTTACCTTTACCCACATTACAACCCTAAAAAGTCCTTTGATTCATGATGATTCATATAAACCATAGTGATGGAGAAATGAAATGATTTGCAAAGTTATGGAATGTCATGATCATGAATGTTATTCATGTATACTCGTAAATCTATCTTATTTAAATACATTTAGTCCAAGTCTACCATTAGATTGCTCAGTTTCTGAAAGCGATGAATGTTGATTGATCATGATTAAAAGCTTTAAATGTTAAAATTCTAGCTATGATTTTTGAAAGTCATTCATCTTTGTTTATGATTATGTATTTTCGAAAAAATAGGAATTGAGTAAATTGTTTTGGGCCTATGATCTTAATTTTGATGTTTTGCCCAAGGATGGTTAAAAGCTAAGTTTGTGGGAAATTGATATGTGCTTAATTGATTATGAATTTATTTTATAACACTTAGTGATTATTGCTATGAGAATGTTTAGGATACTCATTTTTGTTCATATTTGATTTTAGGCACAATTTGGAGGTAAAAGAGCTAAAGTAAGTTGAAAGCAATATATTTGAGACATTTTTCAAAGATACACACTCATTTGTCTTCATAGAGCAAGAACAAGAAGGATTAGAGAAAGAGAAGACAAGAAAATGCTAAAAGAATTAAAGAAGTATGTGGTCATGGCCTTAAAATATTTCTCACGACCATGATAAATAATTCATGGCCATGAGAGGTATATCACGCCCATAACATACCATGTCATAGGTGTGACACTAGTTGCATGGGCGTGACAACCCATGTCACACCTATGCAAGGTGTCTCACGGTTGTGAGACAGTGCCACTTCACCTGACATTTTTGTATAAAAACATCATTTTGATGGCAGAAACTTATGTTTTCGTTTAGGAAAATTTGGAGAAATGTCTGAAAAGTTTTGGTTGATCGCAGAAACTTATGTTTTCCTTTAGGAAAATTTGGAAAAATGTCTTAAAAGTTTCGGGAGAATGAAAAGCAGAAACCTCTCATCCTTTTAAGAGCCATAGAGGGCTAGACTTTCTGAGACTAGTTCAGAGGTGACATCGATATCGACAACCCGGTTAAGCATTTCTTCTTTGTATTTATTGTTTGTTTCTCTCTTTAGGAATTGATTGTGATATCTTATGCTATGGATTTGGGTTTCGTGTATGAATGATCATATTCTCATAATCATTTTATTGTTTGTGTATGAACCCATAGCTAAAATTTCAATATAATTTGTAATTGTTATAGTTGAGATTCATTTGTAGCGACTAATGGTTCATAATCATTAAGGATAACATAACCTAAGTTAAATGACCCGAGCTCTGTATTCCTAATTCGTAATGTGACTATCCCGATAAACTTAGAGAGCTTTTTATAGGATTCCCGATAGTTAGGGCTGATTAACGAGCTCTTTTTGATTAACTATGAACTAAGAAAAAACTGGGATTAACAGAACTTGTTGTTAATCTATGACCTATAGTTTAAGGATAGGTAAATAACAATAAATAAATGAAATATGTTTAATAGGGTATAGGCTGAGATAAAACTAAAAAATCATATTCCTATCAAATTCATCACTTTCATCATTTTTACATGTTTTTTTAATTTGTTTTTATTAGTTTAGTTTGTCTTATTTTCTTATTTTAAACTAAACTCAACACTGATTAATTTCATTATGAAAGCTTTACACACACTTTCTATAGGATCGACCTAAACTCACCACTGCTATAGTTGTAGGTCTAGTTTATTTTGTGTTGCGTTACAATGCGTTACTGTCAACTAGATAGACCTTCATGTCTTAACACCTAGACCATGAAGCTAGAATAAATAAGCTACTTAAGGATCTATAATGAAGTAAACAACAATGATGAACTACTTGAAGCTTTATCAATTTTGAAGTTGGAAGAATTTGTTGAACTAATTAGATCAGAATTACCCTTATTTTACACTTGGAAGTCTTCTAATCAAACTAAAAAGATGGAAGTTAATAGGGAGAGTTTTTACTAATATTTTGTACTATGAGCTAATAAGATCTTGGTAGGCTACTAAAACTCACTCTAATATTAAAGCCAACTAAAACTATACACAAGACTCTCCTATTAGAGACCTGGTTTCAAAAGGTGACTGAGAAATCAATTCAAAAATAGGTGTAGAATTTCAAGTTACTAACCTGATGACTAGGGTAGTAATGGTAGAAAACACTTTGGAGTAACCATCAACCTTAGTCATGGTGTATCCTGCTTTAGAGATAGCATTTAAAGAGAGGAATGGGGAGCCTAAGAAGAAGAAAAGGAGGTCTCTAATTATCCACCTTCTCTAAACCTAAAAGATGAGTAGGTATTAAAGCCTCTATAGAGGGACTTTATAATGTTGGCTTCCTCTTCATCTAGAAGGAGATCTGGTTGGAAAGTAGGTAAATCCATGATAGGGGGTATAAAAAAATCTTGAATAATATTACTAGTTTATTCCACCTTTTTGTTCGGATCACTCCACTATAAAGATTATTCAGCTCAACTCTTTTTACTCCTCCAAATCTACTTTTAGATTTCACAATTATTTATTAAGGTAAGAGGGTTTGACGACTTGATCTTAACTAGAATGAGGAAAGTAATGATAGGCAGTAGGGCTTATCAATTAATGAGGAAATTAAAAGCTATCAAAGAAGGGATAAAATATCTTAACAAATATGTATGTCTTGGCACTAGAATTAGCCTTTAAGTACCAAATGAGAACCTCATATATGCTCATGCTAATTTCTATAGGAAACCTTGTGATTTAAATTTGCAAAATCTAGAAATAAAGGCATTATATAATTCACTGCTCAAGTAGAAAGAAAGGGTTAATTAGCTTAAAAATGATGACAACAATACAAAATTCTTTTATAACTCTATTCTAACTCGTATAAATGGAAATAAAATAACCTCTTTAGGTGATGAGGAGGGTCAATTGTTTAGATACTAGTTTAATAATTAGAGAAATTACATTCAACTACTATAAAAACTTACTTAGATAAAGCTCTTCATATATTTCTTCTATTGATGAATCGTGGTCATTCATAGGATCCTTACTAGAAAAAGATATGAAGAACAATATCTTAAGACCATTTGATACCAAGAGATTAAAAGGGCTCTTTACAGCTTAATTCTAAATAAATCAATAAGGTAAGATGGTTTTAATCCATCCTTTTCTTAGCGCATTTGGGAACTTACAAGTGATTAAGTGGTGAATATAGTACATGAATTTTTCAGTAGTAAGGGGATTCTTAGGGAACTTAAATAGTAATTTCATTAATTTCATAACTAAAAAGAATCTGAATACAATATAAGATTTGCCTTATATCATGCTAAAATACAATTTACAAAAATATTTAAAAATTTTTGGCCATTAGACTAAAAGGTCCCTTAAAATTACTTATCAACCTTTATCAAGAATACTTCATATGTATAACTATACTAAATAACATAATGCTTATCTAGGATCTTTTTAAAGACTAAAACCATAGCTTTCATCAAGAGCTACTTAATGAAGATAGACTTCTTCAAAACTTTTTATGTATTAGAATAGAGTTTTATTATCAACTCTTTACTAGCTTTTAGATTCCCTGAGTTATTTTTGGATTATATTTAAGCTCACTATACATTCACTTATTTTAGTGTTTTGCTAAATTGCTCTTATTCTATGATCTTTAATAAAACTAAAGGATTAAAGTAAGAGGACCTCTTATCCCCTTATCTTTTCACCTTTACTACTAAAGCTCTTACAAGAATGATCTCTTTTCATATAAAAAATGTTGGATCATTTGTTCATCACCAAAAAATCAATGGACTCAAAATTTGTAATATGCAATTTGTTGATGATCTAATTCCCTTTTTTACGAATGCATATAATTAAGCTTCCTCGATCATTTTTCGAGGATATCAAGATTAAGTGTCAACTTAGACAATAGAAAGTTATATATTTCAACTGATGTGTCAAATGCAAGCTTCTTAAATCTAAAAAAATTATATATTTCAATTGACGTGTCAAATGTAAGGCTTCTTAAATTCAATTTGTTTTACAAGTCCATTAAGCTCCTTTTAAATATTTAGGAGTGCTACTGTCTATTAAAACTAAGGAATGTAATTTTCTTCCTTTGTTTAAGTCAGTATGAAGTAAGATTGTATCCTAGCATTACACGTTCCTCTAAAATGCTAGTAGGTTTCAACTGATTGTTTCCATCCTAAAGAATATACACATCCATTGGAGCTCACACATTTTCCTTCCTAAAAACCTAAATAAGTAGAAAAGTTAATTGAAGTCTATTTATAGTTAGACATTGTTGAAAACTCTAAAAGCGATAAGATTAAGTATATAATCTATGTGGTACAGAGCAAAAGAGTCTCTTAGGGATCACTTCAATCACAGTCATGAATTTCGTCCTCTTTGTAAAAATAATTTGAAGAGTATTCAATGATAAGGAAGACATATGGATTAAATGGATACATAAGTTTCATTTATCAAGACTAGCTTTTGGTTCTTAAAAACCAACAACGAGAACTTTTGGTTCTTAAAAACCAACAAGGAGAACTTTTGGAGTTTAATCCAAATTGAGCTCTTCATTCAAAAGTATGGTAGGTAATGGTATGAAAACTTGGTTCTGGTTTCACAATTGTTGTACCCTAGGAACTTTATACCTAAAGGAGGAGTTGAATGATTTTAGATTAAGGATTCCATTAAATACTAATGTCAAGGTTATTAAATTCAAAAGTGGAGAGAGTTAGAGTTGTGACTTGAAAGGAGCAACCCTTATTATAGTAAACCTACTTGTATATCTACCCTATCCATAAGATACAGACCAGTTTATAATTTCATGGAACTTTTCAGGTCTTATTCTTATAATGCGTGTTGGTATGATCTATTGTGGGCTAAAACCTTGGCCCCTAAGGCTTCTTTATCTTTTTGGTTAGCTATTAGAAAGCGGTTGAAAATAAAAGGTCAATGTTATGGCATCCTAGATCCTCTATTGCTTCATTAGGAAGTCCCTGAAACAACTTATTCTTTTAATTTCTTTATTCTTAGGTTGTGTGGATTAGAATTCAATAGTTAATTTAACTTTATTTTTGTCACAAAGATATGCCTATTATTAACTAATGGGCCAATAGTAGAATCAAAGGAATGGGAAAAGATGCACATTTCCTTACAAGTGGTATTTATATGGGAAAAGATGCACATTTCCTTACAAGTGGTATTTATGCATTTTAGAATAAAAGGAATAATAGGCTATATAGAGTTATCAAGTTGGACAAACATAAAAGCTTATAGCTAGAAAATTATATTAGATTAGGGAAACTGTCTTATCTGATAAGGCTTATATGGGAGCTAACCCACAAATGAAGCTCAACTACAATTTTGAAACTTTAGATGCAATAGGAAATAGCTAAATCCCTTTATAACATCCACAAAACTTATTTTTCTTTTCATTACTAATTTGTCCTAGACTTTCTATAGGCTTTCTTATGTATTGGTGGTACTAATTTCCTAGATCTAAGATATTAGGTTGATTTATGATATTTTTATTTTTCAAAAGAAAGTCTAGCATTCTTACTACTACCTAGTAAGAAAAATAAGAGTTTGATTCATGAAAAAAATCTAAATTAGAATAAATTAATATATTAACTTACCAATAAACACAAACAAGAAAATAATCAACAAGAAGAAAGAAGACATAATATAACATCTAGAAAAGAATTTGATCTAGCATCATCCTATTCTATTGATTCAATTATTTAGATATTATATTAAGTGGACCTATGAAATGTCCTAATGTAATAATATAAAACATCTTGATATACAACCACCTATGCCCCAATTGATTAATTAATACATCTATCTAATTAACTCATCTAGAAATGCCTTAACTTATTTGAAATTCCATAAAATATTACCTTAATATTAAAAACATTATATAGGTTTATCTCAAGCACCCTATTCAATCTATAATATAAGTACTTAGGTCAATCAACATATAAGTTTTTCAATAATGTCTATAGTAAATTCATATCATGTTAAAGCTTTCTCTAATATCTAATGAAAATTACGAATAACACAATTATTTGAAAAATATATATCTTTTATAAATAGAATTTATTAATACATATAATAATAATCTAAGGTCTCATTTAATCTAAATGTAAAGATAACCTAGATAATAATCATTGTTGAAAGAATAAAAATTCAAAATAGTTATCAAGATTATAAAAAGGTTTCCTAGATGAAAACCACAATCTTTTAATGTGGTCACTTTTATAAATAATTTGAAATCTACTCATTCATTGAGTACAATTGTAAGAAATGTTCTTGAGCTTTTTTCTCTCTAATGGTTGCTCAATATAATTGTAATTTAAAAGGAATTGAAAATAAGACTAAGTTGAACTCCTTTAATTAGGGGTTTTATCTTCCTTTACGTAGAAATTTCATCATAGATGCAATTTAGGATGCAATTATGTCATATACTGTGTTATGTAATGATTCAATATTCTTACTTTAAAGATATGAAAATAGACACGGTTACGCCCATATTCTGGGTCTCATACCACATTGTATCATTTTTCCATATGTCATGGACTCCAACCTACTCTTATAGGTGGACATATTTTTTGTATTTAAGTTCTAATTTGGGGTACGCTTTGGCACTGGTTAATCTTTATGGCTATTTATTTTTGTTTAAAGAGGACAAGAGCTACAACCTATTTATTTCTAAGACCATGTTTAGCTAAGTATGTCTTTTATTCTTATTTTGCCTTATAAAACCTATGATTCCTTAGCTAAAATCATTCTCTAAGAAACATCACCATAATTACTTAAAACATAATATAAAATCAATTAAATTATGGTAATTTGGATGAAGTATTTAACAAAATGCCAAATGAAATATATGTACATCATTTGTATATTAAGTTGCGTTAGTAATAAGTCTATGTGCATTTGGGTAGTTGTTAGCAAGCTTTAGTCTGGTTTAATATTAAAAGATGAGGGTGGATTTTGGATTGTGAATTAAGATTTAACAAGGGAATTAAGAGTTTAAAGGAGGGGAATTGTGACATTCCGCTTGGAATGTATAGGCCAAATCCTATTAAAAAATGAGATAAAAAGTGGAAACCTTTATCAACTTATGGAATCAACTTCCTAGCTACCTAAATTTTAGGATTTGGTTCTTTTATAACTATATCAAAACTTTTATTGGGCTAGTCTAAACTTGGAGCATTACATTATATAATGATGAAAAACCTAAACAAAAAATCAAATAAAGATAATTTTGCACAAACTAACTAAAAGCTAGAATATCAAGCTTACGACAATGCAATTATAATTAAATGTAATTGAATAAACTGAATATATGTAAAATAGAACAAAGTGTCGAGGGAAGAAGTTAAACCAATGAGATCAAGCAATAATAGCATGGTTTCCAATGCTAGGTTGAATAAAGAAGTCATCAACCTTAACTAGATGCTAAATTAGCTCAAAATGCGATTATATGGTACTGAAAACCTCGCTTAGAGGTATCATATATTAGAAAATGTCAAATTAATATGTTTGGTTATATTGTTATTCATATTTAGCCTTAGTTGAAGGAATAGATTAATGTAAGTAAAGACTGAATTTAATTGGTTTGACCTTAATAAGCAAAGCATGGACTAAGTCAAATTATTTCTATTATTGCATCATATTATAATACTTTTTTAGTACTTAAAATATAATATGATATGATAATTGAAACAATCTTGTTTAGCTTTCTTCATAGGAAATTAAGGTCGAATCATTTAAGCTGGTCAACCAATTTTCATTATTATATGATATTATGTTATCTTACTAGATAATAGTTGCATAATATGACATAATAATAGAAACAATCTAACTTAACTTCCTTTATTGCACATGTAACTTAGGTTGTTTGATCTTCACTTGAATGAATAGACTAGGCAAGTTTACTTCTATCATTATGTCACATTATATTACATTTTATATAATAAAAATATAATATGATATAATAGTTAAAACAATCTAGTTTAGCTTCTTCATAGCATATTGAGATTAAAATATTTATTCTGGTAGTTTGGCTTCCTTCACAGCATATTAAGATTAAAATATTTATTCTGGTCAACCTATTTCAACAATGATATTCTACCATTTACTATTTAATAATGACATAACATGAAATGATAATAGAAAAATTCTAATTTAACTTCCTTCATTGCACATGTAACTTAGGTGGTTTGATATTAAGGTGGAATGTAGGAAGCCCTCCTTTGTCCGTAATATTTTATTAAATTTTCAAATACTAAAAACATATTGTGACATTATTTCGATAACAAAATGTGAATTATGCAATTTAGAAGTAATATGCATAAAAATGTTAAATAATTGACATTAAAAAGAAATAAAACTAATAGAATTGAAAATAAAAAATTAAGATGAGTAAAATAAGATGAAAAGAATGTATGGAACTCATGGTTAACTTTATTTTAAGATTTTGTTAGGCCATGTACACTATTCTAGTTTCTTTTGATAGTATCTTGTCAACTATAGTATACAATACTTAGCAATAGTTTTGGGCTAATTTCTTGCAATAATATTCTTTATTTTCTTAAAATAAGATGACAAGAAAAAATTTTAAAAGGTAATTGAATTAATAAATTAAAGAGCTCAAAGTCCATCAAGGTTACACTTTATCCATTAGGAAGGTTGAAATACAAATTCAAATGCAAAAACTGACTCTTTACCCTGTGAAGTCCTAACAATATTTATCTAGATCATTTGCTTGCCTAATTACTTGGAATTTTTAGCAGCTTGATGGAGGGATTTCCCCACTTTCTTTTCCTTAACTTCTAATATCTTTAAACCTTTATCTCTAAGGATATTTTCCTACATGTGAGGCTTGGTGTTATAGTCTCTATGCTTATTTTAAGCTAGAGCTATATCTTCAAAAAAAATTTATAGAATGTTCTAAGAAAAGGATTTTAAGTAAAAAAAGAGAATACGAAAGGAGTTCAATAATAAATGGCTAAAATTGACAAGATAATGAATACATTGATAGGATATGATTTATTCATAAAGAGACAATAAAAAATTATATTAGGGAATTCTAAGGAATGTAAATTAAAATTTTAATTATCTTAAAATGCATCAAATAGAAGGGAGATTGATATCATATTACCATCCTCAATTGTCTTAATTTTGGGATTCGTAGCTTTAACTAATCTAAAAGAAATTAATTAGTTTATGAGACTTTTACTTTAAGACTTTTCTCAAAGCTTCCATCTAGTGGAATCTGGCGATTTCTTCATAAGCTATTGATTTTGCTTGCTACCTTTTGATTTTAGCTTCCTAGTGCATTTTTAGTCAATTTAGTAGCTTCCTACTTCTTTTTTGCTTGTTGTCTATATGTAGTTAGCTCAAGAAGTGTGCTTCACTCTTCCGTTTGTGGTATCATCACTATGCTTCCTAGAAATTATAAGGCTTTTTCTAAATCTTTTACAAATCCGAATGGGAGAATCTTGGTCCTCTTTAACTCGGATAAGATACAACTCATCAATTCCATTACTTGTGATCAAATTATCCATTTGAAAGTCAAAATTTTCAATAGGAATCTCTCTCTTAATGTCTCTATCATTTATGCCTTCAATCATACTTATCAGATAACCTCTCTTTGGAATAAGCTCATTGATATTCACCAAGGCATTAATACTCTACAAATTTTGCTAGGTAATTTCAATTCAACAATCCGCCTTGATGAAGCAGAAGAAAATCAATCCAGTAATTCTCTTTGTGAGGAAATAAAAAATTGCATCAAATCCATAGAAGTCACTAATCTCCCAAGAGGTATAAACAATTACATTTGGAACAACAAAGATAAAGACTCCACCTTCTTTAGGAAAAAACCTAGATAGGGGCTTGTCCAATTTTCAGTGGTCTTAAACATTCCCTAACTCTTATGCATTTTTTTCCCAATCCAAATATCTCTTACCATTCTCTTATTATGATTTGTTCAGACTCTTTATCGCCACTAGTAAGAACCCTTTTAGGCTCAATGGTTACCTAATGAACATCCATGTTTTTAAAGATGTAGTGAAAAAGGGATCAACTCCTACATTTTAGTTTCTAAATAGTTCTAATGCTTTAGGAAGCTTAGATGCATTGGACAAGAAATTAAAGTCCTTCAGAAAGCCAATATTGGCAATCTTCTTCACTTAATAAACCCTACTAGGAAACTCTTCATAAAGCTTAAAATGAACTATATTTATACCCCAGCAGCCCCTTTCTTCAACAAGTTGAACTACAAGCTTTTTCCAATTTCACTAAAGTGACTGAATTTGATCATTCTCTTTAGAAATAAAGGTCTATAATAAGATGGTTAATTGAAGGAGATAGGAATACCAATTTCTTTCATAGAGCTATTTAAGCTAGAAAATCTTCTAATAGAATTTTCACTTTGGTTTCTAATGGCACTCAACTTCATACTTAATATGAATTCATCTTTAAAGTAGTGAATTACTTCACTCAGTTGCTAGGAACCATACCATCACCAACATCCTCTTTAAGACTTCTTGAACAAATCATTCAACAGAAGGCATCTCCAAGTGAAGTAGATATTCTTTCAACCCTTATAGCTCTAACTAAAACAAAGCTTGCTATCAAATCTCTAGCTCAATACAAAGCCCATAGTCTAGATGATTTCAATATCCTATTTTTCTTTAAAATTAGAGCATTCTGAGGAAAACTATAATTGGAAGTTTAAGAATTTTTTAATAAGAGAATCTACTAAAATAAGTTAATAAAACTTTCATTGCTTTGATCCCCACGTGTAAGGACCATAAATCCCTCAAAAACTTTAGACCAGTTTCTTATTTTTCCTCTATATATAAAATAATCTTGAAGGTAATTACAGAAAGACTCAAAAACATTCTCCTATGTTTGTTGATCCTTGATGGTGTGCTTCTATCCCAAAAAGACATATTAGTGACAACATTGCAATCGTACAAGAGTTGTTTAAACAATACTATAGAAGGAAAGCAAGTAAGAATTATGCTATCAAAATAAATCTTCAAAAGGCTTATTATTCTATAGATTGGAATTTAATCCTCAACATTTTGAAGGCCTTTTGATTACCTAGTATCTTTATTGAATAGATATACTAATGTATCTCCTCAATCTCTTACAAAGTCTTGGTGAATGGTCAGGCTTCTACTCCTATTCCAATAGCTAAGGGAATCAAGCAAAGGGATCCCATTTCCCTTACTTGTTTGATCTAATCTCTAAAGTTTTAACCATTTGCTCAAAAGAACTACCGCAAGGAACTCCTGTTAGAAGTTTCATGCTAAATGCAAGAAGTTCAATATTGTCAGTCCATGTTTTGCTGATGATGTATTTATCTTTTCCAAAACAAAAATCAAACCTATTAACATCATCTCATAGGTATGTAAAATGTTCAACTCATTCTCTAGTTTGTGCATAAACTCTAATAAATCAAGCCTTTCAGTCTTTATAAGTGTTTATTTCTTGGTTGTACGGTTCTCTACTATCACAAGCTTTAAAGCATCTCAATATCTTGTTAAACATCTTGGAGGCCCTATCTCTTCTATTAAGTCCACTTTCATAGACTTCAAGCCCCTTATTTGCAATGTTAAAAGAACAAAATCGAAAGTTAGAGCTATAAAACTTTATCATTTGTAGGCAGATGCTAGTTAATCAATTTTATGCTAATTTCACTATCTTGCTATCATGCCTCACATAACATTTTTACCATTTAATTTATCGAAGAGTTGGAGGATCTACTTAAGAATTTTCTATGGAAAGAAAATAATGGTGGAAGTTACAAAGTTAAATGGTCAAAAGTTCACTTACCAAAAAGTTATGGTGGATTAGGAATTCTTTCAATCAAATGCCTTTATTCAGTTCTACTCACCAAAATATTTTGTAGATTCCTTACAGATGAAATCTCCCTATGCGTCAAATGGATTCATACTTACTACATCAAAGATCAAAGTTTAAGCAATGTCAAAATCCCTTGTAACTCTTCATCCCTTTTCAATAATATGCTCAAACTTAGAGAAACCATTAAGATTTATTGCAAGCATATAGTATATTATAAAAGAAATCACCTTATTTTAGCATGATCCTTGGACTCCTTTTAGACCTCTTACCTCTATCTTGAATTCTAATTCCTTTCCTACCACTCTTCACCCAAACATTAAAATAGTAATAGCTATGTTTTTATTAAATGGTTATAAGTCTTATTTCTTCGACTGTGACAACTTTTCTCTCTTTTATTATCTTAGATGCCTCTAAACAAGATGAGATCAAATGCTTACTCACTTCTCAAGGTACGTTTTCTAATTTATCTGGTAGGACCCTATTTAGAAGTCCCAACCAAACTGTTTCTTTGCACAAACTACTATGGTTTAAGCACAATTCACCCTGCAACTCAATCATTTCCTAGATGGCAATCAAAAACAAGCTGTCAACAATGAATAAAATAGCTCACTCAGCTTTTCCTAATTGGTGCATTTTATGAAAATGCTCATTTAAAAGTATAGAACATATTTATTTTCAATGTCAATTCAGTAAATATGCTTGGAAACTTATAATTCAACTCTATCACTTAGATTCTCCTCCTCACTCATGGTTTGAGATTATCAAATAGTGTAGTAAACTGCATTTGACATATGAAGGTGATTTATGTGTTTTCAAATTGGCTTTCACCTACCTTATTGATGCCATATGGGAACAAACCAACAAAAAATTTTTAGAGATACTACCACCATCAAAAAGACTAGTTTTCAAGCATTGTGTACCAGGATAAAATATGACATCTTCACTTTCAAAGATAATTTTAGTTTCAATGCTCAATTCCAAATGACCTAGAGAGTTAGTATTTTATTGCTCAGTAAAGTGTTTCATATCTTGTTATTGTGTTGATAATCTAGTTTGTATATATTGGTTTTGATCAAACTTATTGTACACTTTATTTCTCCTTATTAATTGAATTTCTATTAAAAATTATCTAAATATTATGTTGTAATTTAAACAACATTAGTCCTATGTTAATATGGAAAGGAAAGTATTACCTTTTTTGGCTAATTTATGCATATGTTTGTTAACTCCCATTAATATTGTAATCAAGCAGCTTGGAGGAGAATAATGGATTGGTTATTTAAGGTTTATAGTCTAAAGAAAGATTATCTAACTATGGTAAGAATAGTTATTAGCTATATGGTATATATTATATAGATTAAGAGGAACCATATGATCTTTAGAGGCACTAATTAGTCCGAACATGATTTTTTAGAAAAAAATTATGGCCTAATTATTAGAGGCTATGATGTTGAAAGTAAAGGAGATGAATATTAATCAACATTTAACTAATAAAAGGAGGTTGACAGTTTGAAATTGGTAGACTAAAGAGCTAAAAAGATATAAGATGACTTTTATCTTAGATGGTTACAAAATATTTTTGCAATGTTATCTAGGTTGCTATTTTGATGCTTTGAGCATAATTTAGTTTGTACGGGTTGCACATGAATTCCTTTGGTTGAGTAATATATCTTTTTAAAATAAAAAAGAAAAGAGAAAAAAGAGATTGTTTTAAAATAGGACATTTAAAGGAGACCTTTTTCAACAAATTGAAGCTTCTTCCCCTTTTTATTGGGCTAATTGACTTGTAACCGTATGGAATAAATCACACAATGGCATGGAATTAATAAGCTAATAACGTTCTAGTTTTATTAAAGATTGATTAAACTTATATTATCAAATTACTTGGGAACTTAATTTTGTCATACTCGTGTATGAATGAGCTTGTCTTTAACCATTCCCAAACTATGCCTACCAAATAATTTGTGTAGGTCAACTTGTCTAAACTTTCATTAAAATAACAAATTCATCCTCCAATGATATAATTTGAACCCACAAAATCATGTCTAAGGAGAGTTCTCTAGTCATAATCCTTAAGTTGAAATAATTTAAATATATATGAGTTTTGACTCTTTTTGTTGGATATCAAGGACATGATATTTTTTTTTCTTTTCACCATTTTTTGCAATGTAAATACGATAAGAATTAATAAACCTTTTCAATATGTGAGGGGGACAAAGGTCCAACCTTTTGAGATAGATGTAAATGGAGCCTTTTTATGTTCATTTTATTGACGGAGAAATATACATGTTTCAATAATCTTTTACCCAACTTAATGAAAGTTTACTCTGCTAATCCACTACTAATAATTATCAATTTTGGTGGATCCAGTATCAGGCTAGTTTGTATTCGTCATAACACAATATCTTTACTGAATGTATATATACCAAGATATTAACTTCTAATAGATTACCATATATATAATGAAAGCAGGTACTTCAACCTATTTTTGGATGAATAATAAAATAGAGTATTCATTATACTATTTTTGGGAAAACCCAACCTAAGATTTTGGACAGAAGTTGGCCTCGACATTAGCGTGCATGGACACCAAATTGCAGCTGCTGTTGAAAGAACCGTCATATAAATATAATTAAGTTGTCTCGTCTGATATCTAGGCCCATAAGACGGTAATGACTATAAACTAATCCGCCCTCTCCCATATTTTCTGTAATGAACATGAATTTAATACTGGGTTGTTGGCCAGCAGTGAGCTCATCGCTCAAACATTTGATTAATCTACAAAAGTGACGCCCTTTAAAAGTGATAATCTTCCTCTTTTTCTATATAAAAATCACATAACGGATTACTCCAAGCCAAGGTTTGTGCTCTCAATAATCATTCCTCTCTTTAAGTCTTAAGCTACAATAGTATAATATACGATATATTAAATATCTTGTGTCGTTTCATTAGAATATATGAATACGTAGCGGCCAGAAGCGACTTTTGCCACACACGCATATATATTTTTATCATATAATGGCAAACCTTGTTCTTCACATATGCAAGGTCTATCATTCATAAATCTCACGATCAAAGATTTAATATTGAAAGAAAAAGAATAAAATATAGATGGACCAGTCAAAATATAGTTTCTTGCTTGTCGATAAATTATTGTTTCCTGTTGAGTTAATCATGTAGTGGTCGTAAAGTTAATCCCTATTATGTGTGCCAATAAAAAGAAGCTGATTATAAGCATGAACTGCTATTGTTTTACTTTTTCAACATAAGTTATGGAGTACGTCAGTGATCCATCCGAATGAAAGCCAGAAATCAAGGGATTGCCTCCGATTATGCGTTTTGATAACTTTATCCCTCGCGAGCAACAATTATTTGGTGATATGAGTGTGCTATTCTTTAATCTCTTTAAAGATATTTTTTAAAAACTTAGGCCAAAAGTATATTGTGAAATTTTGGCACCTACTTTAAAGTGTTGAAGTGCTTAATTTGAATATTCATGTCTTCAAAATGTTCATAGTAGACTTTAAATAAATGAAAATTTCAACAGAATTAACCATCTATCAGTTAAATGTTACATCAACACTCATAGAGTATTATTTATTACTATCACATGCCAAGGAGCGACCCACACTCTAAAACCTCTCTTAATCCTCTACCCCTTAAAGATTCTTCACCTTTTTCAACTCGTTCTCGACTAGCTTTGATGTATTCTGTCCCTCATGACGTGCCCATTTAGCTAAAACCAATACCTAAAATCTTAAGATATGAGAAGCGGGGATTAGAGAAAGAATCTAGTGTGCTATAACTTGTTGAACCAACATAAGAAGCTAAGCTTTACTTGGACATGTAACTTGTTGAACCAACATAAGAAGCTAAGTTTTACTTAGACATGAGTCAAATTGGGTTCGCTGATGAGTTCATGGCAGAGTTAAGAGCTGAAGTTTCAAAAGGCATTTTAAAGTATGGTGGAGTTTGAAAATGACATGATCGCCAATCCCGAAGACCTTGAATTTATCAAATATTTCATGACATTAAGAAAAGGAGATTCATTAATGGACTGGAGCATTGTGTCCCCGTTAGGATGTTCTAACCCTTTGATACTTAATTTTGTCCATATATTTGTGTGGATGAAATTTAATAGAGCAAGATAGGAACTGGTTAACTAAAACAGAGGATCTATTCCCTTTATTAATACCTTTTTTGGTGCTGACTGTAAAGGAATTCTTGTTGTGGTAATGATACCAAACTAGCCTAAACCCCCTGTAACAACATAAATAGCTCAAAATTCTTCTTTATAGAGCAAGTGGCAAGCTTTAATTTTCCTAACTTGAAGCAAACACAAATCAGAATTGGCTTTTCCAAACTCTTGATCTACCCCTATTTTGCCTTATAAGAATCAAGAGTGGGCCCTTATAAAGAAAACACTTATAAAGAACAAAAGAAGTAAAATAGGAGCCCTTTTTTCTTTATTTAAGGCCTATAAAACTTTAGAAAAGGCCCTAAGCTTTTCCTATCAGAACGGACTCTACTAAATGCTAAAGTAGAACCTATGGATGCATACATATGATAATATCTATTTCATAAATGTTGTTGATTTGAGGCCCATGGTGAAAGGATTGCCCATTGATTGTTGCACTAGAGAGTGTACCTCCAATGGTCAGGCAAAAGTAATTATTCTAAGAAATTGATGCAAGTCCATATTACATTGTCTCATATAAGATATCAATCTTTAGTTTCTCCCATCCAACATCAACGTAAGAACCTAAAGATGGATTCTTTAAAACTCTAATACCCATCCCATTCTTACATTTCCTGAAACTCATCATGTCCACTGTAATGCGATTAAGATGCTGGCCTTTCCTCTGAGCGAGTGGTCACTACCATGAGTAGCTGTGCTAAAAGGAGTAGAGTAATTTTTGTATGCAAACTTTATTGAGCTTACTATGTCATACGTGGAGCAAGGATAAAGAATAATACTTGGCTTTTGATGGATAATATTATTGTAGTTGCCAGAGGCTAATTCTGTTGGGGACAAAAAAACATAACTCTCTAAAAGATCAACAAAAGATTAACAACAAAGCACTCTTCAAATTTAACAAGCAAATCAATATAAGAATAAGAAACTTAATAATGAAGCAAACACTAAGATTTACATGAAAAACGATCCAGTGTAGAGGGAAAAATCATAGGCCAAACTAAAAAACAAATCCATTACCCAAATAAAGATTTACAAAGTTTAATATCTCATCCCACAACTACAAATTGTCTAAAAAAGTTTCAGGATTGAAACTAAATTTGATACGTTAACTAACAAACTCTGAATCCAATCCTTAAAACAATAAAAAATAATGAGAATACTATGCTACTTGTTTTCTCTGTGTTTTTCCTCACTTATTGGTGTTTTTGCCACTCACATATGCAAAACCTACATATATTCTCTTTTATATCACGAAATAATTTTTCTATACCGTACATGGTCATATACACAATTGTGTTGTAAGTGATTGTGTCTCTTCAGCACACCGCTTAACTCGCAGATGTACACAATAACAGAGAGCTACATAGTCATAAAACTCGGCCGTGTAAGTCATGAACTTGGGCCTGTACACTAGTATGAATGTTTTCACCCTTCACATTTTTCTTCACACGATTCTAGACACTTACATGATTGATCCAAATGGTCTTGTAAGTGAAGGACAAAGGTGTGTGTCACTTTACACAGGTGAGTCACTTACATGGTTGACACATATAGCTGTGTAAGTTAAGGACACAGACGTGTAACACCCTATATGGCCATGTCTCTCTTAGAAGAGCTTCATACATCTTATCTTCACTTATTCGTCATCATCACTCAAATATATGGAATACATATTTCGCTTTAACAATTACCTGAGATATATCCTAATGAAGTTACTACAAAGCTCATGCTTGTTTCTGAAAATCGCTTTGGTCAACATATTAGCACCATTCAAGTCTGTATGAACCTTCTTCAACATCAATTATTGCTCATCAATCACAAACCTCAACCAATGATATATGATGTCAAAGTGCTTTGTGAAGGAATGATATATAGGGTTTTTGTTTAAGTCAATAGCATTTTAACTATCATAAAATACTATATAGTCTTCGTACTTCATATCCAACCCTTGAAGGAACCTTTTCCGCGAGAGCATCTCTGTATAAGCTTCAACTATAGCTACATACTCTGCTTTAGTCGCAGACAAAGTCTCACACTTTTATAGCTTGGATTTCCTTGGGATGACTCCCCTTGTAATCTTGAACAAAAAGCTTGAAGTGAATTTTCTTCCATCAAGATCTTTATCCATATCTGCATGCATCTGTATAACCTTTTAGAGTTGGTTCACATTACCAAAACATAAACTCTACTTCAAAGTACCTTTTAAGTATCTAAAAATTTATTTCACTACTTATTAGTAAAATTCCCCTAGATTTCATAAGGATCTACTCGCTAACCTAGCAACAAGTGAAATATTTGGCCTTCTACACACCATTGCATACATTAAAGACCCTATTGCAGATGAGTATGGAATAAAAGACGTACCAACTTTCACCATTTTTGTTAAGGAACATGTATGTTAGTTTGAAACGAGGTACTAGTGGTGTGCTAACTGGCTTAGGATGCTTCATATTGAGCCTTTCTAACACCCCTTTAATATGCCTTTCCTATGACAACCATAATTTCCTCCTCTTCCTATACTAAGTTATCTCTATGCCTAGAATATGCCTTTTAGGTCCCAAATATTTCATATCAAAAGATTTAGACAAATCCTCCTTCAATTTTTGGATACTTCCAACATCTTGACCCATAATCAAAATATCATCAACATATAGAAGAAGAATAACGACTTTCTCATATGTGAACTTCTTGAAATACACATAAGCATTGATATGAGTTTACTTATAGCCATGATTCATCATAAAAGAATCGAACTTTTCATACCACTGCTTTGGAGCTTATTTTAACCCATATAGACTTTTCTTTAATTTACAGACTAGATTCTCCTTACCTTTATCTTTGAAGCCTTATGCTTGCTCTGTATATATCTTCTTTTCCAAATCTCTATGCAAGAAAGTAATTTTAATATTCAATTGCTCAAGTATAAAATCCAACCAGGAAATTAAACCCAGCACTTATTGTATTGAGGTCATCTTGGCCAATAATGAGAAGATTTCATCAAAATCAATGTCTTTTTTTTATTGAACCCTTTCACCAATAGCCTCTGTGCTTCACTAGCTTATCAGCATCTTTATTTATCTTGAAAACCCATTTTTTCTTCAAGCCTTTTTTACCTTTTGGAAGCTTCACAAGCTCATATGTATCATTCTTTTTTAGAGAGTTCATCTCTTCTTTTATAGTTATAAGCTAGAGATATTTGTCTTCATAAAATGAAACCTCTTGCACATTCCTAGGCTTCCCTTTAGTAGTAACCAGTAGATATTCTACACTCTGATATCTACTAAAAGGCATTTCCCCTTGTCAACCTTCAAAGATGTATTTCATCAGTTGTATCTAATTGCTCCCTTTACTCATTATCCTCTAGAATTTCATCTTTAACATTATTCAGATGTGGTTCCTGTAGCTCATGATTACTAGGTTGTACCTGATCATTATTGATTTGTGCTTGGTCACACACTTCTTCTCCTTTACCTATAGATTACTTAGTAGTGGGAGAAATTTGAGAAGAGTTAACTACACCATAAGATGTTCAAATTTGATTAACTTTATCTTCACTCAGAAGATTTGCACCTCTCTCATGCTCCTTGAGCACCACATCCCTGCTCCTAACCACTTTTCATTTCTTTTTATCATATAGTTTAAAGCCAAACTGATTAACACTATAGCCATCAAAGATGCAAGGTATCGCCTTTTGAGTTAAGCTTTTATATCTGATCCTTTAGTAAATGTTTAGATGCCTTGGAGCCGAATAATCTCATATATGATATGTATGATCTTTACTGGTCCATGTTCTCTTAAGAATCTCAAAATCCAATGGAATTGAAGAAGCTTGTTTAACTAAATAGACAACAGTTTAGACTGCTTCACCTTAAAATATCTTTGGCAACTTAAACATTCTGATTATACAACAAACCTTCTCCAAAATGGTTCTTTCATTCTCTATTAACACCGTCATGTTATGGAGTCCCTGGTTCAGTCTTCTTATGTCTAATACCATTTGATATATAGTATTCTTCAAATACCTTATAAGTATACTCACCTTTAATATCTATTCATAGGCACTTCAGCTTTCACTGAGTTTCCCTTTATACCATAACATAAATACTTAACTCTTTGCTTTTAATATATACACCTAAGTCTTCCTGAAACCATCATCAATGATCAAAGTATTTGTTACCTCTTAGTGACCCCTCGTCAATTGGGTCACAGACATTTGAATGCACCAGCTCTAATCTCACTATCTTTCTTACTGGCCTTCTCTTGAAAGAGACTTTATACTACTTTTTAGCCAAACAATGATCACAAGGATTAAGTGCTAGTTTGTTATTAACAAAGATAAAGGATTTACTAGCTAACAACTTTAATCCCTTCTCACTCATATGCCCCAATCGTCAATGCCATAAATTTTAAAAAAAATTCCTCTTTGGCTGTGTATACTTCTAAACCACCACATACCTTTAAGTGTGTCTTGTACAATATGCAACATAACTGTCCTTAAGAAATAATGATTGCTCCTTTAGATAATTTCCACTTTATTTCCATGAAAGTTTTTTGAAATCCTTCTTGATCTAACACATTAGTCGATAATAGATTTAGCCTTAAATTAAGATGTGTCTTATATTTCTTATGATCAGTAAACATCCAACATTTATTTAAACTTAGATATCACGTACACTAACAATCCTGGGGGAACTTTGGTTACCCTCCTTCACACTCCCAAAGTCTCAACTCTTATAGCTTAAGAAGTACTTTACTTTTGGAATATAATGATAAGAAGTTCTTGTGTTAATCGACCATTTAGAATTTGAATTACTAATATAAAGACATTTACTTGCCTGACAAACTAGGGACACCTCATCATCCACACTTAAAGCTATTGCAGCTATATTTTTATCATCTCTATCATTTTGATGATCTTGTCTTTTTCTAATCCCTCGTCTACTTGTATTAAAACCTTTTAATAGGTTTTGACTTTTTACAATAGTGGCATTTCTTCACATCTTTATCACCTTTAGATTTTGATCAGTTCTTTGACTTGTCATGCCCTTTGGGACCCTTACTCTTTATCCTTCCTTTGCTTTCTACTATGAAAGCCTGCAAGTTGTCAACTCCTGTCTCTTTTCTTTTTATGTCTTCATTAAACAAACTCACTTTGGTTACATCTAAAGATAGCACACTTTTAGGAACTGAATTGCTAATTGTCACCATCAGTGTCTCCTAGCTATCTGGTAATGAACTTAATAGGAATAAGGCTTCAAGCTTATCATTAAGGATGATCTTTATTGTTGTAAGCTTATAAGTTAATTATATCCTAGAAATCGCTCAGATGCTCTAACATAGATTTCCCAGCTTTTAGCTTCAATTTTATATGCCTCTTAATTGGAAAGACATTGTTATAGGTGCTCGTCCTTTCATATAGATCTTCTAGCTTCTTCCACAGTTTAAAAATATCCTTCTCTTAAGACAGTCGGTTGAATGTACTAAAATCAATCTATTGTCTAATCGTGCCTAGAATTTTTTGCTTCATTTTTTCCTATTATCTATTTGACATCTTTCAGGTTTTGAAGGAACACCATCCTTTACACCTTTGCCCACATCAATAGCATCAAAAAGATCCTTGTAATACAAAACGTCTTCCATTATGGACCAGTTTAAAGGGAAAACCCATAGGATAAACTGAAAAGCAAGTCCACTATACTTAAATATGGATTTATAAAGTTTAATATCTTACCTACAACTACAAGTTGTCTCACAAAATTTCATAATCAAATCTCATATAGTCAAATAGTGGTCATCCTATGACCAAAAAGAGGACTATTTAAACACACGCTCCTATGTTATGTTTTATGCATCGCATTCATTTTTGGATAATTTCTAATCTACAAGAGAATACATTTTAGAAAAATTTATAAAAATTTTCATATTTTTTAGTTTCATCATAACTATTCTATTCAAATTATACAAATAGTTTGTAATGAGGAAGTACTAATTCCCTATTAGTTTATGCCCTCTATCTAATCAATTGGTTATAGTTTAGTGTCATATTTATATATTTATGTGTATATATATATATATTTAGATGTATACGACAAAATCCTTAGAATAAATATATATTGCAAATAAAATTATGATGAAATTATAATTATGATATTAATATTGCATTTATGTGTTACCCTAAATTGTTCCTAGTCCTTGTTTTATTAAGATCGAATATTAAAATAACATAAAGAAAGGTAAAAAGAATAACACGCGTTAAACAAACATATCTTAGTCTTTTTACGGTCTTTTAATGTTCAGTCTTAAAGAAAAATATTCTAATGTTTTTATGTTTTTTTAATGTTCGATTTAAACAAAAAAGTAATCAATCTCATAGAATAAAGTATGAAGATACTTAAACAAACATGTAAGTTCTTATTAGAGAGCGAGTTCACTAAATTGACGTCATACGAGAATTCCATTTCGAACATTACTTCTATATCTATAGAAATTCTTATTGTTATTATTGTATAAGTGATCCTTTGACTTGAGATCTTCAAAGTTATCTTATATAGGGATTGATATATTTTAATACTTCTTATGACGTATTCTAATCATGGGTAGCTCAGTCAGTAGTCATTAGATATAGCATTAACTATATGGAGGTCATTGAGTGACCAATATAGGATTTTATCACCCTAAAGAATTAGGGAGCATGTTCCATTATTCTCAATTAATATTAATTTGAAAGATCATTGAACAAGGTAGAATGACACTTTAAAAATAGTTTTTATATGTCAATAACTGAATCAATTACTAATGGTGGAGAAATAACATGATTGTACTCAAATATAGTAGACATTAATTTTGTGTTCTATTTCTAATTAGAATATTGTATGATGAAACCATTCAACTATACGGAAAAATTATGAATAGAAAGTTTAGTCAAAACCACTTTGACATTTTTTAATATTTAGGTAGTTGTGATCTGCTCCTAGACGTCAATCTTGATCTATAAACATAACTTGTTTAATTAGAAAATTAAATATAAATAAAATAATTTTAATTTATCTAATCCTAAGTATGATTTATAGGTATAATTTAGATCCATTGATTGTCAACATATTTATAAACAAAATTTTTCACACACAAAGAATAAGTTGAAGAGAGAAAAGATATTTTATTCAAGTTGGACTTGATTATAAAGGTTGAGAACCTTTATAAATAAAAATGAGATATTTAATAAATAAGGATCAATATGAGAAATTTAATCTTATTGGACATAATTGGTATTTAATTAGACATTTATAATTCTGATTAAAATTTAATTGAAATTAGAATTGAATTTCAATTAATTACTATAATGTCCAAAACCTATTATAGATAAGCTTAAGCTCTAAGGGAACTAATACTCCCTACCTAACCTTCTCTATAATAGTTATAAAGTTCTCTTAACACATTCTGTGGATATCATTAGAGGCCAGACATTTGTGCATCTACAATGGTTGAGATAAGCCAGTTTTGGAAATGGTTTGGGTACGATGAGAAAAAGATCAAGCTTTGGAATAAGTTACAAATTACGATTCATTCTTTGTTATGAATTATATGTTAATCATGTTGTAGAAATTTAAGTAATTTTAGGTTTAGGAAATTAAATATGAAAAAGTTTTGTAATTATTCCATTGCGTATGAGATTATATCCTACCTCTGTTTCCCAACATGGCCTACATTTAAATGAATTAATTTACAAAATTTTTGCAATATGAAAATATTATCAAACTTAATCTAGTACCAAGTGCTACGAATAAATCTTTGATAATAGCTTGAGAAAATATAAAAGTAGGATTTGAGTTACATATTTTAGACACGAAACACATCATACAATTTTGATGTCATTTTAGATCCCGAACCTCTTGAATCCCCTTCTGAATGTACATTATGAACATATTTGAATCCTCTTTTGAATGTACATTATGAATATATTCATAAATATTGCATAAATTTTCTTGAGTTTCGGTGGCATCGAAGGTCACCAGTGAAAGGATTTGAGAGGATTTTAGGAGATATTATATTATGTTCAAGTGAACACATATATAGTTAAGATATTATACCTCAACTTCATATCTCAACTTAAAACTTTAAAAGTAATAAGTTATGAATCTGAAGCCAATTAAGACATTCCATAAATTACTATTCATTAAACTTTGTTAACCTAAATTTAATACTAATAAAGTGTAAGGAGAGATTAAATCTGGTTTAAGTGATTCCATATTCACAATTAGGGTATCATATCTCAACTCAAAACTTTAAAATAATGGGATATGAGTCTTATCTTTGTTTATAAATATCATTATATCCTTTTTTGACATAGGTTTACTCTACTTGTAAATTTCTAAAAACTGGTAATATATCCACAATTTAAGATCTAAGGTCTTAGGGTGATATCTTTTTTGGTAGGCTTTATTACAATCTAATCACACACACATATACTGACTATAAATATTAAGAATGCTTTTATATGAAACATATTAATAGCACCAATCATTCACTCTATAAAGTAACTACTAGTTTCTCTATAATTTTTTTTAAGAAAAAGATTAATTGTAACTTTCAATTTTCTTTGGTTGCCACAGTTAATTGGGATAAAAAGTTGGATGACCATTTCTTAGATATTCATACAACAAATTTAACATAGACTTAACATACAACTGTAACAGTAATGTCTTGAGTGTAAGGATTTTGAATTGGATTTAATTAAGCGTAAACCCAAACTATAAGATGTTCAAGTATAAGTGCAACCTGTCTATCCCTTATTTCTTCTTGATAAGATGAATTATAAGAACTTCCTTTAATTTTTAAATTCTAATTCCATAACATGGCTTAAACAAATGGTCATATTAAGAACATGTTATGAGATATTAGATTTTACATTTCTTTCACTTGTGGACAGTTCTGGCTTGTTACATTTTATTCGAAATGTACGTCGCATAATTTTCTACATCTTTCATATATGTATTAATATT
Organism: Erythroxylum echinodendron; assembly: GCA_027575705.1. Lineage (NCBI taxonomy): Eukaryota > Viridiplantae > Streptophyta > Magnoliopsida > Malpighiales > Erythroxylaceae > Erythroxylum > Erythroxylum echinodendron. The sequence continues at coordinate 29,946,285 of JANZXR010000002.1, forward strand.
GTTTTATTAGTTTTTACCTAGTCTAAAAAGATATGCATCAAATTAAATCACTTATTGTTTTCGACTAAAACCCTTATCCTACAATTCGTAAAGTTGCTTCTTTGTAACCATAAAGTTACATGTTCAAATAACGGAAACAGCCTCTTTGTAGAAATACAATGGTAAGGCTGAGTACATCATATCCCTCTCTAGACCCCGCAAAGTGGGGAGTCTTGTACATTGAATACATTGAATTTTTTAAACTTATTAAACTACAATTGAATTGAGACATAAAATTCCTAATTAAAACTTTAAATGAACTAAATTAAATTCGTCTTTATTATGTAGAGATCCAATTATTAAAAGTAGACTTTGGATTTGCTCATTATTTGTCATATTTCAAAGGAATTTTTAATACAATATATGTAGTGCTTTTAATATACCCATTAGTTCATTATTGCTCGACTGAAAATACAGCTAAAAAGGGCGACGTGATGCCCCATATTCTTACAAAGCAGATTAATTACAGTTTGAGTTTGGCCTAGTAATAACTTGACTATTTTAAAAACTCTTAACTCATCGTTATCATTTAAGAGTTATTTTAAAATTGATCCATAAGAGTTAAAATCAGTTGTTATTTTTGTTAATCGAGCCATGAAAATGTTACACTTATAATGATCATAACGATGAAACATTAACATGTATTAGGTAGTTAGGGTGGGAATGACTTTTCGAAATCTTTAGAGAAGACTTTCTGTAAAAATACGAGGAATGATATGTCGGCAGTAAAGGGCATTCTATATAATATGATTCGACTTTTAGGTAAAAACAAATTTGATGCCGAATGATTGACAACTAAAATAAAATTTAGCTAATAATTTTTGGCTACTTTTTTTTCTTCACAGCTATATAGTATTAGTTATGTTTTTGCTACATAGTCAAATGTTATTAGTTATATTTTTTATAACATAGCCAAATGTTATTTACTACGTTGTATATAACATAGTCAAATGTTATTTGCTATGTTTTTAATAACATCGCAATATATTATTTGTTACATTTTTAGTCCATGTATTAAACAATATGTTCTGCATATTATGTATTGACATGCTTTTTATTGTGAATTATGTGCTTACTATTATAAAATTAAATCGTAGAAAAATATTATTAATTCAAAATTTCAAACATTGTATATATAAAATAAAATTATGTATAGATCATCATTAAATTATACTAACAAAAAAATATAACATCAATGGATGATCATTTGTTCCTAAATATAATATATATATATATATATATAATTGACAAATTGAATAATTCTTATAGATAAAACAATAATTAAAAAGATCATTTTACAAATTATAATATGTCATACTCCGATTACAAAAATATTATAACATAATCCAAGAGACTACCTAGTGTTGTCCATGTCCATGAACCACTAATCATCCAAAAAGCCTAATTAAAATCAACTAAAAATATTGTGAGAGTATTGATATTGTAAGTGTTTGGTTTTGATTAAAGCCAACACCAAATAACTTTACCATTCATAATATAATCAGTCAACAGTTGCAATATCATCTTTTTTGTAATTCGAGAAAAAGTATTAAAATTATATTATAAGACACATAAGAAGTGATAGAAAAAGCATAGGAGATAAACTTAATACCCTATACTTTCCTCTTCATTTCTATTATAATTCGGACCAAGTAATTTTTTTAATAACATATCATGTTTTGCTAGAGTTTCTTATCCCCTAATTACTTTAGCTTGTTATGCAGCCTTAAGCTTCCTGTTTTCCTCTTGAAGGTGTTCAATGATTGTATTATATGTTGAGGTTGAAACATTTGGCTTAGGGCCATAGGCAAGGCCTTTCACATAGCCTGACTGAGTACTAAATACTATATCATAAATGTCATTTGTACTAAGCTTATTCTCCTCAGATATAGACTTCCCTAATAACTCTGAATTTTATTCTAAAATAAAAAAATCAATATTCAATCCATATGTTAGTACTTACTACTATATTAATTAATGAATAAAAATATTTAACAAACTGTTAAACTTACATGGTTGTTTACTACTTCTTCTAACACCTATACTTTACCTCCTTATAGTGAGCAACTTTATATAGTGTGATCCTATCACACTGTTTTTCATGTAGTTCCTTCTCACTTTGCTTTATGAAACAAAAAATAATGCATATATAAGAGTGTAGTAAGTATAACTTGCAATCATAAAACTTAAGTATTCATTTCAAACAACTAGAAATGACTTTGACACTTGATTATAAAGTGTTTTTATTTTCAATATATTGATCTTTGCCTTCTCACAAATTTCCTAAATCAAGAAAAAAAAACATAACTTAGAAGTTAAATATGTTGGAGAGCCATGGGGTCCATGCATAACATACATGGAAAGGTAGCGGAAGTGTTGGAACCAAAATTCCAACCCCACGACGTCCCCAGAAAATCCAAAATCCATGTGCATGTATAAACATATTATAAGAATATGAAATTACAGCGTATGTACCTTACAAATACTTCTCTTTTCTTGAATCTTCTCCTTATTTGGGTTGCAACAAATACCAAATACCTTCTTTGGCCTCAAGAGAGCACGCAAGATGAAGAAAAATCAGTGTGTAACTATGGTTAGAGCACCAAACAAGATAAGTTCAAGTAGATGCTCTAGTAAGAGTTAGATCAAGACTAAATTACATGCAATTAATCTCATGCAACAATTGCTTAAATTTGCATGAATAAATCTCAAGATCACTCCTCACAGCTTCCAAAACTCTTGTAGACCTTAGCCTCTTTATCAAGTGTATTCTTGGGTAAAACTTTATGTGTACATAAACGAAGAACTCACTTATGTACTACTTGTCATTAAGTCAGTCACGACTGTAGCTTAATGCATACTTTTTTTTCATCCGATCTTTTTTGTGTGTGACCCTTAGGTTCTCAGTTATTTTGGTTACTTAAATTAACTTTTAATTCGAGAATATCATAAAGGGTTTCATGATACCAATTTTTCAAAATGTAAGTGGATTAATAGTCGAACTCTTCGATAGTTAATTATCTGACTTATGAACCTTTCCATAATTAATTACTGTGCAATTCGTCCCTTCACCATCCTATACCCTACTTTGTTCAGAGTATGGGCTATGTGTCAACTCCCACTAAACTGATTATGTTAAATATAGTCCAAATAATGTTAATTCTGATCCTGGAGATCTCATTACTCTATTTGTCATTGAAGACTCTTTTTATAACACATAATTGCTTTGACTAGAGACTCCCCAGAGGCCTTAGGTATCATCTCCTTTTATCGAAAGTGGTGAATCATTTATTGGCTACCCAATTACATTTGAATACCAATAGCTGTACCTAATCATCACCCTATGAGCGACCTCATCTTGAGGCAACAAGGAATGGTGTTAAAGCACATGATCAATATCTAAGATATCCTTAAGTACCTTATGTCTAAGGATATTTGCACCATTACTATGATGAGATTAATCACTGACATTTGATAGATCATCCATATAATAATCTTATAATGTGTTATACGATGTATTTACTACTCTTACCATATGATAATCTCATAATGTGTCATTCGATGTACTTACTACTCTTAGGAAGCATCCACATGTTAACTCTAAACATCTCATGCTTACAGTTTATGAAATCCACTGCTTGATCAAATCAAGGAGTATAACATGTGCTACTCTATTAGGATTAACAATGTTATGTCTCATTAATCCTATGACTAGGTATAATTTAAACACTAACATAATTGCACATGATAGGAATCTCATTATCATGATCTCATCATGATTTCCTTCGTGCTATGTTTTGTATCATGGACTTCACTAATTCGATTTAAGATCGACATCAATTCATAAATAAATGAACATCAAATTAATGAAAATTACTTTTCGCTTTATTATTTAAAATAAAGATTATATAAAAGTGCTAAAGGTGATTGCCTTTAGAGCACTACTCTAACAATCTCTCACTTGCACTAAAGCCAATCACCTTTGTATCTAATACCATAGAAGAGTACACTAGAATCAAATCTCATTTAAGGAATTGGCTTATTTAAAGGATCAGCGATGTTCTGATCTGAGGGCACTCTCTCTATCTTCACATCATCTCTATCAATAATCTCCCTGATCAGGTGATATCTCCTGAGTACTTATTTGGACATTTGATAAGACCTTGGTTCTTTAGCTTAAGCAATAGCCTCATTGTTGTCACAATAAAACATTATAAGTTTTATAATGCTTGGAACCACTCCAAGTTCCATAACAAACTTCTTGATCTAAACAACCTTTTTTGCTGCTTCGACCATTGCAATATACTTTGACTCATTCGTTGAATATACAGTCATCTCTTGTTTGAAACTATTCCAATTGACTGCTCCACCATTCATTTTAAAAATATAACCTGACTGAAATTTAGAGTCATCCTGGTCAGATTAAAAACTAGCATCTGTATGCCTGCTCACTACAAGATTTCCATCTCTATATCCCAAGAATACACCCTTTGTCCTTCCCAAGTACTTTAGGAGATTCTTGACATCCATCCAGTGATAGTCACCTAGATCTGATTGATCTCTGCTCATAACACTTAGAGCATAGGATATATCAAGTCTTGTACATATCATAACATACATGATTGATCTTATTGTCGAAGCATACGGGATCAAACTCATGTGAGTTCTCTCATCTCGTGTTTTGGGATACATAGATTTCGAGAGTTTTATCCTACGAGTCATGGAAAGAAACCCTCTCTTGGACTACTCTATGCTAAACCTCTTTAGCACTTTATCTATATATGTAAACTGTGAAAGACCTAGTAACTTCCTTGATCTATCTCTATAGATCTTTACTCCTAATATATAAGTTGCTTCTCCAAGGACTTTCATGGAGAAATTTTGGGACAACCAAATTTTGACAGATTGCAAACTGGAGACATCATTTCCTATTAGCAATATGTCAACCACATATAACAAAAGGAATATGATAGAACTCCCACTAGTCATTTTGTACATACAAGGTTCATCTGGATTCTATATGTAACCAAACTCTTTGATTGTTGCATCAAATTGGATGTTCCAACTCTTAGATACTCACTTCAATCCATAAATGGATTTCTGAAGCTTGCATACCTTTTTGCCATCTTCAGATGTGAAGCCCTTAGGTTGTACCATATACACATCCTCAGCTAGGTTTCCATTAGGAAAGTTGTCTTCACATCATTTATCATATCTCATAATCATAATGAGAAGCAATTCCTAGGAGTATTTTAATGGATTTAAGCATGGCTATGAGGATAAAAGTCTCGTCATAGTCAACGTCTTATCTTTGACGATAACCTTTAGCGACTAGTCTCGCTTTATAGGTAACCATATTACCATCCATGTCGATTTTCTTTTTAAAAATCCACTTGCGCCCTATGGGTTTTAGCCCTTCAGGTGGGTCAACCAAAGTCCAAACTTGGTTTTCAAACATGGAATCCATTTCGGACTTCATAGCTTGAAGTCATTGTTCAAATTCTGAACCCTTCAGGGCCTCTTCATAGGTTATAGGGTTATCGTCCTCTATAAGCAATATGTCATTATGCTCGTTTACGAGAAAGTCATATCTCTCTGGAATATTATGTATCCTACTTGACCTACAAACATTTTGTGTATCAGAAGGTTCAATTGTTGTCTCATCCATGAACAGTAATCTAACGTTTCGGTAGTTAATCTGCATCTATTTGAGCATCATAAACTTCAACAAGTTCAACTTTGCTCCCCTTGTTTTCTCTTAAAAGAAACTCTTTCTCTAAAAAGACAACATGCTTTAAGACAAACACCTTTTGCTCTAAAGCATTATAGAACTGATATCTAATTGTTTCCTTAGGATATCCTACAAACAAACGTTTATTAGATTTCATCTTAAACTTGTCTGATTGAATTCGCTTTAAGTAAGCCTCACAACCATAAACTTTCATATGCGAAATAGGGTTTTTTTGTTAGTCCATATCTCGTATGGAGTAACATCAACTATTTTTAAAGGTACTCTGTTTATCACATAAATAGAAGTCTCGAGTGCATAACTCCAAAAAGATTTCTGTAGATCTATTAAGCCCATCATAAACCTTACCATATCTAACAAAGTTTAGTTTCTCCTTTCAACCACACCATTATGTTATGGTGTGTAAGGTGGAGTCTATTGGGATATAATCCCGTTATCCCTGAGATAACTTAGAAACTCTTTGTTCAAGTATTCACCACCTCAATTTGATCAAAGTATCTTAATACTTTTACCGAGTTGTTTCTCTACTTCATTTCTAATTTTTTTGAACATTTCAAATGCTTCAGACTTGTATCTCATTAGATACACATACCTATATTGTGAATAATCATCGATAAAGGTAACGAAATACATAAAACCACCTTTGGCAGGAATGGACATCGGACTACATACACCATAATGTATTAGGTCTAATAACCTATTTGTTCGTTCACCGTTTCCTCTAGAAGGTAATTTAGTCATCTTGCTTAACAAGCAAGATTCACATATGTTATATGATTCATTATCAAATAACCCTAAGCTACCACTCCTGTATAGCTTAGACATATATCTCTTACTTATATGGCCAAGTTGACTATGCCATAAGTAAAATGATTTTAAGTTATCCCGTTTTTCTTTTATTGTCATTGATATTTAAAATTGGATTGCACATATCTAATATGTAAATACCATTGCACAATGTAGCAGTACCGAACAACATTCCATTCAACAAAATTAAGCAACCATTGCCTGAAAAAGTTAAATGATATCCTGTTTTATTAAGACATGAAACAAATACAACGTTCTTTGTCACAACGAGTACATAATAGCAATTATCCAAAATTCACTCTATCTTACTAGGAAGATACAAAACATAGGTTCCTACAGCTAATACAACAACTCTTTCTCCATTTCCCACATTTAGTTCTATCTCTCCTTTCTTGAGTGGTCTATTATCCATGAGGTCTTGCATATCAACACAAATGTGTGAGCCACATCTTGTATCTAATACCCAAATATTATGATCAGAAATAGTATTAACCTCAATGACAAATAACATACCTGAAGTAGACGGTGGAGCATCTAATGCCTTCTTCTGCATTAGTGACTCCAGATAGGTTTTACAGTGCCTCTTCCAATGCCCTTGTTGCAACGGAAGCATATTCCCTTTAGTGTACTGTCCTTTATCTTCGTCTTGGTTACACCTCCAACTGGCTTCTTGGACTTCTTCCTCTTATTTTGGTTCCTCTTGCGAGAACCAGAATCAAGGTCTACTAGCATCATCACCTTACTATCTTTCCTGACAGTTTGCTCAGTTATTTCGAGTTGATTAATCAGCTCAGATATTGAAGTAGATATTTGGTTCACCTGATAGTTAAGCACAAACTGTGAATAACTATTAGTCAAACCAGTCAAAATTAAGTCTATAATTAATTTATAATCCATTTTGAAACCCAAACTAGCAAGCCTCTTAATGTATCCATTCATTTCCAGTACATAATGCACTGAAGATAATCCCTCATCCATCTTAGAGCTAAAGAGCAACCTCGAGGTCTTGAACCTTTCAAACCGAGCTTGCTCATCAAACAGTTCCTTTAGACAGTAGACTATGGTATTAGAATCCATAATCTCATGCTGCTTTTGTAGTTCTGGTAACATAAAGGCCAGCATAATACAACTAGCCAGCACAATATAGCTAGCCAGCTCAATATCATCTAGTAGCTTCTTGTAAGTTATCTCATCCTCATCAGAAGTATCGGTAGCAGAGGAATCGGGAAGTGGCTCATCTAGAACATATCTTAGTTTCTCAAATTTGAGAACAATTCTTAAATTTGTGGCCAATATAACAAGTTTGGTCCTATTAATTTGCTGGAGTCAAGCAGAGAGCGTAAGTTCACACTAGATGAAGACATCGTGGTGATTCAATAACCTAGAAGGATGAGAGAAAGCATTAGAATGTACATAAATGTATACCGATAAGGACTTTAATTACATGCATTATATGTCCCACTATTTTATCCAAATCTATAGCCCTCACTATGAATTTGAGAAAAATTATAATTTTCCTAGTGGGTCGATATCCAATATCACTAAGAATGACCTTAGGTTTGTCCAACAAGCCACCTTAAGTCAATCGGTAGGTATCATTCATACCAATTGCATTCAATTATGCAACTATCAACTTGTGCCATCAACTGTTGATTTAGCACACTCATTGGGTTATCAACTCTTGATGCATATACATCCCATTCATACTACCTAATTCACCTCTATCCACATTGACCTTAGGTTTGCCCAACAAATTAACGCTTCCAGTTAGGACTAGCCCATTAATCCAAAAATCTAATTTCCATGGTTTAAACATATTCGTGCAAAGCGGGCTTAGGTTTGCCCAACAACCCAACATTAAAAGAATTATGGTTCTTTCCATAGCAATGGAAGACGTAAGTCTTAACATTTTGGTTGAGGAATTTATTATTAGGTCTCATCAATACTTGGATGATAATATATATATCACATATATATATTCAAATTATGGACTACTTAATTAAATTGGGCCTATGTCCATAACCACCCTTAAAATACATTTAATTTATGTAACACACAAGTGAGGTTTAATTTAGGTTGTGACTTGACTATGCATCTAAAGTTTGCGATTCGATTCAACTCTTTAATTGAATCAGGTATTAGTGTTAGTCTCAAATAATTCGAATTATTAATGTGATTTGATTAAGAACCCTAAAATTCGATTATTTTGATGTCCAAATTAAACACTTTAATTCTAGTACATATGCCTTTTTCTAGTCACACTAGAAATGCTATGCTCTACTTGAATTAATTCTAAATCCATGCCTAGGGTTTTCAAAATTCCTAAACATCGATTATTCATCTAAAACATCCCTAGGTCATCTCAAATTTATCAAGACAATTTCGGCAAAAGCCAAAAAAATCTTGATAGATAAAATTATTAAGATAAATTAGTTAACCTACTAGGCACTAAAGAGACTAATTCGATGTCTGGAAATTTTCTAGAACCCTAATTTCAAACACATGCACTTAGCATGCTACCAGCATCAAAATAATACATTTCTTATCTCATAAAAAATTCTTAAGGTCTTATAATCGAAACACATACACATAAGTTATCAAACAAGTCAGCCCCATAAGCTTTCCAAAAGCTGACCAGTGTTGACTTTGACTTGATCTATTAATTGAATCAAGTGCAATTAATTCTGGAAAAATTCCAGAGTCTTATACATATTCTAAATGTGCCTAATAAAAATTTTCAGAAACTAATTCCTAAGAATTCTTTATGAACTAAGTGGAATTTGCCAACACATCATATATACACTAACATTTGTTATACACCACCAACATGTAAGAAAATCAAGAACAAATAACTTATCACTTCAAAAATAGGTTTCATGCATCTCATACACGTGGCAACATCATATGTGCATGTGCATGAAGGAAATTCATTAAAAAAATTATAAAATTATTCTAGAATTTATAAACATACATGTTCATCAAAGTTCCAGAATTTCCCAGAACTTCACACATGCATCAAGATGAAACTAAAATCGTAATAAAATAGAAAATGGCATTTAATTGCATTTTCATTTGAAAAAAACATAATATAACACCTTATAAACGTTTTTGTGAAAGAAAATTAGAAAACAAATTCTAGAATTATTATGAAAATTTCACAATTAGTACATACATTATGTTTTCCAAAAACTCCTAGAAATCATCATAGTAAGAGACTGGAGATTAATTCACAATAAAATAGCAAATGGCACTTAATTGAATTTTACTTTGATAGAAACATAATATAACACCTCATAAACATTTTTGTGAAATAAAATCAGACAACCATTTTTCTACAATTTATACCAATTCTTTGTAATCAACATGCATGTCAGTCATAACTCCAACAAACAGTTTGCACATGTTCAATAGATCATCTTATAAATGCATAAACTAGCTCTAATACCTAATAGTTATCAATTGCATGATGTTTTAGGGTTTAATTTGTTATGTATTTACTATGAATTTGAATGTTGAGTATGCATTTAGGGTTTAATTATGTTAGTTTGAGTGTTTTAGTGTTTTTTTTTAGGTTAGATTAAGTCTTTGAGCTTAAATGTTATATTTTTTAGGTGCTGTGATGCGTTTGTTAGTGTTTCAGAGTAAACAGTGAAGAACTAAGAAGATTCAAGGAGTTTTGGGCCAAAGCCATAGGCCACGATCGTGCACAGCAGAGTTATGATCATGACAGACAAGGAAGAGCCAGAGCAGCTAGGCCACGATCGTGGGCATGAGGGCATGATCATGACAAAGAGCATGCATCCAAGCCACGATCGTGACAGAAAGGTAAAGGAGCTAGCTGCAATTGTGGTAGGTAGAGCCATAATCGTGGCCTGCGTTAGGTTGACAGAAAAACTGAAGTTTCTTAAGATTTTTTCGACCGCTTCAACCTTGACTTTCACTTAGAGCCTCAAAGGTGTAAATAGAACATTACAAGTCAGAGGTAAAGTGTGGAGAGTCTGAAAGAGAGATCACTCACGCGTCCCAATTCCGAAGAAAACCTAGAAAGAAATTGAGAAATTAAGGAAGGAGACAAAGGAAGAGATACATGGAGAAGGACTTTATACGACATACTTCCCAAAACAAGTGGTTTCCCATTGTGGTCGTCTCCCCGACTCCATTCCTGACATATTTTCATTTATTTCAGTTTTATTTATGTATAGAATTGAAATAGGTGTTGAGAATCTATTACGTTGAATGTTGAGTTATGTTTATACCCACCTTTGGATATTGATTTTTTAGATTAATGAAATTGTGATTGATTGGATTATTTATTTATTTATTTGTGATTTAATTCCTGTTCCTAATAACTTGGCAATAGACTGAGAGGGTGAGCTAACTGAAAATAATCAATTTGGGCTAATGAGAGTTAGGTGAATTGATAGATGAAGGATTAAATCAAACCGTTAAAGTCGTGTAACGAGAGATCGAGCATAGATTCTAGTAGGTTAGTAGACAATTTTAGCACTAATTTAGGTTTTGGGTCAATTACGAATCGAGATATCGTAATTCTATAATTTAAATTATGGATTATCAATTAGGGTTAAGAATTATAACTCGAGAGATAGTAATTCATCCTAGGACCATCTAGACCCATTAAGTAGATAATTTCACAATTAATTTGATTTTTATTAATTTAGAATCAAAATCCCCCCTTTCTCACTCGGTAGTTCCTAGGTAGGGTTTGGATTTGTTTATGTGAATTGTTTTCTTAATTAGATTTCTACAACTCAATTCTTGAATTAATGGTTGATTGATTTATTTCTGTGTTTGTTTAGTTTGAATCGAATCATTGCAATTTTCGTACGACCTTATATTTTCAGACTAGATTAGGTTTCCTCATAGGATCGATACCTTAGGTACTACGTGAATGACCTGTGCACTTGCAAAATTTACCAAGGATATAAATAGTAAAACTTAGCACGTGTAACCTTGTGACCAATAGCACTATTATAGAGCCATGGGTCCATGCATCACACATATGGCAAGGAAGCGGAAGTGTTGAAATCAAAATTCCAACCCTACGATATCCCTATAAAATCCCAAATCCATATGCATTATAAATAGATTATAAGAACATGGAATTACAATATATGTACCTTACAAAATACTCTTCCTTTCTTGAATCTTCTCCTTATTTAAGTTGTAGCAAACACCAAACACCTTCCTTAGATTCAAGAGAGCACGTAAAGATGAAGAAAAATCAATGTGTAAGGGTGGTTAGAGCACCAAACAAGATGAGTTTAAGTAGATGCTCTAGTGAGAGTTTGATCAAAACTAAGTTACATGCAATTAATCTCATGCAACAATTGCTTAAAATTGCACGAATAAATCTAGATCACTCCTCACAACTTCCAGATCTCTTCTAGACCCTTATCCTCTCTATTGAGTGTATTTTTGGGTAAAAATTTGTATTTACATAAGTGAATGTCACTAAGTCAGTCATGATTGTGGTCTATAAGCCACGATCATCGCTTGTTTAATTGACAGCCATGCAAAATTTATTTTTCATCTGATCTTCTATACGTGTGACCTTTAGGTTTCCAGTTAATTTGGTCACTTGAATTAACTCTTAATCCGAACATATTATGAAGATTTTCATGATACCAATTTACCGAAATATAAGTGGATTAACACTCGAACTCTTTGATAGTTAATTATCTAACTTACAAAACTTTCCATAGTTAATTATCATGCAATTCATCCCTTCACCATCCTATACCCCACTTGGTTAGGAGTATGGGTTATGTGTCAATTCCCACTATACTGACTATGTCAAATCTAGTCTAAGTGATGTTAGTTCTTGTTTTAAGTATCTTATTATGCTATATGTCATTAAAAACTCTCTTTATGACACATAATTACTCTGGCTAGAGACCCCAGAGTAATGAACCCGATAAGAGGCCATGGTATCATCTCCTTCTATTAGGAGTGGTGAATCCTTTATTAGCTACCCAATTACCTTCGAATACCAATGGCTGTACCCAATCACCACCCTATGAGAGACCTCATCTTGTGGCAACAATGAATGGTGTCAAAGCACAAGATCAGTATCCAAGATATACTTGAGTACCTCAAGTCTAAGAATATTTGTACCATTGCTATAATGAGATTAATCACTGACATTTGATAGATCATCTATATGATAATCTCATAATAGGTCATCTGATGTACTTACTACTCTTAGTACGCAACCATATTTTAACTCTAAATATATCATGCTTACAATTTATGAGATCCACTGCTTGATCAAATCAAGGAGTATAACATATGCTAGTCTATCAAGATTAACAATGTCCTATCTCATTAATCCTATGACTAGGGATTAACATAAATACACATGATAGGAATCTTATTATCATGATCTAATCATGATTTCCTTCATGTTATGTTTTGTACCATGGGCTTTACTAATTCGATTTAAGAATGACATCAATTTATAAATAAATGAAAATCAATTTAATAAAAATTACCTTTCATATTAATCAAAATAAAGATTGTATACAAGTACTGAAGGTGATTGCCTTTAGAGCACTACTCTAACAAAATCGTTTAAAAAGATCAACACAAGAAAACTTAATAATAAAGAAATCAAATTTGAACTCTCAAGTCAGCCCAGTAATCAAAAAAACTATTCCAACATTTTTCAAACATTCGTTTAGGAACATGGGTTCATGCCTCCCCATTAGAAGGAAAAGATTTATAATAATTATGTAACTTGAAAAGTGATCTCTATTTATGCTAGTATATCGAGATTAGCATCTCTCCTATGGAATGATGATATATCCTCATCTTCAATTTCGAGAGCTACATTATTCAATTGTAATTCAATATTTTGATATACTTCATCACCATATTCACCCATTGAGCCATTTTCCCTTTTAATGAAATGAAAAAGATTTAATTATTGAACCTTTTGCACAAGTTTCCAATTGGTACCTAATATAGTGTCATTAAGATTAAATACTTGTTTCATTTGACTTGGAAGCACAAATGGTTCATTATCATACCATGTATTTGTAGGGTTAGGTATGGTTGCATGCATCACATGCATACGGATGCAGTGGAAGTGTCTGAATCAAGATTCCAACACCATGACTACCCGAAAACTACAAGATCTAACATGCATGTAAAGATATGTATAAAAGAACATAAAATGTAAACCTTTTTACCTTGTGTATCTCCTCCTTTTTTGTTTCTGTTCCTTGTTTAGGTTGTTGCAAACACTAAACCCTTCCTTGATCTCTAAGAACACACAAAGATGGAAGAAGAAACAATGTATAAGGGTTATTTGAGGACCAACCTAGATGAGTTCTAGTAGATGCTCAATATGATGGAAGATAGGTAAAAAGTCTTGTTGCATGCACTTTGATTCATGTAACAATTACATGGATTGTAAGAACAAGACTCAAGAAACTTGACTCTCACTCTAGAACTCTTCTATAACCCTTTCTCTATCAATTGAGTTTGTAAGAAGTGAAGAAAGCTCGTGCACATTAGTGAAGAACTCACTTATATATCACTTTGCAGCTTCTGTCACGATCACCTTCTAACACCATGACAACCCAGAAATCACAAGATCTAACATCCATGCAAAGATATGTATAAAAGAACATGAAATGTAAATTTTTACCATATGTATCTCCTCCTTTCTTGTTTCTTCTCCTTATTTGGGTTGTTGCAAACACCAAATCCTTCCTTGATCTCTAAGAACACATAAACATGGAAGAAGAAACAATGAATAAGGGTTACTTGAGCACCAAACTAGATGAGTTCTAGTAGATGCTCAATATGATGGAAGATAGGTCAAGAATCTTATCACATACACTTTGATTCATGAAACAATCACATTGATTGCAAGAACAAGACTCAAGACACCTCACTCTCACTCTAGAACTCTTCTAGAACTCTATCAATTGAGTGTGTAAAAATTAAAGGAATCTCGTGCATATAAGTGAAGAACTCACTTATGTATCACTTCACAGCTTCTGTCACGCCACGATCGTGGCATGCCTCGTCTCAGGCCATGGTCGTAGCCCTATGAGGCATGATCTTGGCCTACTTAAAATAAGCCATACACACTTATTTTCCACCCGATCTTTTATATGTGTTACCCTTAGGTTCCCGGCTATTTTAGGCACTTGAATTAACTCTTAATTTAAACACATCATAAAGGTTTTCATGATGCCTATTTGCTAGAATATAATTGGATTAACACACAAACTCTTTGATAGTTAATTATCCAATTTATGAACCTTTCCATAGACAATTACTATGCAATTCGTCCCTTCACCATGTTATACCCCACTTGGTTCAGAGTATGGGATATGTGTCAACTCCTACTAGACTAAATACATTACATCTGGTCTAAGTGATGTTAGTTATTGCTCTGGAATCTCATTACTCATATGTGTCACCCTCTTTATGACAAATACTTGCTCTGGCTAGAGACTCCTGAGTAATGACCCTAACAAGAGGCCATGGGCATTATCTCCTTCTATCAGAAGTGGTGAATCCTTTATTGGCTACTCAATTACCTTCGAACATAAATAGTTGCACCCAATCACCACTCTAAGAGCGGCCTAGTCTTGAGGTAACAAGGAATGGTGTCAAAGCACAAGATTTATATCCAGGATATCCTTGAATACCTCAAGTTGAAAGATATTTGCATTATTGCTACGATGAGATTAATTATTGACATTCGACAGATGATCTATATGATAATCTCATAGTGGGTCATCCGATGTCCTTACTAACCTTAGCAAGCATCCACATATTAACTCTAAATATTTCATACTTACAGTTTATGAGATCTACTGCTTGATCAAATCAAGGACTATAATATATTCTAGTCTTTCCAGATTAATAATGTCCTGTCTTATTAATCCTATGATTAGGGATTATTTAGATACTAACATAATTGCACATGATAGGAATTTTATTATCATGATCT
The DNA here is from genome assembly GCA_027575705.1 of Erythroxylum echinodendron. Lineage (NCBI taxonomy): Eukaryota > Viridiplantae > Streptophyta > Magnoliopsida > Malpighiales > Erythroxylaceae > Erythroxylum > Erythroxylum echinodendron. The sequence continues at coordinate 29,961,872 of JANZXR010000002.1, forward strand.
CATCATGATTTCCTTCATGCTAGGTTTTGTATCATGGATTTCATTGATTAGATTTAAGATCAATATCAATTCATATATTTATATATAAATGAATATCAAATCAATGAAAAAAAACCTTTTGCTTTATTAATCAAAATAAAGTTTGTATAAAAGTGCTAAAGGTGATTGCCTTTAGAGCACTACTCTAAGAGCATTACTAACATTCATGCTAGTAATATTGCCACTTACTTCTATGTTAATCCATTTGTCACTAAGATTAAACCATTTGTACTTAAATAGAACAACGTTTTTATCCTTGATGTAATGTAACTCAATTATTTCAAGAGATAACACTATAAAATGTCAATAAAATCATTCTTATGCTATCTCTCAATAACAACCCACAATTCTGGCTTCTAAAGCAACTGTCATGCACTTTTATGTAAAATCTAACTCCATTAACAATGTAACCTTTATATTTTTTTCCCAGAAATATGAGGCCCACATGTTAAAGCATAAAATCTTGTCATTGCTTATGGCAATTTATGATTACGTTACCATATCATCTGAAAAATAAAACTACAAGTTAATATTGTAACCCCACCTACAAAATTCATTTTTTCATACTAATACCTGAAAAAATTACTTGTGTCCTATATTATAATGGGAAGTTTATCTTATGCCTTACTTCAACATTAACCTCTCGTTTGCTTCTAATATCACATTTATGCTCTCTACTTAAAAAAGTAAATTTATGTAAGAAAATAGAGGTTGAATGCTAAATTTAAATGTGAAATAATGAAACAAAAATAATATACGTACTCCATATATAAATCAACTTACTCACAGTTGTTCAAAATTTACAAATGGCTAATTTCAAGTTCCTCTTTAGTTAACTCCATTTATCTTCCGATTCCAATTATCCTTACTATTTGGAAGAAAACTTAGAAGCCACCATCTTGATTAAAAATGAAGTTATGTTCTTCTCTATTAAATCGTGTTTCCACATTCTTTAAATACATAGAACAAAATGTCAAGCGTTCATTCGATACGTAATCCTCTATAATAGAGCCTTCAAGTAGAGCTCTATTATAAACGTAGTGCTTAAGAAATCTTAAAAATCGAAAAAAGTAAAAAATATTGGCATTTGTTACTAAATAATACCGTAAGACAAAAAATGCATAAGTGTATACAAATTACCTTTCAATTGGTAACAACCATCAAAATTGAGCTAGTCCATTAAGTTTTTCCTTGTATGGTAAGTGAATTGCGAAATACACCATAACATCAAAGAATGATGGTAAGAAAACTAGCTCAAAATTATATAGAATCATAGCTATTTCAAGTTCTTTTACTTTTCGTGTCTTACAACATAAGTGCTTAAAAAACCCAATTGTGACAAATTACATACACATCCTTCGATAAACACTCACATATCTAACAAGAAGTAGTCTTTGTAGAAGTACATGAAAATCTTGGCTTTTTAACCTAAAAACCTTTCCATCATTAGTATTGAAACAACGAGCTATATTATAGGCATGCCCATCAGGAAACTTAAATGATTTAAGAAATTAACAAAATTTTTGTTTCTCCTTTTAATGTAACACGTAGTTGGAATCATGTATGACCCATCATCTCTCCTTTTCAAATGCATATCTTTTCTTATATTCATGTCTTCCAAGCCTAATAATCAAGCCTTATTTGTGTCTTTCGATTTTCCATCAATCCCCATCAATTTACTTAAAATATTCTAAAAAATGTTTTCTTCAGTATACATGACATCAAGATTTTGTCTCAATAGCAATTCCTTCCAATATGGTAAATTAAAAAATATGTTTTTTATTCCAATTAAGATCAAGAAAAGTTCTATTTTTCTTTCTATTATTTAATTGTTAGCCAAGTATAAACTTTTGCAAATGTGATAATTAATCAAGCATATAATCACTTCACAAATGCAAAGGCACTTCACTATATTTAACTTTTCCATTAAACAATTTGCTTTTTTGCCACCTGTGCCCATGTTCTAAGTAACAATGATGTCCCATATAATATATTTTACTTTGTAGTCTTATTGAATGGATTTGATAATTACATATAGGATAAGCCATATACCTTTTAGTTCTCTATCTAAATAAATTTCCATAAGCTAGATAATCATTTATAGCCTATAAAACAACTACATGCATTTTAACATTTTCACCTTCAATAACATCATAAGTTTCTAATCCAACATCCTAAAGATGCTTTAAATCATCAATTTATAGTTGCATGTATACATTGATATCCTTACCAAGAGCAGTGGGTCCAAAAATAAAATCATCAATTTGTGGTTGGATGTATACATTGATAACCTTATCAAAAGCAGTGGGTCCTAGAATAAGTAAAGAAGACAAGCAAAAGCCTCCTTCATACACTTCTATGGTGGTAAATTGTATGGCACAAGAATTACCAGTCACATTTTGTAAGAAGTACTCATGTTACCAAATGGATTAAATCCATCATAGGCTAACCTAAGTCAAACATTGAGAAAATCCTCTACAAACTATGGAAACTTTTCATCAAAGTATTTCCATGCCTTTGAGTCTACTAGATGACGCATAAAATTATCATCAATGCATTTGTTTTTTATGCCACCTTATATCTATGGCTTTTTTTGTTAACATAAAAAGCCTTTATAATCGTGTTTTAATATGGTAGTATAAATTTTATGGTGTATCTTTTTACCTTTTCCATCATTCACTTGCCACTTTGATGTTCCATAATAGGACATTCTTAAAGATCTTTAAACTCCTTCCAAAAGATAGCGCAATCATACTTACAAGCACGTATTGACACATATGCTAATTTTTGCTTCACAGTAAGACTTGTGTAATTTGTGACCAATTGGTAATGTATCATTAAGCAACTCAATCAACATGTCAATGGACTTGTTAATCCACCTATTATACTTTCAAGTGCAACAAATTCACAACAAAAGATAGTTGGGAGAAATTAGAGCACCCTTGATATAATTCTTCTTATGCAACTTTTATTACTCGTCAAAATTGTTTTATGTAATTCTACCTAATGTATTAGGCAAAGTATTATCATCCATAGTCTCTATATAATTACCCACATCCTTTAACATTTCTCCAATTACATATTATACATCGTCATTATTATCACTATTATCTACATTATGATATTGACTAGACTTTCTAATGAGTCATCTAACTTTTGTCCATGTAGCTATACAATTATTGGAATATGAATGAAATTTTGATTAAAAGTAGGAATGTTAAAGATAAAGTGACGTAAAGAAAAGGTGATGATCAACATCATCACAGGACAAGCCATTGAAAGGGTCCTAACTAGAGAAAAAGGAATTAAAAAGGTCATAACTAGAAAATTGAGTTTATAATCAAATTGCAAAATAGAAAAAGGTGTTAAACACCTTATGTTACTTAACAATGTAGCTATACCCATTTATGAAAAAGTTTTATAAATTTAAGGATTTAAAAAAGAAAATTGGGAGTAACTTTTAAAACGATGTTGTAATAATAGAAATAAAATATGTGGTTAAATGCCTAAGAGTTATTATTTAAGCCAAAATCAAATACTTGGAGTGATGATAAGGGGTTGGATAAAAATTAAAACATGTTGATGAATGTCTAATAATTTGTCACTTTAACCTACTGTTGACATGAAATGCATTAAATTGCCTAAACTAATATTCCGCTCTTTCCGAATCTTAGATACTAACCTACCAAAGAAGATTATGAATTTGATAAAGTCCTCCTTAAACATTTTCTTCTTTTGGTTAATTATTTTAAATTGATTGAATTCAAAATCATTAAATTCAAAATCATTTACTAAATTAGAGCATAAAACCAATAATAAATATAGAACACAGACTGCACTTAAATGTATCGATTTGGCACTTGAGTAATTAATTAAGGCATTTTGCAAACTTCTTAAGACAATTAACCTTCTTACAATGATAATTAATCATCCCAAAACAAGGCCACATATAAAAGAATAAGGTAAGAAGAAAAACCTTGAACAAGACTATAAATAAAAGATAAGGAAAGGAAAAAATTCCAAATATGCTATAATGCATATTAATCATATTTGTGATCAACATTTTCATATAAAATAACCAATGCATAATTCATTTGAACCCAATATAATAAGCTATGGCATTTTTCAAGTTAAAAAGAGATTAAACATACATAATATAACTCATCTTAAGGTAAATAAAGCTTTGGATAGGGTGGATGAAATCTCTATCAATGCGCAGAATCAACATAAATTTGATCATTCTCTTCATTTTATTACAAATCAATCATTATATTTAATTTTAAACCTCAATGAAAGTAATCCAAGTTATTAATAACAAATTAAATTTGTAAGTTTCAATTTAGTCAACTAAAAGACATGTAGAAGTTTGTGATTTCAATATTAATCCCATTACACTCACATATAAGATTAATCTAATCAATAAGATGAAATTAAGAAAAAAAATATGAAACTAAAACAATTCAAAATGATGAAACCTATTCAAGAAGTGAGAGATAGCTTTAAATTGTTTTATAGGGATAGGTCCTCCAATTTTTATTGGAGATAACTAGCACATCTGGGATATCAAGATTTTAAGAATGAAAAATGAGAAAATAGTAAAGGAGTATACTAAACTCCTTAGTACTTTGAATAAGATAAGGTTGTTGGGGTGAGATTTTTGGAGATCAAAAGGTTACTAAAAGATGTTGATAAACTTACTAATAAGGTTTAAAGCAAATTTTTTTTAGTTGAAGAGTAATATCAATTGAAGATACTTTTAGATATCACTACAAGAAAAAAGTCATTTAGCGACGGAAATTACTAACAGAAATCATAAAAATTCCATCTGTAAGTAAGATTAGCGATGGAATTCACCGACAAACAAATGCGTTGTAAAAATGGCCGTAGGTAATAATTACCGACGAAACACATGGATTTCATGGGTAACTTTATCGATGGAGATTTAATTTTTTGTTTGTAAATGTACCGACGGTATTTATACTGTTCACCGTTGCTAAATATGATTCCCCAGTATGTTTACCATCAGTTTTGTGCCTTCCGTCCGTAACTTTACTGAAAGAGATTTAATTTTCCATTGGTAAATATACCGATGGTATTTGTGTTATTGACCATCAGTATATATGCCAATAGACAGTATGATTTTGTCAGCATAGCTACCGACCGTTTTGTGCCTTCCAACAGTAAGTATGTTAAATCATTACTGACAGTTACGTTTATTCCGTCGGTAAGCTTATCGACGGTTAATCTGATGTCAGTAAATGTTACAACGGATTGGTTATTATGTCCATGATTACCAAGAGTAGTGGTTTTCTATTAGTAAGTGATACTGATTTTACTGAGGAACTCACAAATGTCCATTGGTAAATGAACCAGAAATTTTTTAAAAAATATAACGTCAATAAATTTTATTTTAAGATGTTATGGTTGATGCATAATTTAAATAGTTATGAATGTAATAGTATACATTTAATTTATTTAAACATAAATTTGATTGATGATATAAAGTTAAAAATATCTTAATTGATAATAAAAACATTACATTGTACATAATAAGTATTTGTAATTCAAATAAAATGACCAAAAGTATACTATTGATCTGGTGATGGTGGATGCTCTAATGGGTGCGATGAGGTGCTAGCCCTACCCTTCAACTCATCCACTTCATTACAGAGTTGAGTTATGTACTCCATCAATGTCTACGCTGTGCTACGAAGCTCTTGGACTTGATTGATTGTGGACCTCCTATCTTGATAGTAAAATTCCTTTGTCACTTGAGAGATATTCTTCCATACATAACCCTTAAGTTCAATCTTCGCCTTAAATTTCGATGTCATGTTTCTTGAGCACTATTCAGATGGAATCAACCTAATATAAAAACAAATAAATTTATACCATTTTTAAAATTTAAACCTATAACTTAATTATAAACATATAGTGTTTCTTATATTTTCACTTACATATTATTGACAATTATGATATAAGTTATTCCATCAGGTCCCTCAACTCTAGGCTGGCTATCGTCTCTTTCATCCACATTGTTTACCCCTAATATCTCTATCAGTATAAGTGAATGATGTAGGGGTGGTGGATGGCGTAGCAATAGGTATAAAAAGTGATGCCTCATCTGCAAGTGTAGTAGTTGAAGGGGAGGAGGTGATTTAGCTCTAGCTGCTACACCATAAGATGGTTCACTTGTACAGTAAGTACATCCGAATCGTGGTCTGAATCTTGGTCGCATCATATCTTGTCTTCTCTTTGGTGGCATATTTCAACCTGAAATTAATATTTGATTGAATTTTGTAGAAATATTACAATTTGATTTTAATATTTTATACAATATACTAAAAAGGAAATAATTGATTTGTTGAGTATAATATTCAATTACAAATAAAAATTAATAGCTATCATCACTTAATTGTAAATCAAATTCATCTTCTCGTTCTTAAGAATTTGAATCAAACTCAGGCTCTTTTCCAGATCTCTGGCCCTCCTAATCCTCTCCAGATAAAATTTCAACATATTAATAGCATGGATCGTTCAAAGTTTCATTATCCTCATATACGACAGATGCATTTATTTCATTAGCATTTTCCTAAAATGTTTCGCTTTCAATTCTCTATTCTCCTTTTCCACGTGATTCAAAAACATCTCTAGGTTTAACTTTGCAAACAGCAAGCCAATCTGACTTATTTTGTCGTAAGCTGAGAAAAGGGACATAATACACCTAGATCGCTTGCATTGCCAACATAAAAGGTTCAAAATGACAATATCTTCTTCGCTTGTTGATTTCAAGTAGATTGTATCGACTATGGAATATCTATTGCAGCCATCATTTCTGATAAGGGACTAAAGAAACATTATACACTATAAAGATCCCTTCATATGAACAGAGCTCAAAACTTTGAGGAGCTTAAAGTAAGGTGCCAAAATACATAGTCTTGAAAGAGGCATAATTCATCCTTAAAGTGACTATCAAAAAGTAGATCACATAATACACAAATAAAGTCTTAATCATATCTCTTCCCTGTCCCCTAATGTCATATCAACATAATGTCATATTTTACTTTACTAAATTTTGTTTATATGAGTTACATTTAATTAGACTTTTGTTTCATAATAGGGTAAAATAAAAAATTATATTTTCTTAGTTATATTTGTGATTATTTTATGAACTTAGTCTTCTCAGTATTTTTATTTAGCGTAATATGTTTATTATGTAGGGTTATTAACGCACTTTGATGATAGGCCCAAAATAACTAATCATTTTAAGTTTTTTTTGTCATCCCACAACCCTACACACACACACACACACATATACACATACACACACAGATATATATTCGTGTGTGTGTGTGTGTGTGTGTAGGGTTGTGGGATGACAAAAAAAACTTAAAGAGAGAGAGAGAGAGAGAGAGTGAGTTATAAAGGGCTATGCTTGTATAATCTATAATCTAGAGTAAAAGGTTCGCTTAAAAAAGTGAGAAATATTGAATAGACTAATCATTATAGTAATGAAGAAGTTGATTTTAGCATATCTTAAGGATGGTTTATTGATTGAAAGTAGTGCCAAGAGGTTTATGACAGATTTGAAGGTGAGATTCATTGAATGTGAAAATTTTGAGGTACGTGAACTTATGCACATGTTGACTTTACTAAGGTATGATAGAGCATCTAGAGTTGTAATTTACATTATAAGGATGAAGGATATAGCCAGCAACCTAAGTGGACTACAAATAACAATATAAGATTCTTTCTTAATCTATTAGTTACATGAATAAGATGTTGTATATCCATATATGAAACATATTTTAATTTTAATTCTCAAACTTGATGATGATGGGTATTCACTAATTTTTAGTAATTAAAAAGGTTTTATTGTCCATTTATTGTGCTTTAATTAGTGAAAGTTTATTAGATGTAAAATCATTAGTTGTAAAGTTTCTGAAGAATGATGTAAAAGATGAACTATTAAGAGCTGGAGTAATTGAGAAGCCTAAGCCTGACCAATGACAATATACATTTATATATAATTCATAAGAGAGTTGTTAAGGTACTTCTATAGGTAAATAAGGATGACTTAGATTCAACTTTAGTTCCTAGTGTTGGAGGTGGCACAAACGCTATTGACTAGATTATAGTAGATGCTAAACTTGATCATATAACACTATTAGGATATTAATAAAGAGATAAGAAGCCTATACCTTTTAAAAATTTTATTATTTATATGAGTGAGTTTGACTATATTTCAAAAGAGATTACAAATCACCTAAACTTTGCTAAAGCATTAAGGAGTAATCATTATGATAAATGGATGGTGACTATAGAGGAAAACATGTAGTTTATAAAAAACAATGATGTTTGGAATTATTCTATAGTCCGGATAGATGTATACCCATTAGTAGTAAGTGGATGTTTAAGATCAAGATAAATATTGAAGATACAATTGAGAGGTTCCAAGTAAGATTTATAGTTAAAGTGTACACTTAGAAAAAGATAGTTAGCTATAATGAAATTTTCTCACTAGTCTCAACAAATGAATCGTTCTGTATTATTATGACTTTAACAATTCATCATGATTTTAAGCTTTATGGTATAAATTTCATGTCAACCAAAATGGTGATCTAATGGATGAGAATATATAAAGAAGCATAAGGATTTTACGATGAATGGAAATAAGCACCAAGTTTGTAAACTAAGGAATTCAATTTATAAATTAAAGTAAGCATTACGAATGTGGTACTTAAAATTCCATAAGGTGGTCACAACTTTGGATTTTAAGGAGCATACACTTGACTCTTTTATATATTTCAAATTCAATAGAATCAAGTTTGTGTTTATGTTCTTATATGTAGATGAAAAACTGCTAGCCAACTTTCATTTTAGCATGTTGAAGAATATGAAGAAGATGCTTTCAAGAAACTTTGATGCAAGAGATCTTAGGAGGCACGATTTGTTCTCAGAGTAAAGATCCATATGGATAAATCTAAGAAGGTTTTAAGCCTATATAAAAAGGTTTATATCGATACAGTTTTTAAGATATTTAACAAGTAAGATTACAGGTTTGGTATATTTTTTATAGTAAAAAGTGATAACTTGAGCAAAGAGCAATGTCCTAAAAATAAACCGAAAAAAGTATAAAAGAATTACATTCCTTTTAATAATGCAGTTAAGAATTTGATATATTCATAATTATGCAGTAAACTTAGCATTGCCTTTGTAGTTACTGTTCTTAGTAGGTATTTGAAAATTTATGATTATGAATACTGAGTTTCAATGAAGAAAGTCTTGTGATTTATAATCAAAACTAGTGATTATTAATGATTTATAAATGTGTGATGATTCTACGATTATTAGATATGTCAATGCTAATCTTGGTGGTGCTCTTATGAAAGTAAGTTTACTAGTATTAACTAGATTATTTGAGCCTTAAAAAAGCTCTAACTAATATATTATAGTGACTTTAACCACGAAAAATGATATTATAATTAGTTATAAAGTAAAAGTCGTTGAAGAACTATATGGGAAGACCTATGATTGTTGATTCAGTTTATAAGACTATTAGAATTCATTATGACAACTCATGTACTATATTCTTTTCCATGAATATAAAGGACATTAATGGAGCCAAGTATGTCAAGTATGTTGAACTCAAGTACTTTAAAATTTAAGAATGAGTTAATAATGGTGGTATATTTTATGAGTACATTATCACCACAAATATGTTAGTTAACCAACTAACTAGGGGGCTTAGTCTTATAGCTTTTCTTAAAGAAGTAGGCAATATAGGTATTATGTTATCATATGATGTTTCGATGTAGTGGGAGTTTGTGAGTTATATCTTATATGTTTATAGTACTTAATATTAATCCAGTTCTGAATTTTACACTTGTTTGTTGTATAATGACGTTTGAAATTCATGTATATGATTGTCTTTCTTGTATATGTACTTATGAGAATCTTTTTTTATCTAGATGTGCTATAACTTCTTCATATAAGGAAATGGTTTATTCCATAATTGATCTTCATGGTTAATGACTTTTTTATGATGCAAGTTATATTTTGGATATTGATCTCTGTATAAGAATAATGGTCCTTTCTAAGGTTCATAAATAATGTTTTGAGATTGGAATAATTTGATTATATATGATTTAAGATTTTATGAGTCATTAATATAAGTCACAATATACTAGTATCTACTAAAGAGTTTAGTTAGTGATTTATTTATGCTCATGATTATAGAGACTTAAATATATATTTTTGAAAGTTGAAAGTAATTAATTGATAAACCAGAAATGGGTACATAGAGTAGCCTTTATTACATAGACATGGCTTAGAGCATATTAGGACAATGACTTATATGCTTATTACAACATATTAACTACTATGGTTTAATATAAATGATTCACTGACTTGAGTTCTTTACGTTAATTTTTTAAAACTACATACAAACTTATTAAATTTATTATTTGACCCTAAATTTAAAATATTTGTAAAAATTATATATTAAATCTTAATTAATTAGTTTTACTTAATTGAGAGAATGTTATAATTTTTTATTGTGGACTAATGTGTAATTACTCTTTTGTTGTACAATTGGATCAAATAGATACCTATAAACCTTTGGTATATTTGTTATCCTTTGGTGACCTTGGTCTTCTTAACAAGTTTGTTGAGTGTGATATTGTTACTGTATAAGTCTTCTTTATGATAGTGCTAAAATTCTAACTAATTAGTTTCATTAGGTTACTCTTGCTTATAACCCTACATACAAATGACTTATAAGAGATTAGGTTTACGTAATCTATAATCTAATTTAAATTAATGGAAAAGGCAAAAAATAATAAGAGAGTATTGACTGGTTTCTCTATGTTATAAGTATTGCATATATATGATTCTACAAAACTTAAGAATAACGATTATGTCTTCTAATTTAAGGATTCTTAATACCATTTTATTATTAGTAAATTAATTATTAATATGCACTAAAATTTTATTGAATGTCCTATAATCACTTATGTTTCATATATAATTTCTATGGAGTTACCTCATTTATTACTTAGGATTAAAATGGGTATCTAGAAAGGAACTTATCATGTAAATGTTCTATTATGGTAAATTTAAACACCCACTAACTTCATGACAAAGAATTTGGACGATTAAACTTGTTCTTGTATTTGTTTTGTTTAATCACAACTGAAAAAGAAACTGAGAATAGAAATAAATATTTCTAATCCATTAAATTTTATCTCCCTTATCTTATTTTTCATGTAAGAAAATAATTAAATATAAATAAAATTATACTCAAGTCTAGTTATATCTTAATGTCAAATAAGCATAAGGTTAAACTTAAAAATCTATAGATATATTTCAAACCTTAATCAAAATCTCCAAATCGAAATTATAATCAAAATATCCAAATTCATTCCCTAACCAATTCAGCAAATAAGTTGGAACCCTAATGTTATGCAACTTGAATTCAAGATGGAAGCAATTGAATTTCAATGGACTGTAAATCAAAAGCTAGTAACAAAAGAACCCTAAAGTCAATATCATTAGGATGGATAATGATCAAAATTAAACCAAATTCTAACAAAGCAGGAATAGCAGGGTACTTAAATCCCTTCTCTTTAATCTCAAATATAGACGTCAATCTCAAATCCCTTCTCTTCAAAACATTGCAACATTTAGTACGTACAGAACAAAACCTTATAGTCATAGACAATATTCGTATATTCATATATCCAACATCCCTTTAAGAACAATTAACAAGATGAAAACCATGTCGAATTTAACTCAAACAAGAAAAAGCATAAGTTAACAAGTCATGCAAAACTCAACAAATGGAGAAACATAATCGTAATATTACAAAATTGGAGAAACATAACCGTAAACTTACAATAGACGATGATAGCAAGGAGAAGAGAAGCTGCAGATGAGCGAGGAAGAATGACAGTGATGGCGAGGAGAGAAGAGGAGAAGGACGATGACGTAAGGAGAGGAGAAGGAATGGAGAAGAACATCGAAGAAAACCAGGGGGAAGGTTCAGGGTGTAACGCACCCCGAACCAAAATGACGTTGTTTGGTATTAAACCAAATGATGTCGTTTTTAATTTTTTAAAATGACTAATCTGAAGTTAACGACAGAAAGGGAATACTGTCAAAAAGTCACTGACAGAATACCTTATCGTCGGAAAAAAATCAACGCTAATTATTAAACAAAGCATTTCTGCATAAATTTCACCAACAGAACTATATCCGTTGGTAAAATTCTGTAGGTATGGCTTTTTCGTCGTTATATTCCGTTGGAAAATTTGCGAAAATGTTTTCCGTCCACCTTATCGACAACAATTGTGTCAGTCACAAAATGAAAATTTTCACGATAGTTTTACCGACAGATATTGATTTTCCATCTATAATTAGCTACGAAATTATATCTGTCGGTAGTTTTTCATCGCTAATTATGGTTTTCTTGTAGTGTATTAAAAATATTAGTGGAATTCAACCACAAGAAAAAAGATCAAATTGGAGAGATGAATGGGTCATAAAGGAGCATTTCAGGCACAAAAAAATAGAAAAGGTAAAAACAGAATAAAGGAAGTCAAGCTATGATAAGGCTACAAAAGGAAACATTACAATAAACTCTAAAGAATTATGAAAGAAAGGAAAGTTTCTTAGTTGCAATATATACCAAGGAAACAATTATATAGAGAAAGGCTATTGGTATAAAACCAAAGGCCCCACACAATGTAGATTCTACAAGAAAATAAATCAAAATGAAAAATATGTAAACAAAAGTAGAATTAGCAGTAAGAAGAAGCCCAGTAGTAAGCTAATTTCACAAAAAAAAAGAAAAAATTGTTGATAGGTTATTCATGGCTTCATAAACAAATCAAACTTATAATGATTCTTCTTGGTTCAATAATAGTGGTTACACAAGTTACATGAATAAGAATGATTCAACATTTTGGATAGATCTGTCAAAACAAGGGTGAGACTTGGCAATGTATGATGTAAGCTTAAGGAAGGTTTCAATAATTGTGCACATAAAACAAAGTATCAAATACAATAATGATGCTCTATTTATACCTTATTTAGATTAAAATTTGCTACAAGTGGTTCAAATGCTCAATATTTTTATTAAATAATCTATTAAAAGTAAATATTGTTCTATTTATGATCCTTATAACTGTCAAATTGCTAAAGTCTTTTATGATTTATAAATTTTCCCTTTAAACTGGAACATGTGTTGTGATAGTGTAAATTATATGGTATAGGATGATTCCTTGTTATGAAACATAAGATACACACATGCATTTTAATCTTACAACTATAGATATTATGCACTCTAAAGGTATGACAAGAGATTTACTAGAAATATTTTTGACTAGTGAAGTTTGTAGTTCAAGTCAATTCAAAAAATTACACAGGAAATCCTTTCTTGCAAGTTTTTAATTGAGGGCTATAACAAAATTGGAGTTAGTTAACATTGAATTATATGGACCACTGAAGATAAAGTCTTAAAGTGACAGTATATATTTTTTGATATTCATTGATGATCTACTAAGGATGTCTTAGTTATATTTCCTAAGCAGTAAAGTATAAGTATTTTCTATGTTCAAAAAATTCAAAGCAATGGAAGAGGTTCAAAGTAGCTGCAAAATAAAGACCTTAAAGTTTGATAATTGGAAAGAATATACCGTAAGGGAATTATTCAGGAATGGATATCATGAACTGAAGGAAGGCCTATGGAACTAATGGATGGTTTGATGGAAAGTGATGTTCCCATATTAGAAGTTATTATTTTAATACAAGTTGGAATTTTGTGTGTACAAAAATGACCAAAAGAAAAACCTCCAATGTCTTTGGTTGTATGAGTATTGGATAGTGACAATCTTATACTACCAGAACCCAATCTACCTGGGTTTTACACAGAGAGCTTTCTAGTGAAGTCAACGTCTTTATCAATGGCAATTTGAAATCATCATTCATCCTTTATGAACAAGATGAAAAACCTATTTGCAAAACTCAATTCAATGAGGAAGATAAAAAACAAAGGAAAAGTTGACTTAAGTGAAAAAAGAAAAAAGATTAGGAACATGCACATAGCAGTAAGTAGCCATAGCAATAAAAAGAGGAACATACACAAGCACATAGCAAAAAAGGAGGAAATAGTTAGAGCATAAAACAAAAGAAGAACGTGAAGACATGATAGATTTGTCTTTTGGGATATAAGTCTTAAAAAATGATGTCATTTAAATAGAGAAAAGACGTCGTTAACACTTTTTTTTATTCTTCTTCTTTTGGCTACAAAAATATATTTGTAGAAAAAAGTTTTCCATACAAAAACTTGAAAACATAATTGATAGCTGGAACTTTAACTTTTAGCTACGAAAATATTTTTGCAGCTAAATCTTTTCCACTACGAATATTAAAAAACATAGTTGATAGTTGGAACATACTGGACTTTTAACTAAAAAGAATAGCTAAAATTATAAGCTATAAAAATGAAATTATAGTTAAAAATACGTCACTAATGGTCGTAAAAAACTTGTGAAGATAAAATTTTTTAGGTACCATTTCAATAAGCTATGATTTATAGATTTCATAGCCAAAAAGTTACTTTTAGCTACAATTTTTATATTTCATAGCCATGGAGGTACTTTTAGCTACAAATCTTAAATTGTAGCAAAAAATGTAGCTAAAAGTGATATTTGTTGTCGTGAGAATAAAAATCTAGGAGAAATGATTAGAAATCACTAGTTTCATCTTCTTTGACTGATTCATTTAATGTACGATAGATTAAAGAACATACTTCGATAATGATGGAACTTATAAGAATCAAGTTTGAACATTCATATTGCACCTAATGAGGAAGAGAATAGCCTTAATAATGATTAGGAGGTGAAATCCTATCAAAAAGATTTCATAAATTTAAGTAAGAAAAGAAAAATAACAGTAACAACAAGAATAAAGTCTTAAAAGGATCAATGATATTGTGTTATAATTAAAGAACCTTCATATAATAAGAGTGTAAAATAACTTTAGAGAAAGATTATGAATTTAGTGGTGTATTAGAGAGAGTTTTGAATGCTTAGAACTTGTACAATTTCTCTTTACAATTGAAGGAAGTGTTTTGTGTTAGTTTATTTTCACCGTTGAATCAAAACATGGAGAGTTTTCATTAAGCC
This sequence comes from Erythroxylum echinodendron, assembly GCA_027575705.1. Classification (NCBI taxonomy): domain Eukaryota; kingdom Viridiplantae; phylum Streptophyta; class Magnoliopsida; order Malpighiales; family Erythroxylaceae; genus Erythroxylum; species Erythroxylum echinodendron. The sequence goes on from JANZXR010000002.1 coordinate 29,977,099, forward strand.
TTTCAGAAAGACAAGTTCTAGTAATTTTATCCTCTTCTATTAAAGAAGAGTGATAGAAGATTATAATTCTCAAGTGGGGTTTAAAGAGTAGATGTAGACCAAAGAGTAGTAAACCACTATAAATTAAATATGCGTCTTTTTGAATAAATTACTTATGTGATTTGATTAAAGATCTTTGAGAATTAAAGTGAGAAAAGATAGGAACTCTTTTTGTTGTATACAATTAAGGTAAGTTCTCAAGTTTGTATATTAACAATCAAAATATTATGGATCCTCTTCACTTAGGAAAAAGAAAAAGCTTGTATAATGATTCCTTTTTGTCTAATTGAAAGAAGAAGGTAGCAAAATTTTAAGTGAAACTATTTGGAAAGTGAATATAGGCTAATGTTAACAATCAAACCAATATAAAATCAAGTTTGTCACATCTCTTCCTTGACCAAGAATTTGATTATGCTTGATTCTTAACTAATATTTGTGATTATTATATTGCAATTCAATTTCCATTTCACAATTAATCATAACTTTCATTAGAACATAAAATCTTTTAAATATATAAACACCTAATTCATTACTATCTTAAGATCCATTCGTTACCAAGAATTTGTATTAATAGATATATTTAACAATAATGTTAATAAAAAATCACGCATCAATATCGAAATATGAAAATTCAAAAAGTTCAAATATAATATACATTCATTTATTTTAATGATAATTAATAGTATTGGACATAATCTAATATAGTTGTCTTTTGAAAAAGGTTAGATTCTTATTAAAATTTGGATTATATGTTGATACCTATCTTTCTTTCTAAAATTTTATATTTAAGAAAAATTTATTCCTATTGAAATTAATTTCTTATATAGGTTATGATTTATAAACAACACATGCTTTGAAGGAAATGATACGAGCAATATGTGCTTGGATGCATATCCTATACCTTTGGTAACTATTTTAAGAAAAATGAGAACAAGGATGTCAATTTTTAGCACTAAAGCATAAAAGACCAATTCATTATAGCATTAAAAAATAAGGATATTATAGGTAGAGCTAGCTTTGAGGTCTATAAGGCTTAAACTTGATTCAAATCGTAAATTTAATTTAAAAGCTTAAGCTTAGTCCAACAAGCCTCATAAAAGTAGGCTAGAGCTTGCTTGAAAAACTTAATTCCTTTGAATTATACGAGAAATAAGAACTTAAGTTGCATAAGTCAAATTTAATTTGAATTAGGCCAAGTACTCCAAATTTAAGAATAAACCAAAAGTTTTATCTTGTAGTATACCTAATCCTATTCCTAATTCTAAAATTTACTCTATTTGCTAAGCTTAATTAATTTTAGGAAATTGAGTGAAGATGTGCTTCAATCGAAGTTGAACAAGAATTCTTTTTATTTTGCTTAAGTCAAGCCTGAGCATAGCTCAGACTTTTTTTTAATTTCAAACTTTAGTTCAGGTTGAGTTTGAACAATCCACGTTTGGCCTACTTTAAAGCCTAAAGTTTTGGAAAAATAATATAGATTTGAGTAAAGCAATATTATATTTTATTTTTAATTATAACAGTATGTTGGGATCGACTTCGTGTTGCCCAAGCCCAATCGGACAGGAGCTTAGGTTGTATGATTTAGACCCATTCGAGCTTTGTTATGGCCATAGTAGAAATTTTCATATCGGGCTTAAGCCTAAGACCAGAAACATCATTTTTCTTTGTGATAGGAATCTCTAATCCCTATATAACAAACCTTAACTGCCACCACCATTTGTGTTTGTCATTTCCGCCATCAGTTAGACTGTTATCATCGAATAAGAAGTTGCCTCTTTCAGTAAAAAAGCATGAGGGGGAAGTTAGCGAGTGGCCATTATTACTCTAGCTAAGTATCAAACCCAATAACAATTGTCAACACCATTAGCATTTAAAGTATTAGTCACTACACATTTTTCCAACTCTGACTTCTTGGTATCAATCCATACAACAAAGAGGAGCAGCACAACCATTACCACCTTCTACAACTGACTAATGCTAGAACTCCAAGAATATCTAGCAACTTTAATAACCACTTTTTATAAAATCCTTATTTTAAAGCCCCAAAAAGGAAAAACAAAGAGCCTAGCCATGATAGCTAACTGAGCCCATAAAACATTAAATGGGGGGGGTATATAAAGAATAAAGCAGTAGATGGGCATTCAGTCACCAGCAAAAAAACAAGCTGTCTTCTTCATCTTTCTCTCCACTTTTTCTAGCACGTGTTTAAATACACCATCTTTCTCATATATGTGAAACTTTTCGCATGCGTTCCCTCATTTTCTTTGTTTTGCAGCAAATTGTGAGGAAATTGTGGAGGTTAACAACCACAAAATCCCTTAGGAAGGCTTAGACTTCACATAGGTAAAAATTTTCTAGCAACAATTATATGCCTTTGGTTGTGAATTCTGGTCAGCCTAGACTAGCTTATGGTTGGAATGTATATTGTGATTGTTAGGGACAATAAATTGAAGTTATGGGAAAAAATAAAAATGGAGAAAAGGTAGTTGGAAAATGAGAAAAAAAAATGTCGGAGAAAAGGAGAGGGTGAAGAAGAAGACAATTTATGAAAACTTAAGTTATATTAAAGGGAAAAATAGGAAATGTAAAAATTTAAAGGCAAAATTGGAATTTAATTCCAAGAGGGTATTTTTGTATTAATAAAAAATAAATGAGGGTAAAAATAGTTAAGGGTATTTTAGTAATTACTATAGTTAGGTTAGTAATTATTATGGTTAGGTTAATTATGGATATTTTATAATTAGAAACAAAGTAAAAAAGGGAATAATATTAGATTATTAAGTGAAATTGAGTTGAAAATTTTTCTTAAATTAGTCTAATAAAATTTTGTAATATCTAGGTCCAAAGGTTAGATTAAGAAGTAAATTGGACTATCAATTAGTTCAGTCTGAAATTTAGGTAAGGATACTTTAGCCTGTACTTTTAGAATAGTGTATGGTTATTGAAACTTTGAATTTTTTATTAAAAATTATTTTATAGCAAATCATATTTTGAGCTAGTCATTAATTAATGATTAAGAGTTACATATAAGAATTATGTTTATTTATTTCACAAATAATTAATAAAGTATAACTTGCTTTGCTTTTATATTTTGTCATGTATTATGAGATGTATTGCTTGTTAATTCAATGAAAATGTGTTAATTAAATAAAGAATGATTTGTATTAGGTTGTGAATAAATGGTGTAAATCGTGACTATGTGGTTTAGGCTACATTTCGTTGTCACAGATTGATAAATTGCTTAAATATTAGCAAGTGATGGCTAGGTATTTGTCCGCAGGGCAGGTATTGGGATATATTGAGTCTCGAGGATGTCCTTTGCTAATGGTTAAGTATTGGAGAGGTACTAAGATATCCTGAGTCTTGAGAATATCTTGTGTCTATGACTAGTAACTAGAGTAGTACTAGGGTACCAAATTATATTGAGAAATTAAGGTATCCTCTGCTGATATTTATACATCTAATTATGTTTTCACTTAGTGAGAGATTATGATAAGTAGAGATGAGCTAGCAGACTATTGAATGTAAGTTTATTAGGTTAAGCAGGGCCTAGGTAATTTAGTGAATTATGAGATAAAATATAAATGGTAGTAATAAAATAATATTAGTCTAATCATTTCTTTGATAAAATTTTAGAAGTTTGTTAATTGTTCAAATATGTTAAGTAATTTTGTGTATTTCAGTATTATATGTATATTTTAATCACTTATTATAATTTTGAATGCGGGTCGTGCTTGTACAAATAAAATTTTGTGAGTGATGAACGTTCTTTTTTTTAACTAATGATTTGGTAATTATTGTTATGCTTTGGGAACAATTTGGATAATTGTGGTTTAATAATTATTGGAGTGTCACACTTACTAATCGTTGGCTACTACAAAAGCTAGAAACACAACCACCTAAAATCTCCAATAACTTATTCAAGACAACACGCCACAAACCAAAGACTATTGGCTTGTCTTCTTCATCAAGACTAGTGCCATGGCTAGGGCTAATAGTTTAGGAGGTAGTGAAAAAACTCAATTTTATCTCCAATAGTCATTCAAAACTTAACAATGTTTAATTCATATTCCTGGTGTTTTGGATTCTAAGAAAATTTTGAATTCTAAAATTAAAAGTTGAATAAAATTCTTCGTGAATTTTTATTTTCAATTTAATCTAATTTGATTGTAGGATTATTGAATTATTAATTAATTAGATCTAATTTTATTCAAGATCTACAATGTGTAACATTTGCAATTTCAATTGTAAATCTTAATTAATAACAATCAAACAATTTTTATAAAATTATAAAATTAAAGTTGGATTTGATACCACTATTAAGAAATTACGACAGGATTTAATTTTGTGAGCAGTTGAAGAAAAAATATATTTTTTGTTTAATTTATGTCAAAATCACTATAAATTATATAACTTGAATAATGCATAAAATATAATAAAAGCATGGATAAAAAATTTATACCTCTATGAAGCTTGACTCTTTTCCTCAAATTTTTCCTATATCTTCCCTCGAACCAATTTCTAAAATAGTTTTATCACCACCATAGTTGTATAAGCATCAAACCTCTAACTATATCTAGAGGAACTACTTTAAAGAACTTTGTAAGTAGTGTAAAAAGGGATATGCTAGAAATGTTGGCTTTTTTAGAGCCTATGACTATTTATAATAGGACACGATCCTTTTAATAATTTGGTTAAAACTTAATTTTAATTTCAATTAAACTTTAATTAGAATTTAAATAATTCTAATAAAGTACTAACTAGACCTAAATATGATTTAATATATAATATTAGTTTTTATTTGTCAAATAGCTTATATTTAACCTTAAAATCTCTCGAACTTTACAATCAAATTTAAATTGATTAAACTATCTTTTCTCTCTTTAACCATTTTTTGCGAGTCCTATTAGGTTCCTAAAAACTATTAGTATTAGATATAAAATATAATCTTAAATCATATTTAAGAAGAGATAAATTAAACTCCTTTAATTTATTCTTATTTCTCTAATTAAATAATTTATAACTATAGATCAAGAAGGGCATCTAATAATGCAATATGTCCACACAAATATTAAGAATATCAAATTGATTTTGACTAATCTTTTAATAAATGATTTTTTATATAATTTATTATTTTATCATAAAATATTTGGGTTTAAATATAATGTATAGAAATATTATCTGTTATATTTGAGTTTAGCCATTTTAATCTCCTCTATTATTAATTAATTCTTTTAATGACATTTGAAAACTATTTTTAAAGTATTATTTCCGTTTAGCCAAGGCTATCCTAAATCAATATCAATCAAGAAAAATAAAATATTCTTCCTAATAATTGTAGGAGTAATAAATCATATATTAATCATTAGGTTAACTATAAAAATTTATAAACTTTACTTAATTTTGCAATAATAACATGAACTTTAAAAAGTGGAGTTAAAATGTTATGACTTTCAATTTTTATTAAAATAGTTTGATGTTAAGTTCTTTGTTGATGTGGCTCCACATCAGAAGCATTTTTTCTACATGACTACCACATATTTTATTTGTGCTAGGTCTGAATTTTATTATTTAATAAATTAAAAATGTCAAAATCTTAAAATAATTATACACTCCTTCATATGTTTATTTTATAATTATTTCAATGTGTTTGATATTTTTAATTTATTAAATAATAAAATTTATACGTGATACAAATACAATATGTAATAGTGATATGATGAGAATACTAACCTAATATTATTCATCACATCATCCACATCAATTTAAAACTTAATGTTAGGTTACTTTTGCTAAAAAAGTGAACGATGAAACATTTTAGTGACACTTCTTATTGTTTTAGCTAGTTTACAAAATTTCAATAAAGTTTGAGATTTTTTTTACAACTAATTTTGATCATTCAACTACCTTAACATAGTTTATGTTATATCCAATAGCTACCAACTAATTAAGCTACCAATAACTAAGATAGATCATATATGATAAGTCAAATTATCACTTTCAATCATCAAAACAAGAATTTTTATAGGTATATAAGTAATGTTTTAAATGATGTTGACATATTGGGTGAGTTAAATAGACTTGTTCTCTGACAAACATCTACATATTTATTTAATTATTTTCATATTTTAATATATAAAATTGAAAATTTCCTTCGTTAGGAAGAAATATCATATGTTCTAATCTTCTACTTTATTAATATCCAATCTCAGTATAATATTAACAAAGAACAATTTATAGATAATATATATAAATATAATATAAATATTATAATTATGATTTCACCATAATCTTATATGCAATGTAAATTCATCCCTTAGATTTTATCTTATACATAAGTTAATTAAACAAATATGCATAAGATAAAGAATACTTTTAAATAATTATGTCTAAATAATATCCAACGGCTTGGTTGTAAAGCATAGCCGAACAATACTAATATTGTGGATATTTATGTTACTTTTAGCAATTCAAGAATAACCTACTTTTTACTTTTTGAGAAGCTTGTATCTTCAGATTCAGTTGCGGGTGCAACACTTCAAAGATAACTAAAAGGGTCACGATTTCTTTGAAACTTGGTACCATTCTCTTACTATGAGGATGATGTTAAAGATGTGGTTTGAACTTATTTCAGGCAACATAAAAAGGCAACCAGGCATCCTTCTACTACTTCGACTAACGCAAGTAATTACATGCTTGCTAATAATCTGTTTGGTTACTGTCTCCAATATGCAGAGACGGAACGAGACGAAAATTTAGAGACAGAACAGAACAAAAATTGAAGACAGTGAGCTATTTGGTTGTGATGGACAGAACAGAAACAATTGTCTCCGTATTGAGGACAGAAATATGTTTCGTTGCAGGGGGCAGAACATAAAAACAATGGCTATGACGAAAATGCCCTTACAGTATAATATGATTGAATATATGTAATTTATTGACTATTTTATAATTGTATCAATATTTATTTTAGGTGATTTTGTAATATTTTAATAACAATGAAATAATTACAATATAATTAATTAAATTATTATTATTACTTAATTAATTACATTATATTTTATTAAAATATTATAATTAATTAAAATATAACAATTTATTAATTAAAATATCAATTAACTAAAATATTATTATTCATTAATTAAAATATTATAATTAATTAATTAAGTACAATATAATTAATTGAACTATTATTATTACTTCATTAATTACATTATATTTAATTAAAATATTATAACTGATTAAAATATAACAAATAAAAATATAACTATTAATTAATTAAAATATCAGTTAACTAAAATATTATTATTCATTAATTAAAATATTGTTATTAAATAATTAAAATATAATTACCAATTAATTAAAATAATGTAATTAATTAATTAATTACAATAATTAATTAAATTATTATTATTATTTAATTACATTACATTATATTTAATTAAAATATTATTATTCTTTAATTAAAATATTTTAATTAATTAATTAAGTACAATATAATTAGTTAAATTGTTATTATTACTTCATTAATTGCATTATATTTAATTAAAATATTATAATTAATTAAAACATAACTAATAAAAATATAATTATTCATTAATTAAAATATCAACTAATTAAAATTTTATTATTCATTAATTAAAATATTGTTATTAATTAATTAAAATATAATTATCCATTAATTAAAATATTGTAATTAATTAATTAATTACAATATAATTAATTAAATTATTGTTATTATTTAATTAAATTACATTATATTTAATTAAAATATTATTAATTAAAATATTATAATTACCTAATTAATTACAATATAATTAATTAAATTATATTGTAATTAATCAGAAGTAAATCGTGGGGAGAGTTTTTTTGTAAATTTAAGTGCGTATTTTGTTTCTGTCTCCGTCTCTATATTCTTGTCCTCTGGTTTTGGAAGGAACAAAAATTTTATGTCTCTGTCATTCAGAGTCAGGATAGAAATTGGTGAAAACAGCAATCAAACAGGTCGAAAACATAATTTTTCTGTCCCTGTCATCTGTCCCTACTCATATGGACATGAACCAAATGCAGGGTTAAGAAGCTAAATAATGCATGCCGTGTTTAATTAGCCCTTGTACAATGTTAGCTTATAGGTAACCGTTGTGGATATCTACGAGCATTGAAAACATAGAATGTTAAAGGATTAATAGGCTCTTCGTCCGCGAGATTTACCAGTTACTACTACTACTTCATTCGGAAATGGTTCAAAAAAGGGAGAAGAGAAAGAAATGGGATAGCTTGTGGAATGGGGAAATAGTATCATTGTTTTCGACTTTTTAAGTAAATTTGGATAAAAACCCAATGAAACAACCTAAGATATGGGCTTAACCTAGTTGCAAAGGAGAGGATGCCCTTGTTCTTGGTCATGACTCAACTATACTAGACAATGTTTTAAGAGTACAATTGCAAAATCACTAGATTAATGTAAGGACATAATTAGAATCATTAGGATAGGAAACCTCATAACTCTTCTCCTCATCATTATCATCATCATCATCACTCAGTTTAAAATCTCACAATATCACGAGATCTGGAAAGATTTGATAGTAGGCAACTTTACCCTTACACAGAAAACTTTATAATTTTGAAAATAGAAAAAGAAACCAAAAGAAGGGTAAAGTCTGGTTTGACGAGGGAATTAGGCACATTTCCTATAATTCCACAGTGATAATTGTTTAGGAACCAAGTAATCACATTAGCCGAAAATTTCAAAGCTACCTTGCCCTTTGACAACCTGAAGTGTGCCAAATCCAACTCAAAGATAAAGGAAGACCGAGTCTTCTCATGATGTTGTCAATAACGTGATGGTAACCTAATCTACCCCAGAGAGGAAGGAGTGAAAAGTGGAAGCGCTTAGGTAAGCTCGCACGAATTGTTCAATTCTGGGAATTCAGTTCCTAAAATGGTAAAATATATTATTTTGAGTACGGAATAAATAAAGAGCAAGTGCACAGAACTTATTAGTCAACGAATTCTAACAAATGCACTGCTGCTAAGTTTGACCACTTGCACAAGTCAGAACTGCCAACAAATAACCAAAACTTCCTTACTTTCCCCAACCACTGCTTTATATTCTTTCCTCAGTTTATTGCATTAGCCAAGGTATTGATAAACCCACTTGGTGGACGCTTTTACTTGGTCAATACGATATTGTATAGTTTGTGTTGTGTGAAAGGGAGTCGAAAGTCTTAACCTCTAATATTAAACTAATCCCTACGGAAGAGAATATCTTTATAATGCTTAAATATTCACAAAAGCATTTATCGACTTTAATAGAAATTTCCTAACACATTTTATGATAATTTCTGACCAACGTGTGTAAATATATAATTAATATAAAAAGCAAATGAATTGTGATAATGTAACTTAGAAATAATATTTGCACAATTATTATAATGAGTGAAGTTTTTAATGACCATAATTATAAACATAAATAAAAGAATTTGAAGTATTTAAAATGAAAATATTATTTACTTCTAGTTAGTACTACATAAAATGTAAAGAATCTTATGTGGTACTAATTACATATACAAACCAATCCTATGTAATATGATTCTGTAAAAAAATCTTTAACGAAAAAATTCTGTAATATATATTTGTGACATGCTCTGGTCTGGTATTAAGTTCAGTTTATTCTTCCTATAAAAATTTGAAATTTAAGTGTAAAAACATCAGTGATTCTTCAGGATTAGCAAAGACCAAATATTACCTCACTAACTAAAACAAATAGGAAAAAAATATGGCCCTTGCAGATCTTCTATACCATTGGACTTATTCCAATTCTACTTTCACCTCAAAATAACATTATTTTAAAATTATTTATATATAAAATTATGTGATTTTAAGACAAAAATAAGATTAGAATAGGATAAGCACGAATGCCTTTTACAGTGAAACCCTCACAAAGATAGGAAGCATTTGGTGCCAAGTACTTTTCACAACTAATGGTTGGGAAATTGAGAATTAAATACACTTGTCTGACTTTGTTTACTTTAGAGTCGTTTTATATATTAGATAATGATAGAGAAACGTACTAGCACCCTTTACACATTCTAGACAATAGAGAGCCAAGAATGGGAGTCTTATGGACACCGAAAAAGGTAAACCATTCCATCTACCGCCTAACCTCAAAGCCTCAATTTGGTGAGAAATTTTTGCTTAAGGAAATATTAGATTGCATTTATGTAAATGGAAAGGGTATTTTGGTTAATATATATATATAGGAGGAAAGAAATAGGAAAGGCTCGGGAAAGAGAAGCACCAGAACCTAAATGCAAACGACTAACTACTCTTTGAGCCTGTCAACTGACTAAAAACCCCGAATACTTGAGACAAAAGAATAAACATAACAAAGCTACACCAACCAGTTATGGCTGTCATGAAGAAGAAAAGCAAACGACTAACAACTCTTTGAGCCCGTCAAGTGACCAAAAACCTCTAAAACTTTAGACAAAAGGATAAAGAAAACAAAACAAAACCAACCAGCTATGGCTGTCATCAAGAAGAAGCCATGGCTGCTTTGTCCATGTCTTCTTTTCTTCTTCTCGGTTCTTCCTTTCTCCTCTTCTCAATCTTTTTCCCCTCAAAATATTGAAACTTTCTATCCGTTTGCAAGTGGGACTCCTTCTCCAAAAAATCCATCATCAATACCACCACCTCTATTGACTTCACCGTCCACGCCACCATTGTTGGAGAATTCCTCTTCCTCTAAAAAAGCGGTTGTGAAGGCGGTGGCTGCGACCGCGACTAGCACTTTCGTTGCCGCCGCTTTGCTGTTTTTTTGGGTCCAAAGGTTTGTGATTATGCGGCGGAGAAGAAGAGAAGATGATAATGATTCTGGTGAAGGTCAGAGTCCGGTGGTTAATGACGAGTTTGCAAAAGTTGACGGGAATGTCAAGGGTTTGATCGTCGATGAGAACGGACTGGACGTGCTTTACTGGAGAAAACTTGAAGGGGAATATAAGAAAAAGTGGATACGTGAGGGGGTATCCAATGAAGGTGAGGAAGAAGAAGAAGAGGAAGAAATAACTCAAAGGAGGAAAGTGAGAAGAAAACCGGGGCCCTTACAAGAAATTCCTTTGCTTCGAGGAAAATCTTCAACTTCCCACAAGAAAGTTGTTCCTGAACTGGATTTTCAGGATAGAATTGGAGCCTCAGCTGGTGATATACAATATGCAGGCCCTGGATATGTAATGAAGGCCATTGAAACAACCAAAGATGTTAGTCAGCCGTCAAATCTTTCTTCCACACCACTTCCACCACCACCTCCAGTTCCCCCTTCTATCAGAGCAAAGAAAAGTCAAGCACCACCACCACCGCAACAATTGTCAATTTCAATGCCAATTGCCAACAGACAAGGTCATGGACCACCTCCACCTCCTCCTCTTGTGTCAGCGAATAACCTTCAAACACCGCCGCCGCCACCACCTAAAGTGGGCAAGTTTCCTATGCCCTTAAAACCATCTCCAGGTCGTCAAGGGCCTGCAAATGATAATGAACAAGGGGAGTCTTCAGCTGGGAATGGTCAGGTAAAGCTTAAGCCATTGCATTGGGATAAAGTGCAGAAGAATTCTGATGAGTCCATGGTGTGGGACAAAATTCAAGGAGGATCTTTTAGGTAATTGTAGTGAATCCTAGTTACAATTAGATGAATTCGTTTTCTTGTTCTATGGAATTTCCTAGAGTCTGACAGCTTTGCATCAAAATTTATGCTCAGGTTTAACGATGATCTTATGGAAGCCCTCTTTGGATATGTTGCCACCAACCGAAAATCCCCACGAAGAGAAAAAAATACAAGCCCTCCAGATAATTCCAACTCAGCTTCACCCAAACAAATTGTTCTCCTTGATGCTAGAAAATCTCAGAATATAGCAATTGTCCTGAAATCTCTAGACATTTGTCGCAAAGAACTCATTGATGCATTGAATGATGGACAAGGTCTAGATCTAGATACTCTTGAAAAGCTTAATAAAATTGCTCCGTCCAAAGAAGAGCAATCAGAAATCATGAAATTCCATGGCGACCACAGCAGACTGGCTGATGCTGAGTCCTTCCTGTATCATCTTTTGAAAACCATCCCATCAGCTTTTACTCGACTTGATGCCATGCTTTTCAGAGCAAATTATGAAGCAGAGATTCTCCATTTCCAGGAATACTTACAAGTACTTGAATTAGGAAGCAAAGAGCTTCGAAATCGAGGGCTCTTTACGAAACTTTTGGAAGCAATCCTCAAGGCTGGTAATCGGATGAATGCAGGAACTTCAAGAGGAAACGCCCACGCTTTCAAACTAACTTCTCTGCAAAAGTTGTCAGATGTTAAAAGCACTGATGGAAAGACTACTTTGCTGCATTTTGTTGTTGAAGAAGTAGTTCGGTATGAGGGAAAGCGCTGTGTTGTCAACCGCAATCGCAGTTTGAGCAGAAACAATAGCCAAAGCAGCAACAGTGGCATAGTATTGGAGAGACCTGAATCAAAGGAAGAGAAAGAGAAGGAATATATGATGCTAGGACTACCAGTGGTAGGAGGGCTTAGCTCTGTGTTCTCCAATGTAAAAAAAGCTGCCAATATAGACTACAATTCATTTGTTGGCACATGCTCATCTATGGCAACTCGATCAACAGAAGTAAGGCTACTTGTATCAGAATGTCCAACAAACGGGGGAGGAGGATTTGTAAGAGAAATGAAGGGTTTTCTTGAAGCAGCAGAACAAGAGTTGAAAGCATTGAAAGAAGAACAGAAGAGGGTAATGGAAATTGTCAGAAAAACCTCAGATTACTATCAAGCAGGCAGTTCAAAAGATCAAGGAGGAAACCCACTTCAACTTTTTGTCATTATAAGAGATTTCCTAAACATGGTCGATCAAGTCTGTGTTGAACTAGCTAGAAACCTGCAAAAGAGGAAAACACCTTCATCAAGTTCTGGTTCCTTTCCAAAGTCACCGGCAACCAGAGGACCAGTGAGATTCCCAAACTTGCCTGAACATTTCATGAAGGAAAAATACACTGGTAACTCCACTGAATCGGATAGCGATCCCTGATTATATCTTCCAGCCAAAGTGTGAACATAGTTGTTAGAATAGCTTTTTGAGTTCATCAAATTGATTTGTTAATGTTGTCAAGTATTCAGCAAATAGACCACAAATATTTTTTTAACAGATCGAAAATCCTCCATTTCAAACACTTGCACTTTCAAACAACCTTGGAAGTAGTTTTCTATCATTGTGAGTAGAAGAATGTAACACAAAATGTAAGTTTCAATATTGATAATCTCACAAATAACAATCACATGTATAAGTTTCAATCATCTAAAATGACAAAAACTTAATGCACATTTTAGTATTGATAATCTCATAAACAACAATTACATTTGTAAGTTTCAATCATCACAAAAGACAAATTAATGAGTATATATATGGAACAGGTCCAAGTTAATTTAACATACACATCTAACAATTTAGAGAACTATTGACTAAAACATTGTGTCGTTGCAATAGATAATTCCTAATGTATATGCAAAGTGCAAGCTAGATTTCATTCATTGAAAATAGTTAATTTATTATATACATATCTTTCTATAATAAATCATAAGGAAAAATTTTCAAATCTTTACAATTGTACAAAAGACACAAAATTTACATTGGATGAGGCATGAAATCAGCCTTTGATAGGACTAAACAAAATCAACTTTTGAAGAGGTTATATTAATGTATTGATTGTCAATTATGACAGTTAATAGTGTTACATTGAAAAAGTGGTAAGAAAGATTTTTATTCTTCTCAAAATTTTATAATACTGTACACGAGGTGTATATATATAGATACCTGACAACAAATTCTACAACCTATTTTGTTTGTATGTACAACTTATCAAATGATAGGTGTATTATTCTTCTGTTACAATTCTGTTATTGTTGCTTCTAGAATATTACCCATTTGGGCTGATATGTCTCATGGGCTCTTTCCTTATGTTTGGCTTTATCAAATCCACATTACTAATATCTTCAACAGGCCCTCTCAAAGTCAAAGTTTCTGGTGAATGAAGTTTGAGTTTGAAGCAGATAGCATCGTGTCTTGATACCAATATTGGTTTCGTAAAAATGTCTACAATTTGGTCAGAGGAAGGTATGTATTTGAGTTCAACAGAGCCATCGAAGGCCTTGTCTCTTAGGAAGTGGACATCGACTTCGATGTGCTTGGTGCATGCATGGAAGACGGGATTCTAAGCTAGGGCTGGGGCACCATTGTTGTCACACCACAAAACAGGACGATGTGATGGAGGCATGCCGATTTCGCAAAGAAAGGAGGTTAACCAGACGAGTTCATATGTCAATTGGGAAAGCACCTTATATTTTGCTTCAATGCTAGAGCGTGCCACAACTTGCTGCTTTCTGGAGCTCCAATAAACCAAATTGCCCCCTAGGAAAACACACCCACCGGATGTGGATTTCCAATCATCGACGGAGCTCCCCCAATCAGAGTCACTATAGGTGTTGATCTAAAGAGGCAAGGAGGAAGGATGAAATAGCAAACCATTGTCAGTACTACCACTTAAGTAGCGAAGAATTCATTTTAAAGTAGTCCAGTGAGTTGTGAGAGGGTGAGCTTGAAATTGACTCAATTTATTGACAGCATAACATATGTCAGGTCGCATATGACATAGATACTGGAGACCACCAAGTAAGGTTCGATACAGAGAAGGATCAACGAAAGGCTCACCATCAAATCGTGAAAGCTTGCTGGCAGAAGAGATGGGTGTGGAGCACAGCTTGGAGGCGCTCATATTGGCCTTGGTAAGTAAATCCTTAGAATATTTCTTTTGAGACAAGTATAAGCCATGGATTGATCTGTGCACTTCAAAACCCAGGAAATAGTGTAATGATCCCAAGGATTTAAGTGAAAACTGGTTGTTTAGTCTTTGTATGATAGACAGGATAGCTTAAGGATTATTTCCTGTGACAAGGATATCATCAACTTAGACAAGTTGGAAAATAGTTAGATGGTTGTGATGAAGATAAAACAAGGAAGTAACACACTTAGATGTCTTGAAGCCCCAAACATTAAGGGCTAGCTTTAAAGTGTGAAACCAAGATCGAGGAGCCTGTTTCAGTCCATAGAGAGACTTAGATAGCTTACAAACATAGGATGGATGTTAAGTGCTTTCAAAGCCTTGCGGTTGTGTGATGAAAACCTGTTCTTGAAGTGCCCTATTTAAGAAGGCATTATTGACATCAACTTGTTGAATATCCCAACTGAATGAAACAACAATAGAGAGAATAACTTTGATAGTGGAGGATTTCACAACAAGGTTGTAAGTTTCATTGAAATCCACACCTAGATTTTGATTGAAGCCCTTAGCCACCAATCGTGCTTTGTGTTTAGCAATAGAACCATCAGAGTTGTATTTAACCTGAAACACCCATTTAGTGCCTAGGACATTCATGTTAGTTTCGTGGGGAACAAAAGTCCAGGTTTGATTTTTGTGCAGTGTATGTATTTCATCTTCCATGGCTTTGTGCCATATGGGATCCTCTAATGATTGGTTAACAGAGGTGGTTCTATATGGTAGGGATTAATGAGACTTATGGTGTATGTTTTTGGTTTGTGAATATTTGGCGCGTGTTTGCATGGGATAGGTATTGGTGAGTTATGGTTGGTTACTGTGGACAAGTGGTGGGTTATCATGGTGTGAGTGTAATGGAGGTGAGGAAGAGACAATAGGAGAAGCTGAGCTTACCTGATGAGATTGAGTATCCGAACTAGGATGTAGGAAATGCTGCTGATGCGAAGGAGGAAGAGGATGTACTTGCACTACAGGAAAATTATGAGTAAGAGTGGAAATAGGCAAACTAGCTGGGGTTGTGGATACGGTTTGAGGTTTAGTTAGGAATAGGGTAGGATAGGGAAATTTTGATTCACTGATTGACATGGCGTGAGATGTAAACAGAACCATTAGCATTCATACATTTATAACCTTTATGTAAGTTGCTATAGCCGATGAAGATACATTTGGCAGTGTGGAAATTAAATTTGTGAGAATTGTAGTCATTTAAGAATGGAAAACAACTGCAACTAAAAGGTTTTAGATGAGTATAGGTGGACGGGATGTTGTATAATTTGGTAAATGGGGAAATGTTGTTGAGGATGGGGCTGAGTAGATTGTTGATGAGATAAGTAGCAATAGAAAATGCCTCGAGCCAAAAGGATAAAGGCATTTTGGTATGAGCAAGTAAAGTTAAGCCCAATTCTGTAAAGTGTCATTGCTTTCTTTTAGGAACATCATTCTATTGGTGAGTATAAGGACATGAAAAATGTCCTGAAATGCCTTGTTGAACAAGAAAAGGTAAAAATGCTTTGTACTTGCCACCATTTTCGGTCTAAATAACTTTGATAAGGTATTATAATTGTTTTTGTTTCTGAGACTAGGAGAGTCAAGCCAACATCTATGTTGATTCAACTTGCGGATCAATCCATAAAAAGGTCATTCAAAGTTGTGGAAGACGTATTGGTAAAAGTAGAAAAATTTATAATTCCTGTTGATTTTGTTGTGTTGGATTTTGAAGCTGATAAAAAATGTCCATTGATTTTGGGTAGGCCCTTTATGAATACTGGTAGGGCATTAGTTGATGTGCATGAGTGGAAACTTGTGTTGAGAATTGGTGATGAATAGGTTGAGTTTAATATGACAAAATCTTTGAAGAAACCGATGGATGGAAATGTGTGTATGAAAATTAATGTTGTAGATGAGTGTGTGAAGGAGATTAGAAGGAGTTGATGAAGTGAATGAGGTACAAAAAGATGAAAGTATGAAGGAAGAGGATTTATGTCAAGAAGTTGAGTTAGAAAGATTAGAGAGAACTGGTACACCTACACCACCCTCTACTGTTAAACCTCCTACTTTAGAGCTTAAATCTTTACCTTCCTATTTGAGATATACCTTTTTAGGGAATAATCACACTCACCTATCATTATCTCCAGTGAATTAAATTGTAAGCAAGAAGAGAAAGTGGTGGAGACTATTAGGAAAACGATGAGAGCTATAGGGTGGCAAATTTTTGATATTAAGGGGATTAGCCCCAATGTGGTGATGCCTAGGATTAACCTAGAAGAAGAATGTAGAACAATGAGAGAAAGACAGAGAAGGTTAAATCCAAATATGCAAGAGGTTGTGAAGAAGGAGGCGGTGAACCTTTTGGATGCGAGGATAATTTACCCCACTTTGGATAGTTAGTGGATGAGCCGAGTATAGTGTATGCCGAAGAAGGGTGGCATGACGGTGATAGAAAATGAGAAAGGGGAAAAGATCTCGACTAAGACTGTCATAGGTTGGCGAGTGTATATTGACTATAGGAAGCTAAATTTGTCCATCAAGAAGGATCATTTCCTTTTACCTTTATGGACCAAATGATTGAGAGAGTGGCTGGTCATTCTTTTTATTGCTTTCTTGATGGATATTCAGGGTACAATCAAATATTTATATACCCGAAAGATCAAGAGAATACCACTTTCATATGCCCGTATGGAACTTTTGCATACCGAAGGATGCCTTTTAGTTTATGTAATGCACCTACCACATTTCAAAGGTGCATGATGGCTATATTTTCAGACATGAATGCAAATTTTGTGGAGGTATTTATGGATGATTTTTTTTTTTATCTTTGGAAATTCTTTTGATCATTGTTTGCTTAACTTAAACAAAATGCTTCAAAGATGTGAGGAGTCGCATTTAGTTTTAAATTGAAAAAAATGTCATTTCATAGTCCAAAAAGGAATTGTATTAGGATATAAGATTTCATAAAGGGGTGTTGGACCCCGTTTCTGAAGTCCAACTGCAGAAAATCATAATACTTGAGCTCTGATACCACAATTGTTGAACCCCGTTTTCGAACTCCAACTCTCATGCAGAAGATCATAATACTTAAGCTCTGATACCACAACTATCGGCCCCCGCTTCCGGAGTCCGACTTTCATGCTTGCTTGTAGTTATAATACTTGATACTTTTTCCAATAGAGAACACCTTAATCATTATCAGTTCATCTTCTCAGCTCAGCTCTTCGAATAGTCGACTAATCCATTTCAACTTGAATATCTCAAGGAAGAGCGTTGGTGAGTCCCCAATTTTACACATATATCTGCTTCGTGACTATTGGCATAACTTTTTCTATAGGCATCCAATTTAGGGTTTCTTTGGATAGTTTGAAAGAGGACTTCATGAGCTACAACTTTCATGAAGACCTTAAAGGCCAATTGTATCTTCTGAAGGGTCGAAAATAGGGCAGAAGATAAACCATGAATAGTAATATAGAAAAAGTCTGTGAACAGTAACACAGAAGAAGTCTAACACAGACGATACTCGTGAATAGTAACACAGACGAAGTCTGTGAACAGTAACACAGACGAAGTCCATGAACAGTAACACAGAGGAATCTGTGTACAGTAACACAGACGATACTCTTCAACTTATAAAACTTCTTAACTCGTTCTTATAATCCTTGGCCTATGATCTATCCTCTGTGTTATATCCTCTATAGTTGACTTTTATCTTCTGTGTTGACCACTTATCGTCTGTGGTCTATCCTCTGTGTTCTATCCTCTGTAGTTGACTTTTATCTTCTATGTTGACCACTTATCCTCTGTGGTCTATCCTCTGTGTGATGATGTATCCTCTGTGTTCTGACATCATCACAGAGGATACTTCTACTCTTTATTCATGTAACATCCCATTACTAATGGGAAGGGTAAAATAGTAATTTGGAATGGCTTATGAGTGCTTAGAATCGCCTTGATATGTTCATGCATACACATATCCATGAATAGTGAATTTTGCAGATGTAACTGACTGTACATGCATTCATGACATTTCCCGGTATATTTGTCAATAAATGTGATTGTTATGAAAAATGTGATTTGTGTGCTTGAAAAATTGTGTTGGAGAGGGTCAATGAGGTTTGAGAATTTTTGGAGAATTTTAGAAATTATTTTTCTGAAATTTTGGGGTAATTTCTGGACTAGGAAAAATGCCAAGTGGCAGAATAATGGTTTATCGGTAGTAAAAAAATTAAAAAATATCAATGGAACCGGAAAATTAGATACATGAAATTAGGAATTATTGATTTAAGCCATTGGAATTTTAGAGAAAAATTGGAGTAGAAATTGAATTATTTTTGGAAAGGAAATAAAAGAGGGCCTAAGCATGTGACATGTGGCAAG
>JANZXR010000002.1:30004312-30015014 GCA_027575705.1 Erythroxylum echinodendron
ACAAGATAAATAATGCCTTTAAATAATTTGTCACTAAAATACAACCAAAACGATTGGCTGTAGGGCATAAACCAACAAGCGGCAGCACCCCTCCCATTCAAAGGGAAATCCCATAAACTAGAAGATTAGTTAGATTGATTAAGTCAATTACTTAGGTTAATTACATTTAATATTACATTAATTTTTATAAAAATATTTTTAATAAATTAATTTTAAACAAATGGGCCTCATATGCCTTGTGACTCTAAGGAACCCATAACATATTAAAATATTATAAGTTTCTATGGCATCAATGACAAAAGACAGACAACGTTACATCTCAATCACCTTTTCTATTAGTGCAAGGTCTAATTTAAACATTTTAAAAACAGTATGGTTTAACCTAAATGCTCTAAAATATTAAAGTTTAATTTGTCATCTTAATCAAACTTTAGAGTCATTTTTTCCCTTTTAGCCATATATCAATTAATATAAGAGCATGAAACTTTTTTTCTTATAAAACCTTAATATGTTAAAGGCGCATAATACTTTCACTGCCTTGTAAAATATTCCTAGGCTAACTATGTATCCTTACCAAATTAGTTTGGACCTATTTAAAATAATAACTGAAAAAAGATTGCTAGAGCCTTGTGGTGCATATGCCTTTCATAATAAATACAAGTATATTGACTTATTAATGATCCACTTTTAATATCAAAAGTTAAAAAAGATGTGGGATGTTGAGTTTCTTAAAAAAAAAACTCTTTTGGGCCTCATCCATACTCATGATCTTGTCTATACTCTTTTCTAATTTCAAATCATCAGCACTGGACTTATCTTATTGCTTTAACCAATAAACCAATCCAGGTTATAGACCAAGAAAATTTTAAATGGGTCCTTCACCTAAGATTGTAAATCTTTGAGTATGGGTTATTCCCTCCTTCTTGACCAAATTGTGTGCCCATGTACTTGAGTTGCCCCGTATTGTTATTTTGCATAAAAAATCAATCAATGGTAATATGATTATCTTGTCCGCATAATTTGCATCTATGCTAAATTGCTTTAACTGAAACGAATGAGGAGGCTTTTAGGTTGTTCAATTGTTTTGTTAATTATCAGCCTATAATTCTATCACTGAATCGACAATAATGACTTCCTCCTGATCTCAGAAAGTTGACTATTGTCTACTTCTATACAATGCCTAAAGATAATTATTATTCATCATTTGAGTATGAATGAAAAGAGCCTTATCCTAATGATGTAAGCTTAATTGTTTATACATTCGCTTCTTAACACTTAGTGATTATTGTTATGAAATGCTTAAGATACTCATTTTAGTTCATATTTGATTTTAGGTACAATTTGAAAGCATAAAAGCTAAAATAGTTAAGAGCATATTTATTGAGCCAACATTTTGATCTTCAAACTCAATTACCCTTATGGATCAAGAAGGAGATGGATTAGGGTGAGGATTGGACAAGAAATCACAAGAAAAACAACAATTTGGCAAAACTTGGGATATACACTGTCGTGTATGCAATTGGAAGACACATGTTAGACCGTGTATCCAATCTTTTATCTTCACGAGGTTCATATTTTTTTACTTATATGGTTTGATACACGGTGTCTATACCCAGAAACCTAATTTTTTTTATATAAATAGAACATTTTGACTATAAATGAAGGAGGAATTGTTTTGGAACTTCTTTAAAGGGCAGAGAACTTACTCTTTAGAGACCCATGGAGGGCTAAGCTTCCTCAATCCAGTTCGGAGGTGAAATCAACATCGAGGATTGCATTTAATCATATCTTCATTGTGTATCATTGTTCTATCTCTCCTTAAGCATTGTTTACGTTATTCTATTTCTATTGATTTGGGTATTCATGTATTTTTGTTATCATTTAATTGTTTATGCATAAACCCATTGCTATAATCTAAAATACAATACATAATTGTTGTGATATAGGTTCATTTGTTGAAATAAATGGTGTTAAGTCATTAGGGATAACGTAATATAGATTAAATGACTCAAGCTTGTCTGGTTATTGACTAGATTGATATGTTTTCTTTATTTATAATGTAGCTGTCCAACTAAATCTAGAGAGCTTATTTCACGTTATTTGACAGTTAGGTTTAGTTAAAGAGCTTATTTTAATTAAACACGATCTAAGAGAAAATTGAGGTTAACAAAGCTCATAGGTAATCTAAGATTAATAGTTCTAAAAGAGGTATGAAAATAATAAGACAATGATGTATGTTTAATTGTGTATAGGCTAAGATTGAATCGAGAACCGAATCCTAAATACATTCATCATTTTTACCTATTTGCTTTAATTTACTTTTGTTAGTTTAATTTCACTTTATTTTATTATTCGAAATCAAACCAAACCCCCTGTAACTGAAACGTTAATGCTTTTCATTCCGAAAGCTTTACACACACTCTCTGTGGGATCGACCTAGACTTATCACTAGCTATGATTTTAAGTTTAGTTATTTTGTGTAGTGTTAGCGCGCTACCACCGAACAGTATCTTTTGACATATTATTATATCGGAAGGTATCACATATTTCTAAAATATTTACCACATGAGTGCTAGGATCCTTGTTACTCAACTTATAAAACTATATGTTAGTTTGTAGAACTTTGTCTAAGGTATTCAGAAATTAATTTTAATTAAATTTAAATAAAATAAATAATAATACAAAGTAAATAAGCAAATAAACAACGAACTACAAAAAAGTTAGGGTATTGATCAAGATGGAGTACTTAGGACTTATTCTTTCCTTACTTTGTTTCCTTTAATATTGTTAATCCAATTATGTTTTTGATCTTGGATTTCTTAAGGTATTGATTACTCTCTCTCACAAGATCTAATCAATTAACCTTAATTGAATTCAAAAATTAAAAATTTTTAATCTCTCAATTCACAAAACTTTCCCTCACATTTTTCAATTAGATCTGAAACTATTTATTGGATAATTAATTTCTCAAACAAGATCTCTCTTTGAATTATTATTAACTTGATAATTACGAGTCTATTAAACTGCTAACTCTAGTTGTCCAATCTAACGTTTATTACTTTTGACTCATTCTCTCAATTTGTTGTCAAGTTGAAGCATAATCAAATATTAAAAACATCCAATATATATTGCAATCAACAACAAATAAAGTCAAAACATAATTCCAGAATAAATCCTAATCTCAAATTTAAAACTTCATAAACATTTTTAATATGTTAGAATTCAGATTACATAACAAGAATAATGAAATCACTAAAGGAAAAGAAGAAAAACACTGTTAAGGTCTTGATCTAGAAAGTTAGAATTCCTAGATTTTCTTGATTTCCCATATCTAATCCTCTTTGATTCAATGGTTGTGCTACTTTTTTTAGTGTATTCCATGTCCTTATTAGTTCTTTAGGGTTTAGGAGGTGTAAAATTGGATTTTTCCACTTTATTTTGTTCCAAAAGTATCCACAAAACTTAAAATAAATGAAAAAATTCACATCTAGACAGTCTTTATCAAGATC
Organism: Erythroxylum echinodendron; assembly: GCA_027575705.1. NCBI lineage: Eukaryota > Viridiplantae > Streptophyta > Magnoliopsida > Malpighiales > Erythroxylaceae > Erythroxylum > Erythroxylum echinodendron. Next base: position 30,007,822 of record JANZXR010000002.1, read on the forward strand.
ACGCTCCTAAGATTTTCCTCTCTATCATTATCATGCGTTATGAGGCACCATTGTGATAGATGCCATGTAGCCTTATAAGCACACTTATGATACCCTTTAAATAGCTTTCATCTTCTTCGTTTTTCAATTGTTTGATTTTTAACACTCACAAATAAATAAAACACCTCACGAAACATAAATTAAGATTGGAATCATGTTTTAAACCATAAAAACACTTAGAATACAAATAAAAATTTATAGTAACACGATTCTGAACCTATATATACCAAATCATCTAATAAACAACTAAAAACACATTAAAAAACCTTGGAAAACATAATATAGACTATAACTATTAGGTAGCTCAACTTCTAGTTACTCAAAGGACTCTCTGCTGATAGTAAGCAGAGCTACTGAAATAGGTAGGACATCTTCGGTTAAGCAATTAGGAAGGATCGAGACTACAATTGCATAGATGGGAGAGTTGCTGTTGTTAATGGCGAGCCATCAAGGCATTATTCTCCAACCTCTCCCATCTAGCGAGGGTACTTTCTCAACAGCTCCGCTACCTAATTAGGATCATCAACTCAAGGACCCTCCTTTGTCGGAGCAACCTAGATCACATTATGAGGGAGATGCTTGACTATTGTATATTCTTTCTTTTTCTTTATCAATTGTGTATATTTCTTATTTTCTTTTCATTATTATTTTGTTTTATCTAACATTTAGTTCATGGTAGTTTTGTTTCTTAATTTTATGTGTTATTTTTATTTATGTTTATCATTTTATCCCTTTTTTGTTTATGGTTTGTAAGGATGATAATTTAATGTTGGATGGACAATCCCAAATCGAAAAAATTATACTACTCAAGAAAGTACCAACTCAACTTTCTTACTTATTCTATATGCTTACATTGTGTATATTGGGAACAGTGTACAATTTTAAGTATGAGGAAGGGTTTAATGATATTACTGATTTTCTTAAGATTATTATAATCTGGGTTATTAAATTTTATTAACTGATATCTGAATTAGTTTAAATTTTTCCATCACTAGTTTATTTTATTATTGAATATTTAAGTGAATTAGTATGTAAAAAGATGATATTTTGAATAAACTTGCTTTTCTAAGTCATATTTTTAATAATAATTGAGCTAGTCAAATTGGATGAAAATTGCATATTATTTACAAAATATAACCAATTTTTTCTGTGAGCTTTTAAGCCTAAGAGTAAATTTTCATAAAAGTTTAAGCTCTTTTAATTCTTGCTTATGTGTTATCATGCATAGTTGAATGATTTTAGAACTTGCCTTTATTATTCATATTGAGATCATATTTGTTAATTAAATTAGAAGCATTGAAATGATAAAGGCACTTAGATTCAACATTTATTTAAGCCTATTTCTTTGATAATTACCATATTTTTTATCCTTCAGGAATAATCAAGTTTGAGCCTTAGCCTTTTTCATTAATTATAACTCCATTATTAACTGTTATCCTATTTTTCTTCGAAAGCCTTTTTATTATTTTGACCTAAAGGTTATTTACACTACTTGAATGTTCAAAACTTGAAATTGTGAAAGGTCTAATAATTCTTTAATTGTGGTACATGATGAATGTTTGAAACTATTTTGACAAAAATGCACGTATAGAAAAAGAAAAAGGTAGAGTACTAATAGATTTGTAATTGAAGGACCTACATATTGTGAACAAGTTTCTGGTAATGTTCTCCTTAGTAAATTTCCTTTAAATCAACCCTTTTTATTATCAATCATACCATACCTAAGCCCTATTATAACCCTATAAAGACCTTTTGATTTTTGTTTCTAGTTTACATATAAGTGATGGAGATGTGATAATATTGCTAGCCTGTGGTAAAAGTTCTACTATGCATTAATATGAGAGTTTGATACTTTTCACTCTCAGTACTTGAGTGCATTAAGTGAAATCTTAGTGAAGGCGTAAAGGTTTATACTTTTGATTTCAATAAGATTATGAAGCGATGAATATTGACTTATGAAGTTAGTTTTAAAATAACTTGATTTCATGTGCATATTAATTTGATTAATATGATATGATGATTAAGAGTATGAATGGACAAGTTAAGATTAATTAAGGATAGATGTTTGTAAAGTTAATAATTTTGATTATGATTTTCTTAAGGACAAGCAAAAACTTAAGTGTAGGGATGTTTGATAGATGCATACTTGACTATAGTCATACATCCATATTTGCTGTAGTTTGCTTAATATTTTATGGTTTTATTGTATATTTAGTACTTAATTCTCTCCAAGTGCATTTATAGGTCACAATTGCCTTCATAGACTAAAAGAAGAAGAATTCGGATGAAAACATAGCATAAATTGTTTTTAAAGCATATTAAAGATACATGATCGTGTGTGTGCCTGTATAAGTCTCAGTGCTAATGTAAAATCACAACTTTTGGTGTTTTTGAATATACATGATCTGTCACACTCCTATATAGCAGACCGTGTATGTCCTAAAAACCCTAAATTTCACTATAAAAGAAAATAAGTGGAGGAAAACTAAAGGGATCCAAGTTTTACAATAGAATTAAGACATAAAACATCCAGAGAGGTGACGATTTTGATCTAGACATAAGGAAAAAATGAAGTTACATTAAAGGAGATTTGATAGAAGGTTGCATCCATAATAAACTTTCAAGAAGATTCAATAGAATAGAAAGGGAGATTTAGAGTTAATGAACTCTTTGTTTGTTATTAGTTTTTCTGTATGTTTATATTTTAGTTCATTTTCTATTATAAATGACTAAAGCTTTTTAGTATATAGGTGTGTTGAACCCTAGTTTGTGATACAATATGCCTTAATCTTTTATTCAACGGAATTATTGTGATTCAATTATATGTTTTATGTTTGTTCTAATATATTCGGAATATTAGTTCATGATTTGATTTCATATAATTGAGATTGAGAAATCCTTTGTATAAATAGATCCACTATAATTTAAAGGAATTGATTGTAACCTAAAGATAAGTCGACATAAATCCTCTACATCAAGGTTAAACTTAATAGTAGAATTCACAAATTGATAAAGCAATCCTAGGAAGTTAAACTACAAAGATTTCTATTAATCAACCTATGGATTAGTTGTCATTAGTCTCAACAGAGTTATTAACATAAGACATGAATTTTTACAGTCTAATGATTAATAAAATAATTGCATAAAAGATTAATTAATTAATAATTCTTGGGGGGGATTCATCACTAAGTAATTTCCTTTGTCCTTTGCATTCATTATTGTTCACAATTTTAGTTCATCAGTTTAAGTTTTTATTTTTATTTAAAAAACTAAACATCCGATTTCATAGGCTAGATAATATGAGAAGGGTAATTATTAGTATCTATTATCTTCGTAAGATCAACTCGTACTTAACTGTGCTTAGTATCTCTACATCGTGCACTTGTAGTTAATTCAATAATGATATATATATATAAAATATCAATCAAAGCATAAACAAAAAAGTATATTTCTTATTAAGAGTAATCAAGCTATGATAGATGTAGCATTGAAGTTTTGTTGAAGCACAATAATTAGTTACCGTAAGCTTAAAAGTAAGAGGATTTGATCTATGCTTATAAAACAAAGAGGAAAATATGGGTCTTTTAATAGTAGCCCAACATGGGTAAAACACGTAGATAGCAATAGCCAATTCATCACTCGGAGCAAATCGAGAAAGAGTGCAGACTGTAGATAAAATTGAAGCAATCTAAATTTTGAGCATATACCCTAAAATAATCTACTTGAAAATGTGTCTGCATGGAAGTGAAAAAATGAAAGACGTCATAATTATTCCCTTAATTTCTATAATACAATCACAAGTCAATAGGAAAGTTGAAGAGAAAAGAGGCCATGAATGCCCTGCCCACTATAATTTGTTGTTTCGTATGTTTCTTTAGGAAACACTTTTATTATCTTCCATGAGTAGCATAGTATCCACTTTCCAACAAGCCTACAAAATCATCCTTCTCAAGAGTGGTTTCAAGCTCAACGTCGGATGGTCTTCTAGGGATTTCTTCATGAATGGTCATCTCTTATATGTACTCTTGTATAAATCCTAACAAGTCTAAAACCCGCTGATGTTTTTGCTTTTAAGAAATGCACGATAGACATCAAACTTGAATTGTTTTCCAGTGTAATAACTCCATCTTCCCAAATGAATTTATCCAATCAATCATTTTCTTCTTCTAATCTCTTAAACTCAGCATTGAGATAGTCAAGATGTTCTTACAGACTTGATATTTTATTAGATTATTCAAGATGTTCTTGTTGGGCTTTCACTCCAATTCCGTGTGAGCTGTGAGCCCACTGATTAGTGAAGTAAACCGATTCAGTAATACCTAGGATGATCACAATGATCTCCTAGACAGTATTACCATTTCACGTAAAATTTCAGTTGACCGGAGGGGTCACAAGCGGTCCCTCTTAAAAGTCGACTTTCTAGACAGAAGTTACGTACACGGTGTATTTATCACAACTTCACCCGCAGCGGAATGCCTCCAAATATTGACTGAAACTTGACCTGTTGAATCCTCCAGCATAATAATCACAGTAAAATAGAACAATTATTGTGAATAGTAACTATGGTAAATAGTAATTCGTGAATAGTATCTACTGTAAATGACAGATAAAAGTAACAACACCGAGAATTTATGTGGAAAACCTCCTAAATAATTAGAGGGAAAAACCACGAGACCGAGCCCGTAAAATTTTTACTATATGTGTGGAGAAAATTTCTTACAATTACTCAAATTTCTCACCCACTAGAATATGATTACAATTCTAGCAATCCTCGTATTTTAACGCTCTATTTTTACCTCACACCTCTCTATGGATGTAATCCAAAGTACAAAAAAAAACTCACTTGAAACTCAACACAACAAAGCTCACTCAAAAACTCTCTCTTTTGTTGCTTGTTTTTCTTCTCTTGTTGTGTTTAATGTTGCAAAACTCAAGCCTATTTATAGGCTTCAAAGAACATGATTTTGTGGTTTCATATTAGGCCACATCTTCAACCATCCAACACCACAATTTATGCTCATGATTATAATGGTTGTTGTAATAATGAGAAGAACAACAACTAGTGGTTGGACCCATCAGTTCTTAACGACGATATTTTATTAGATTATTACATATCTATATCCCTCAACTCAGCCAACTCCTTAAACAACTTTTCACTGCCTTTATGGGCATATCCCAGGGGCCAATTTAGCTTTTAGAAGTTAAGGCTACATGTTTATTGCAAATAGATATGGCCCTAAGACCCTATAAGAGCAAACAAAAAATAACATTGAAATTTCTAAGACTTGTGGTGAGAAGTAGGTCAGGTACAGACTAAGAGGCAGAACATATCTTTACTCTATGACGATAAAGGAACAAGTGATTTGAAGTTTAGATATTTGATAAAGTTGTAACTTCAGAGCTTATAGGAGTAGCTTTATTATTGACAGGAAATGAAAGCAAAAAATGTAAAATGATAAATGAGAAATGTTAAAGGGAAACTAACGTCCAACTAGTTTTGTAATAAATTAATAATTTTAATATTTTAGGGTCATTTTTTAAAATTTCAATTCGTATTGTAAAATTAAGAAAAGTTTGTGGCTTTTTTAATAATTTACCCTAAAATAATTGTATAAAATAGTGATTAACGATGCAATTACATATGCCCAAAATAAGCATTTATTTCATTTACTTCCCCCGGTATGTACGATACTAACTTTAATATCCAAAACCATAATTCCTGGTCTCTTTTTAGCAAGCAAGCAACGTACAAAGAAATTATATTCACCCTCTTCCAAAGATTGTTATATTGAAACATTCAGTAATCAGTGGATCCACTTCCTCACGTTGAGAATTGACGCTTTTGTGAGACTTTGAATGGCTTGGTTCTTCAACTATGGTTTCCAGCAATGGCTTCTTGGATCTTGTCATGGACCTCCTCAACAGAAACTCAGGAGTTGCGAGCTCTTCGACACCATCCAAACTCAGCCTTAGCACTGACGCGGATACCCGGGCGGTAGCTTCCTGAGAGGCCCCACCACTAGTAGACTCTGGCTGAACCTTAATATTTCCAGTGCACAAAACCCTTTTGGCAATTGAGTTGGCGGTGAGGAAAAGAGCTCCCAAATCATCAGCAGTGACCAGAGAATGCTTTCTTCGCATAGGAAACATGATGTAAACGCTAGCCCTTTTGAGATCATCCTCCGCATTCAGACAACAGAATCTGGCTCCGACTTTTAGGGACTTGGCATTGATGATGAAGAAATTTGGAGCCTCCATCATGAGTTCAGCAGCTTTGGTGGGTTTGTGTAATAGTCTGACTTCTCCGGTTGGGAATATGACTGTGGTGGACTTTGATATGTTTATGGGCAGAACACATGGATTTGATAAACTGCAAGTTATTCGGTTTCCCATCACTATGATCAGTCACTAAAACCAGAGAGATCCAAGAAACAATCTTGTTGCTTATGCCTAAATCACAAGGTCTTAAGATTTTGGGAGGGGTTGAAGGGTATTCATACGATATATACTAGGAATAATTTGGAGTACGTTAATCTATTGAATGTCACATATATCATCTAAGTGATGGACCTAATGGAAATTGTATTACTATAAAGAATGAATTGGTAGAAAGTGTACATTTACAATTTACGTAAATCCAAACAAATAATAGATAAAAGGAATGCTATATTGATTGTATCGAAAATTCCACCACATTCTACGGCGCTGCGTGCCTTGTAAAATTATGCACAGACTCGAGTGTACGTCTCCAGCAATTTTTAATAGAAAAGAGAACGAAAAGACCGTACGCTTTGGTAACAACGACGAAAGGGGATATAAAAAATAGGTTAACATGTCTACAGCGGTTTTGTCCACATTGTAGACCCTGTGTTAGTATAACGGTATTGATTCTTAGTAACAGATCATTTGTATCACTTTTGCTGCTCTAATTCTGTTTGAATCTATCTCCTTTAGATATTTATGTGAGGCTCATAAAAATATATGGACACTATAAGAAAATAGTAAATTAGAGACGGAAATTACCGACGGAATCGGGAAATATTTCGTCGGTATACAAAATGACCGACGGAATAAACCGACGGTCAAAAACGCCAGAGGTTTGGCCGTATCTAAATTCACCGACGGAACTTTTGTCTACCGTCGGTAATTTTACC
>JANZXR010000002.1:30025524-30037694 GCA_027575705.1 Erythroxylum echinodendron
GTTTCATTAATCCTGAATTTGTTGAGGGAGTTGAAGCTTTTATTCATTATGCATGTTCTCAACCTGCATATATGGATGGGCCAAAGATTAGATGTCTATGTAAAAAATGAAAACACATTCGTTTCTTTCCTATTGATGAACTGAACGGGCATTTGTTGAGAAGAGGGTTTGTCTCCAATTATTTTCAGTGGACATGACATGGGGAATCGTTGATTTTTAGCACCTCAAGGAGTAATGAAGCACAATCGTCAATTAGATTCAATGAGTTTCAAGGGGGGATTGGATTTATAACAAATAATGTGGATGTAAATGAAAATCCTTACATGCAAATGGTTTATGAAGCACGCGGTTATAACTTTCAGGAAAACATAGAAAATCTTAAAGAAGAACCCAACCCTCAATCCAAACAGTTTTTTGACTTACTACACTTAGCTGACCAAGAACTATGGCCAAATTATGAGACAATGACTCAATTGTCTTCAATTGCTCGTATCTTGAATATAAAGTCTAAAGGGCATATTTCTAATCATAGTTTTGATAAAATTCTTGGATGGTATAATGAATCATTGCCTCCTAATCACACAATGGTTAATAGTTTATAGAATATGAAGAAACTTGTTAGGGGTCTTGGTTTATCTATTGAAAAGATTGATTGTTGCAAATTGAGATGTATGTTGTATTAGGGTGATGATGTGAAATTACAAGAGTGTAAATTTTGTGGTCAATCTAGGTTCAAGCGGATGTATTACCTCCCACTAGCTCCGAGGCTTCAAAGATTGCATGCTTCTGATATTACTGCGTCTCACATAAGATGGCATAATGAACACGAACAGGCAGATGGAATAATGAGTCATCCATCAAATGCATTGGCATGGAAACATTTCAATGACACCTATTATGAGTTTGCAGCTGAAAGTTGAAATGTTAGGTCAGGATTGTTGACGGATAGATTTCAACCTTTTGGTCAATCTGGCCAGCAATATTCATCATGGCCAGTCATAATTACTCCTTATAATTTGCCTCCATTGATGTGTATGAAAGAGGCATGTGTGTTCTTGATAGTGATTGTACCAGGACCTACAAATTGAAAGCATGAAATTGATGTTTTCTTATAACCATTGATATATGAATTGCAACATTTTTAGGAATATAGTGTTCAGACTTGGGATGTGTCTCTGAAACAAAATTTTATGTTGAGAGTAGCTTTGATGTGGACAATTAGTGATTTTCTGACATATGACATGTTATTTGGATGGAGCACAGCATGAAAAATGGCTTGTCCTTATTGTGGCAATGATTCTGATGCATTTTATCTTCCAAATGGGGGCAAAATACGTTGGTTTGACAGCCACATAAAATTTCTTACTCCAGATCATCCATTTAGGGCAAAATATGTTGGTTTGACAACCACAGAAAATTTCTTACTCCAGATCATCCATTTAGGAGTAATAAACAAAAGTTTATTAAAAATAGGATGGTAAAAACAGTTCATCCCCCTGACAAATCTAGTGAAGAGATATTGCAGGAGATTGAGAAATTAGGCTTGTTGAAAGTTAAAGAATTTGAAGCTGATGAAATTAATACAAGCATTAATAGAAACTTGGCTGGAGAAAACGAAGCATCTTTTGGGATTTGCCATATTGGAAAACTAATTTGATATGTCATAATCTAGATGTGATGTATATTGAAAAAAATATTTTTGACAATTTGTTCAATACCATAATGAATATTGAAGGAAGGACAAAAGACAATGCAAAATAACGAGTTGACTTGAAACTTTTTTGTAAAAGGAATGGGCTCCATAAAGATCTTCGGACTGGTAAATATCCGAAAGCATATTACACTTTGGACAAAAAGTAGAAGGAAATATTGTGTGAATGGTTGAAAATTCTAAATTTTCTGATGGTTGTGTTTTAAACTTAGTAAGGTGTGCGAACATGCGGAAGTATAAATTATTTGGGATGAAAAGTCATGATTGTCATGTGTTTATGCAAAGGCTAATTCCAATTGCATTTTGAGAGTTGTTACTGAAGAAGGTTTGAGAAACAATAACAAAATTAAGTTTGTTTTTCAAAAATTTAACATCAATTAAAATTAAGTTGGCTAAAATGGAAAGATTAGAAAGAAAAATTCTAGTAATTTTGTGTAAGTTAGAAGTGATAGTTCCTCTAAGCTTCTTTGACTATATAGAGCATCTACCTATTTACTTAAGACACGAGGCTAAACTACCCGATCCAGTCCAAGATCGTTGGATGTATCCATTTGAGAGATACGTAATTCAAGAAAAATGATTGTAATTGAAATCATATTATCGTGTTTTCATAACTAAATTCGTATAACCCTATTCGCTCATATAGGTATTTGCATCATTTGAAGAAAAATGTGAAGAACAAGGCTAGAGTTGAAGGTTCGATATGTAATGCTTATTTAGTGGAGGAAGATAGTACATTTTGTTCACATTATTTTGAGTCACATGTTCACACAAAAGAAAGGAAAATTCCTCGTAATGACGATGGGGGATGAAGTAGTTATGCTAATGGTAACTTATCTATTTTCATATATCTTGAACAGTCATATGGACATTCAATAAGAAGAATGTTAACAGAAGAAGAAATTGAGGCTGGCCATGGTTACATTTTATTGAACTGTGAAGAGGTTCAACCTTTTGTGCAGTCACTATCAAGTGATTATTTTGGTTTTGAAATTTAGTGTTATTCATAACTGGAATACATAATAATGTTTTAGATTATACGAGGAATTGTTACATGAGATTATGCCCGACAAATCACAGGATGATATCAATGAAGAAGTTAGAAGATACTTTCCTCGATGGCTTGAGCAATTCGTAAGTTTTTACTTACAAATATTGAAATGATTTAATTATAAGATTTAAGTGTTTAAATGACATAGTATATTGTTTAATATGATATTTTCTTTTCTGTAAGCCTTAGAAAATTTAATAGAGAACAAGTTCATATATGATCTTGCGAAGGGACCTTTGTGAACTGTTAAATCATATTTGGTGTATTTCGTTAATGGATACAAATATCATATAGAACATCATGGTCATAACATGGAAACAATAAATAGTAGAGTTTGCATACAAGGAGAATTGACTGATTACTATGGCAAAATTATTAAGATACTTGAAATTAAGTACCCTGCATTGCCAATAAAGCGAACTGTGATATTTAAGTGTGAGTGGTTTGATTCAACTCCAAATATTGGTACAAAAGTGTATAGCTGATACAATGTAGTTGAAATCAACAAGCGAAGAAGATTTCGACATTTTAAACCTTTCGTGTTGGCAATGCAAGCGATCTAGGTGTATTATGTCCCTTTTCCTAGCTTACGACAAGATAAGTCAAATTGGTTGGTTGTTTGCAAAGTTAAACCTAGAGGTGTTTTGAATCACGTGGAAAAGGAAAACAGAGAATTAAAAGTGAAGCATTTCAAGAAGAGACTTATGAAATAAATGCATTTATCATATATGAGGATAATGAACCTTTAAAAGATCCATATAATGAATATATTGAAATTTTATCTTGAGAGGATGAGGAGGGCCAAAGATCTGAAGAAGAGCCTGAATTTGATTCAAATTCTTCAGAACAAGAAGATGATTTTGATTTATAATTAAGTGATGATAACGATGAATTTGTGTTTGTAATGAAATATTATATGAACAAATCAATTATTTCCTTTCCAATTTATTGTATAAATTATTGAAATGAAATTGTAATATTTCTACAAACTTAATCAAATATTAATTTCAGGTTAAAATATGGCACCAAAGAGAAGACAGGATATTCCGCGACTAAGATTCAGACCACAATTTGGAGGTACTTTGACAGATGAGGCTATATCATCTACCATTTCTATATCATTTCCTACCCCTATACCAACAGAGATATCAGGGGTAAACAATACGGATGAAGCAGACAGCCGCCAACCTGGAGCTGAGGGACCCTATGGACGAAAATACATCATAATTGTCAATAATATGTAAGTGAAATTACATGACCCATTATGTTTATAATTAAGTTTAAAATTTAAAAATGGTATAAATTTATTTGTTTTTATATTAGGTTATTTCCATTTGAACCCTGTTCAAGAAACATGACATCAAAATTCAAAGAGAAGATTGATCCTTAGGGCTATGTATAGAAGAATATCTCTTAGGCGACAAAGGAATTTTACTATCATGAGTTTGAGGTATGACAAAAAATTATTAATTTCTTTTATAATTAACATTTTAATACATTAATTTGATAAATATTATTACATAAAAAGTATTTATTGAATATTTTTCCTTTTGTTACAGAACGAATTTTTTTGAGATTCTCAATTTGACGAAATCATCTATAGAAAATAGGAGAGACGAGCGAGTACACGTTATCATTACTTTATTGCTATGATATACAGGGCAGGTGTACGACCGCCTTACATTTATGAAGAAATATGGAGTCATTGGCTATAATATTAGACATTTTCTGAGGCCATGCCCGTTTCACAGTATAATTCAGCCAATAGATGTGGAGGACCAGAGGGAGAGAGTCTTTCCGTACATACTAAAGGATGTATTACCTACCAAGAACATGTAGAGAGACTTGTAAGTATCCATAATTTACAATTATATTCTCATTTCTTCCCTTTACTATATTTTAATTGAATTTAATATGTTAAAATTTGGAATGAAAATATGTGTTTCTTATTGAGAATGATAATGTTATAAATGTCTGGTGTCATATATGGCTGTGTTTTTCAGTTTTTTTTGTTCAACAGGGGGTAGATATTATAAAAATAGACAAAACTATGTCGAAATTTTTATAAATTCTAATTCACTTATAATTAATATTTTATTCTTATGCAGGAAAAGTATATGGACATGAGGCCTACACCTTGTCAGCTATTTCTGTACACTCATACTAAGAAGCATGACGGTGTGACATTCGTCAACAGTCGATGTAGAGAACTCAATGTATATGAAATTTATGGTTTAATATTAATAATGCTTAATAATTATCACTTACTAAAATAAACATTACTTTCTGATAGGACGAAATGAAGAAAGTATTAAACGGTGGTCTCAGCAATCTGAAGAAGTTGATGAGAATGAAAATTATCTTCATACAGTGGTTAGTAGGGACCGTTATGAGAGGATATTCAGCTTAAGTTCATTTGCGAACACATGTTATTCGCAATCCTCTATGTCCAGTACAGCAACATCTAGTAGACAGTTCACCACTAATGAAGTGCAAGAGCTTCAGGGCACAGTGCAAACATTGGCAACTCAGTTGCAACAGTCGATGTAGTACATCGCTCAGCTCCGTCAGGACATGGATGAGTTGAAGGGTAAGGATAGCACTTCATCGCACCAATTAGAGGATCCATCGTCTCCAGATTAATAGTGTACTTTTGGTCATTTAATTTGTATTACAAATACTTATTATGTACAATGCAATGTTTATATTATCAATTAAGATATTTTAAATTTTAATCATCAATAAAATTTTTTATTTAAGCAAATTTAATGTATGCTATAAATTTATAAATGTTAAAATTATGCATTAACCATAATCTAAATATATTGATGTTATATATTACATTTTTAAAAAAATTTTGTTGTTCATTTACCAACAAAAACAACATCTGTCAGTAAAGTGATCTTTATTTACTGATGGTCTATTCGCAAATCTATTGGTAATCACAGAGGGAATAACCGATTCCCTCGCAATTTTTATCGACAGAATAACATATCCATGGGTAACCTCTTAGCAAATTTACCAACGGAATATTTCATACCGTCGGTAAATATTTGGACGGAATATAACCGACCATCGCTAACCTTTGCTGACAGTCAACCAAAGTATAAACCGTAGGTATACTTACCGACGGTAAGAAACATTTTGTTGTTAAATTTAACTACAAAAAAAGTTTTCGTCAATAATTATTAGCTACGACCCTTTTTACGACGCCTTTGTCCGTCAATAAATTCCGTCAGTAATATATCTTATCGACGGAATATTTACGTGTTCTGTTAGTAATGTCCGTCCCAAAATGTTATTTTTCTTATAGTGTACGTCAAGCTAATGACGTTAACTAAGCACTACTTGGGAGGCAACCCAAGAATTATGATAAGTTTTATTTTTATTTTTTATAGGGAGTGAATTATTGGAACTTTATAACTGAAAGCATCTCCAAATTTCTTCACCACCTCAATCATCATAACGGGTTTATGCCCTAACCATTGTCTTTTTATTTTTATTTTTATTTTGTTCTTATGTTTTTCTTGCTATTTGTTTCTATTCACACCTTATGTGTTAATTGTTCTTCTTATATTAAGGATAATGTGTTATCCAAATGTAAGGAGGGTTGTGTGCATTGTATATTTTTATTTTGAGTGTGAATTTTGCATGTTGTATGTTGGTCTTGTTTAGGTTTTAAGATGTAACTCGTGTGAATGTGTCAATGGTTAGGACTTAATAGATTCAATTTAGCTTTGAACATAGTCTTTTAGGTTTTAAAGATTTATTAGCTTGTAAAATTAGTATCCTAGGTCACTTTGATTAAATATACATGTTAATTAGGATATGATGATAGTTTGTTCACCCTAGGAATTTTCCATATATTTATAATTTTAGGTTTATTGAATAAGTAGTATCATTAGTATCCTTTCATAAGAATGATTAGCTAAAGAAATGAGGTAGGCAATAAAATATGAAAAAATTATGTGTATATCTTAAATAAATAACTATTCTGCTAGCCTTCATGTTGTTAATAAAGCTAGTAGCCAGTTGAGAATGTGATCTAGCTGAGTAACTGGGGGATATTCATCACAAATATTTGCCTTTGCGTTAAAAGGATATAATGACATTCTAACCAAGCAAATTAATAAAGCATAACCTAGTTGAGTAATCGGGAGATATTTATTATAAACGTTTGCCTTCGCATCAAAAAACTAGGTCGACGTCAATGAAAACTAATAAAAAAAGTGTTTTGATAAAAAAAACATATTGATCTTTATGAATAGCTTGAATTTTCATGAAAAAGCTACTTAGAGATAGTTATAGTTTTGATTAACTAAATAATTATCAATGTATATGTGCAAGTGATGAGGGTGAATGAATTTGACATTAACGGTCTTGATTAGTATGTATATTTAGTCCGAAGTATTTAGCCATAGATTTCATAAGTTAATAAGTTATTGCAACTTGAAGGATTGTGTTTGAATTTAAATTAGTTTTGTGAAGTTCTATGCCATTGTAACATTATTGCATGTGTGTGCTTATATGTGTTATTGTTTGGTGTTTTGTGTTCATTTTTTGTTTTATTTTGCTTGAGAATAAGTAAAAGTTCAAGTGTGAGGATGTTGATAGTTATAGGTTACATTATGTTTTAGTGGGTAATTTAGTATGTTTTTTATTGCTAATTAGATGATTTGTGCATATTTCGGTTTATAATTGTGTCATTTTGATTATGTGTTTATTTTTTTGAATGTTATATCGTTTAGAGCATGTCATCGAGTTTTAATTTTGTATATTTGAGGTGTTTTGATGGGTTCGTTAGTGTTTGAGATCAGGTCAAGAGATCAGATAAGATTTGGATAAATCTCGGAAGAGGAGTCAAGGCCACGATCATGACTACATGACAGAAGCAACCCAGGCACGATAACAGATGCAAGGACTACTCCCGAATTCATTTTTTGAAGGTTATTTTAGACATTTCAGTCCTGGTAAAACCTAGTCTTTACCCTAAAAAGCCCTAGGACTATAAAAGACAAAAGAATGGCCTAATCTAAAAGTTCTTTCATTTGCCATTTGAGGAAAGAACCAAGGAAGAGGAGAGACGAAGGGAGAAGGAGTTGCTACCACTCTAGTCCTTCCAAGTGAACTTCTTCATTTCACCTTGTTATTTCTTTTATTTGATGTATAAGATGG
Organism: Erythroxylum echinodendron; assembly: GCA_027575705.1. NCBI lineage: Eukaryota > Viridiplantae > Streptophyta > Magnoliopsida > Malpighiales > Erythroxylaceae > Erythroxylum > Erythroxylum echinodendron. Next base: position 30,033,462 of record JANZXR010000002.1, read on the forward strand.
ATATGATGATGATCAATTTAGGTTTAAGGATGTTCTAAACTCTTTTAGGGATTTATTTTTGAATCAATGTTAATTTGATTGCTTTTGGTGTTAATGTGTTGGTATTGTGATTGTTTGTCGTATTTGCATGCTTCGGTAATAAATCGAGAGAGTGAACCTATAGCAAAATGATTAGGTTGGGAAATGGAAGTTAAATAATCTAATAGATGACATAAACAATCAAATAGATAATTTATACGAAGAAAGATCTTGTGTAAGAACCCAATTGTGTATTAGAGTGCTTAAGATCTAATTAGATTTGTGGGCTATTTGGTAATTGAGAGATTGCAAATTCTTTAATTCAATTCAATTAGGGTTTATGATTTAGGGTTTAAATATTAAAACTTGAGAGAGAATAACTCAACCTTTGAAATTCTAGGACCGATACCGAATTAACTGAAAAATAATCAAGTTAATCTTCCTTATGTGATTTTCGAGTTATCAATTGGTTGTGCTCAATTGTAATTTCCTTGCATTAATTTAGAATTTCAATTTTCAATCTATCTATATTCAATTGCTTATTTTCTGCTTATTTTTATTTTCATTTTAGTTACACTTTTAGGCCTTAGACAAGTTAGGATTTGATTAGTTTAATAATTCTTTGTGGGATCAACATCTTATATACTATGTTTACCATCCGTGCATTTGTAGAATATTGAGAGTTTCATAAGATTAAAACTTACTCAACAGAACCTCTGGCAAATTGTATGATCAATAAAAGAGTTCTTAAATTATAATTGAACCCATGTGATTAGCTAGATAGCAATTAAGTTACATAAAATTCCTCTTCACCCATATAAAAGAAGATGTGTAAAGAACTACTTCATCTTTTAAAAGAAAGACATGTAAAGGTTTATCTTCACTAGAAAGAAGATATATGTATGACGAGTTTGTCTTCACCTACAAATGGAAAAGAGATAATTAATTATCAAATGAAACTCGAAAAGTGGACCCAAGTAAAAAATAGTTTGACTGACGGCTATGAATTTGTGTATGCATTATATTTCCTCCGCCTCTTTATTATATTTATGTTTGATGTGATTGATATTTACTTAATTATCCACTCATTAATTTAAATAATTCATTCATTAAACTGTAAAAAAAAATTAAATTTATACATACACAACGCACACTCTCTTATATGCCATCTAAAGATTAATACACTAATGTGGTAAACATACAAATAAAAATGACAACTGAGCATTAAACATAAGCATAAAACAGTTCTCCAGCACCAGATAATACAATTGTGTGTTATCAGTTGTCAACAATCCCAGACTCGCATATAAATTAGTAGATGCAAAATGACGTAAGAGAATAAATGTACATAACACACATCAAATGCAGGCACAGACTTTAAGCATAACAACGTACTGGGGATATCGGCCAGACCGACATGATTGTTTAATAACAAATACCATTACAAACGAAAGCACGACAAGCACAATGTTGTAGGCAAATGTCTTATCAAAGTTTATGAGTTTCCGGATGCAAAACAACAATATACAACCAATCGTTTATCAATATGCAAGCGTTCATCATCATATTCAGAACTCTTTTTAAGTGAAGAGACATGTAGCTAACTGCAGTTGTTCGCTTGCCTCTTTTCAAACAAGCCTTCAACAGACAGGGCATGCAGCTTTTCCAAGAGTTGAGGAAACTTCCTCTAGGATCTCTATTACAGAAGAAAATGATGGTCTTTCCTTTGAATTTTTGCTTGTGCAGTGCTCTATTAACCTGAAAGATGAACAAACAGCAAAATTGAATAGACCGTGGAGGACACTCGTGTCAGTTACTATTTTTGTTCACTCTTACTAAGTACTGGATATTTTTGACAATTTTGTAAAGCTTTAGAAACTCTTTAAGTTTGAAGTTTATGAACTTTTAAGTTCAATCTAATTGTTTTGGGGGTACAGATCTTCACAGATGTTATATCCATCTTAATACTAGTAATGTTCAAGAAAACAAGATAAGAACATTTGTATAATTTATTCGCACACACCTCACCTGCTTTTCTATACAAATGAGCATGCGTGAAAAGAGATTTATGTAATAAAAAATTCTATATTCTTTTAATAGAAAAGAGAACACGTTAGTGGAATTTACTGCTGAATTCTTTTTGGACAGCGGCTTATCTGAAACTTGGGATTGAAATCAGCAGAATTGAATGGTACGAAGCCAAAGTGCATGCTATTCACCGGTTGCCTCCCTTCTAACATCTGAGAAATGGAGGAACTTACAATGATCATGTTCCAGAGGTTCTTAAGTGCTTGACAGTAAGTTGCAATCTGTTGTTGTGTTTGTGAAATAGAGCAGAAAAGAAAACCTTTATGGAGCCATGTATTCATGCTTTTAGAAGTTACAATAAATTGCAACTGAACCATCGTCCAGAAAAATGATGGAGATCTTACATTTTGGTGTGCATATGTACAAGAGATTACTTAGTAAACCATATTTTCATCTTTCAATCAATCAATGGCATATGGAAATAATGACCCTGTCAATTAAACATGCATTTGTAGGCTATATCCACCATAACCAAGGAATTATTTTCTAACAAATTTACCTATACTGTGCACTAAATATCTGAGGAGAAATCGGGGAACAAGGAGAATTTTAGTTCAAAAGTAATGCATCCAGATCAAGATCAATATTTTCTTACTACGACTAAGTTTTTTTTCTTTTGTAAAAATAATGTCGCGCATGCAATCTTGTATTGTTGTAGACGACAGCTGCCTCAGTGAGATTAAAAGTTTTGCCAAAACATCCGTTAACGTCAATCTATATGCTATATAATTACCTGATAAAAAATCATTCCAAAAGAGTAAACATCTTTCTTGGTATCATTTAACCGCTTGACATTGTTGCTTGAATGATCAACTCTCAGGCCTTTGAAGCAGAAGAAAATGTTAAGACCCTGTGGAAATTGTAAAAATCCCCTTGGGAATATGATTTAATGTGAGTAAACATAAAGTCTTTACAGTCTCGGTTTGGATGGATTTGTTCATAGAACATTTGAACCCAGTAGTCGCCAATCTTCAGATGGCCACCTTCATCCTGTAGCAAGTTTCTACGTTCACAAGTAAACAAAAATCATCACTCAGTTAACCATTTTTATGTTCTTTTATATTTCCCTATTCTGTGTTGAATTAATTAAACTTAATTGAATGAAAGAGAAGAGGACACATAGTATTGTACTTTATGGTAGTTGAAAGTTGTGGTATTGTAATAGGTGTGGTGTTGGCTTGCTAAGAATCACAAAATTTGTATGGTTTAGAATTAGTTTGTTGATCTATAAATAGAGCAATGCTCAGTTGTATTAGCATCAAGTAGAAGCAGATTGAGAGAAGAGTTAAGTTGAGTAACTCTTGAGTATTTGGAGTGTTTGGGTTAGAGCAATATTGAGTTTTGAGTTTTTCAAGAAAGAGTTGGTGGTGGTGTTTTCGGTTTTAGAATAGTACACTTGTGGATGTGATTGGCTGTCTTAGTTTACCTTGTCACTGGGCTGTACATAACTTTTATTTTTGTTAAGTTAATATATTCATATCTTAAATTTTCAAAAAAAAGAAAGAGTTGTTTTGTGTGTTTAATTTCTAACAAAGTAGTATCAGAGCATTTTTTGTTGGGGTTATATACACTGTAATATATCAAATCGAAGCTCTCGACGTAAGGAATCCAACGCCACCGGAATCACTCCAATCGGAGGTCTGATGCGCCGACACGTTCCACCGGAAAGTTTCTGCCTGAAACTGAGTCAAGCCGAGTCAAGCCGAGTGACTAAGCCGTCAAGCCATTGACTGAGCCATCTGAGCCGTCAAACCTATTGATTGAGCCGTTTGACTGAGCCATCAAGCTTGTTGACCGAGCCGTTGACTTTGACTTGTTGACCAAATTTTAAAATTTTTGACCAAGTCTTTCTCAAAGTTTTTCGACGTTCCGAATCCAACCGCGTAGTCAGAATTTTCAAATTCTTGCTATATTGAGCGATATGGCAAATAGTGTGGCATCTTTCCAAGTTCCAACACTCAACAACAACAATTACGACAACTGGAGTATTAAAATGAAGGCCCTCCTTGGAGCACACGATGTTTGGGATATTATAGAAAACGGTTATAGTGAGCCAGAGAATGAAGATGCTCTTAACCCAACTCAAAAGTCAGCATTAAAGGAATCAAGAAAGAGAGACAAGAAAGC
>JANZXR010000002.1:30055762-30081516 GCA_027575705.1 Erythroxylum echinodendron
TATGATTTTGAACCAATATCTTAGAGTTCCATAGCATGGGCCTCCAAGATCTCAGCTCACCTCAAATGTGTATGATTGAGAAATTCAGGAAAGATAGTGCTTAGCCCATCAATAGAAACATCGTGAAATTAAACAAGCATAGTAACAAGAAAACACATCTCGAGATAACTACTTTTCTTATTAAAAGAAGTATCATTTGAAAAATATATGTTGATGTACAAAGCTGAATTTTGTGAGCTATGCACCAAAGGATAAATAAATCTTTTCGAGAACATTTTTTACTTTAAGTTTTGACACAAACAATGTGACTCCTAAATTTATAAAATAACAAATGTTCAAGATTAAGAATAACATTATTAAGTGCATTTTTTGAAGTAAATTCAGCCAACCCCATTATTTTTTTTAATATTGACTAGCATGAAAATTTCTATGTTTCTCAATAATTTTTTATTTTAAAAAACCACAAATTTCTTATATAATATCATACCCACATTATAAGGGTTTCCTCGCAAACTAAACCAAAAATTATGTAATTTTTGTGGCTTAAAATGTAAAGTTGTGGAAAATTCAAGGGTTAAATCCTTATACTTATGTAATTTTTGTGGCTTAAAATGTAAAGTTGTGGAAAATTCAAGGGTTAAATCCTTATACATAGGAAAATCAAAATGAATAATTTTTTTCCAACAAATTTGTTTAATCAAAGTCTCAATCTTTTCTTTAAAACCTTGATTTTCTAAGATTGTAAAATTGAAATAACATGGTGCAAAAACAATTATTGAATGAAGGGTTTGAATCTTATACCTTCTTCTTCTGAGAAGATCGAAAAAGCCACTCCAAAATCCTTAGCCCTATCACATACACCATCTCCCAACACGTTATTCTTTTTAGGGTTGAGCGTTTTGCACTTTACTTGATTCTTGGAGCCATGATTGCGTATATAACCAACAAAAACAACTAATAAACATAACAAAAACACAAAATAACACCCAGAAACTTGGGAGAGAAAAGTTTAGAGAAAATCTTGTAACACCCACTCAAAAGGTGTAATTTTGTGTGGAAATCACTAGATTCGTGTAAAAGGAATGATAATCTAGGTGAACAATGAAAGAAAAAATTGAAAAACCAAATAAGAATGAAGAGAGATTTGAGAGAAAGGAGAGAGCTTTGGAGGCAACTATAAGTTTAAAGAGACAATATAAGATTTGAAAGAAGAGAAAACAAGTATTTAAAGGGTTAAGGTTAGAAAATAAAGGTAGGGTTTTGAATGTGTGAGTAATAAGAGGTGCCACGATCATGGCAGATCTTGTCTATTGTGATCGTGGGAGGTGCCACGATTATGACAGAGGAATCCCTCACTCGCCATGCATGATCGTAGCACCTTCCACGATCATGGCATAACTAGAATTTCTCACCTTTACTACATTTCTCTCTATTTACCTCATATATCCCCCATAACTAGTTTCCTAACCTATACAAAATTAAAAATATTAGATTTAACAATCCTAATCATTCCAACCATGTTAAAATAAGAACTTACATAGTAGAATTCAAGAAAAACCTAACTAACATAACATGATAATTTATGAACTAGAAATAAATAAAAATAATAATGTGAAACCTATGCTACTTCTTGGATTGCCTCCTAAGTATAACTTCTTTAACATCATTAGCTTGACATACTCTTCTAGTTTACCATCAATCAGGGTTTATTATAAGTGGCTCGCTTCCACTTGTTTCTATGGTGGTTTAATAGCTTGTAAATAATCCATTAATTGAAAATAATAAGAATGACATAATTAATAAAATTAAGAAATCTAGGTAAGTTCGATAATTCCCTTTTGCATAAAAAACTTTCAATAAAATAGGGAATGATGAAACTCCTTGAATCATTAATTGAATCCAATAATTCTTCTCGTAAGAAGGTGAACTGCTCTTCTTCTTCCGTAATCACCCCGCACCTCCTATTTTTCCTCTTCTTAAATAGAGAGTTCCTTCTCTTCTTCGACCTCTATTACCTTTATCCTCTATTCTTCATTCTCTTCCTGGATAGCTGGATCCTTGATTTGGGAATCAACGATTCTCTAAAGCTCTCTTAATGTCTCCTTTTGATCTTCTTTTGAACTGGTGGCTACTACTCTTTTTTTTTTTTTTTTTGCTCTTATCGTTTAGTTATTGAGGCTTTTAGGATTTCTCCACTTATTTGGTTTCAAAAACTGCCCTGAAATGTCAAAAGTATAAAAAAACTCATGAGTTGGAAAATATGAAATTTGTTAGAAGTTATTATCTGTCACGATTGTGACTGCTATCATGATCATGACATGCATTATTTCACCATTCCAATTCTTCTCTTTTCTTCAATTTCTTGTTTTCACACAATCACAAACACATCAAACACCCTTTGAAATATAAAATTAAGATCAAATCCTTGCCTTAAACTACTCAGACAATTGAAACACATAAAAACATTAATAAGAACACTATTCTAAATCCTAAACACATAATTATCATCTAAGAGAACACTTAAAAACACATTTAACATCTAGAAAATATACTATAATCTACACCTATTAGGACCATTTTTCCTATTGGTCCTTTGAGATTTCTTCCTTACCACACTTTGAAATAAGTCCTTATCTAGTTCCTTTATATCAAGCTAGCTTTAACTTGAGGACTATCTATAGAATCTACAATCTCATTCACATCAACTTCCTCCATAATTTTTTTCTCTATAATTCCTTTAGTATAAGCCACATTATTTGCTGAAGCTAAGTCTTTTGCGAAAGAGGTGGGTTCATAATTAATATATTGATGACTATAGGATCTGCTTCCTCCAGTCATATGAGTTCAGTGTAGTCACCTCTTGTGAATAGCTTACCTATAAGCTTCCAAGTCTTACCTTGTACCCTAAGGGATGGTCTCCATAGATAGGTAACTAAGACACATTCTACAAATTAATTGTTATTTGGACGTAATCTCATAATGGGAATGTAGTCAAGTAAGTGTTTAGAAAGGTCCACACTTACACGGATATGTTCATAACCAGTTCTTCTTCTTTTGGTTATGTTTTCATCCATGTAAAGGCATTCATCAAGGAAGCTAGTCACCAAACTCAGAACATGATTTGTCTAATACTCTATTGGTATGTTGTATATGTTGATCCGTAATGGAATATTATGGATTTTAACATTTTCAGTCTTATCCGAACAAATGAAGAAGTTGAGTTGTGCCACGAAACCTCTTTAAAAAATTTCAGTGCTTCAACTTATAATGAAAGGTGAATAGGATGAGGTTAACCTCAGAGAGAAGCACCTTAGATAAACCTATCTTTTTTCCGTTAACTCATTACCATCCTATGTATAACTTCAAAATGAGGTCTTTACTCCATAAAAAATCTAACAGGGGTGGCATCCTAACTAAATGTTCTAGCTTTGAGAACCTTAATATATGGATCAAGTATGGATTTCCCTTCTTGCTCCTTAGGGGACAATAATGCAAAGTAAGATCAGATTGGTCTCCTACCACTTGTTTCAAGATTATATTCTAGTTAGGAGTAGGCTTGTTTTCTTATGGTTTCAAGTTACCCAAAGAAATGTAAGGATTAAGCAAGGTAGGTGTAAGGGAAGGTTGAGGCAGAGGAGAACCAGATTGGGAGGACAAAAGGGGAAAAGCTTCCACTAATACAATCTGCATGATATAAATTTAAGTCTATTCTCCCTTTAGTTATTATTGCAACCTAAATCAAAACCTTTTAGTTCAAGTCTAGTGCTTAAGTCTACTAAAAGTCTTAAAATCCTTTTCCATTAAATCAAGTCCGTAGATCCTACCTAGTAAAAAAAAACCTCCTAATTCCATCTCATTTTTTAGTTAAGCTTGAAAATCCAATTCAATTTCACATTCAAACTTTATATTCGCATTCTCATTATTTATTTTAAAGCTCAATGACAAATTATTTAATAGAAAAATATAACTTTGTTTACATTTCAATAAGGTCGTCAATTTTTAAAAGATTGGCTTCAAAATTCAATTATCTAATTCCCTAATTAAATTTAGCAATACAATCATTTTTAGTTTATCATCTATCTTGAATTAGAAGTCTTATAAGTCATGTAGTTAATTTTCTTTTAAAGAATAGAAATATTTTAGGGTCATTCCAGTTCCTTAACTAACTAAAATTTCTCAATTCACTTAATTTCATTTATAGTTTTTGTTTCTTAAATCATAAAAAATTGAAAACTAATTATCATTCTTTTTTTAGATCATCATCTTCTCTATTGAATAATTTTTTAAAAAATTATTTCTTATAACCTTAATCAGTTTTCTTTTGTTTTTTAATCATACTAAACATTATGGTTAGGATAAGTGTTTAACATGTTTCCTATATTATAAAAGACCCATAACCCATAAATCTAGCTAAATATTCTTAATTCCTTTCTAATACGTATTTCCCTATGTTTCATAAATTTACGCAGGGTGATGATTTTTTTTCCTTTTTTCCCTTCTCATTATTAGTATTCATGCAACTTGTACAAATGTTTCTTCCTAAGACTTGAAGAAATGTTCACACTTATAGTTTTTACATCTAATGATGAGTTAGAGTATAAAGTTATGTCTTAAAGTTCATGTGAATTGATGTGGCTAAAATAAGTACCTAAAGATCTTGAAATTAAAGAGACCAAACACATGAAGTTATGATGTGATACCCAATCAGTTACAAATATTGTTTTGAACATGAATCTGTATAAATGCACTAACATTAAGGGTAAGTATCATTTTGTTGAAGAAAGACGCAACTGGAAATTATGGAACTAACTCATGATAAAAATGGAAATTGAGTTGTAATGCATTTTATTATATCACTTCATAGTTCTAAAATGAGTGTTGCATATAATAAGTTAGACTTGATATGTATCTACAGTCTTAAAAGGTACTAATTAGTCCTAAAATTCAACCACACATTAAACATCGTACACCCCTAATACATTTAAACTTATACAAATGGATAACAAGAAATAAGATTATTTTAAGAGCATTTAACACCAACTTTCTATTAGTAACTAAAATAAACAAAAGAATTATTAACGTAAAATAATACATGTCAATATGATATTACAATCATTTTTCTTCTCCTTGCTCCTCATTCTAATTATAAATTTGAAGTAAAGTTACTAAATTATTTATGAAAATATAAGTTCAAATAAATAACTAAATCAATTATTAAAATGGATTAATTCTTTACACATTTTAGTTTTTTTGACACATCTATGCACCTATTTATTTGAATATGTAGTCTACGTAAGTTAAAATTAAATTTAGTTAAAAGAAAGTGCAATTAGTTAAATATTCCTACTTACATAAGTGTTTTAAATTATTGGTTTCTTAAGGAAAACATATATTTACAGTTATAGGACTTTCACTTAATAAGTTAAAAATTTTGGGAAATTTATCCAAATGATTATTTGAGCTTCCTATTTATGTATTTTATATAATTAGAGTTTGTCTAAAAGTTTTATTTTTAAATAAATTTATCTAATTTTGAATGCCTTTGATATTTCTCTACTTTTTGTAAAATTTTATTTTTATATCTCAAATTTAGTGAGCTTTTCATTTAAAATTTGATCTAATTGAAAGTTATAAAGTAGTAAAATAAAAATCAACTATAATCATTGATAATTAATCATAAAGTTTAGTTAAATTCATATGCTTAGGTGTAAACCTAGACTATCATAACAAGTCATATGTTAATGTTTCAGAATTGACAATCTTTTCTTGTTAAACTTAGTCAAGTTTGAGAGCACAAAATTGATAAACTCATAAAAACTATCAAGAATAATTAAAGAAAGAAAAGACATAACTACTGAAAATAATTTATAAAATTTTATTTTTGACAAGCTACGAAGTATATTAATACTAAAAGGAAATTGTACATAGGAATACCAAGAAAGGTGTTTAAGACAATTAAATGCATTTAATCAAAGAAGGGAGGAAATGAAAAACATGAAATAAAATGCCTCTAACTTTAATTCCTTTTTTATTGAAAGCAAAAGAATTAAGCTAGTTTAAAGGCGAAGAAAAATATGAACCAAAATAGCTTAAACTATTATTAGCCTTGTTAACTATGTTAAAGTGATCAATAGTTGTTTTATTGGTAAAACTTAATGAAACATGATGTAATGATTTATTATATGACTGTAGAACTTTTGGCCTTGTGATCCTAATGGATTGGTAGAATTTAATACCATTGGAGATTGTATGATGTTCATGAATTAAGTTTGGACGTTATATTTGACTTCTAAAAGGTGTATACTTCATCAATTAGAGTGATAACATTTTAAGGAGAATTAGAATTTTGGAAAAATCATGTTATTCCAATTTGGTGTTAAAATTAAATACTAATTGATAATTTAAACATAAATTCTTATAAAAATATCGTGTGGAGGTTTCAAAAGGTTATAAAAAGCAAATAGAATTTCTAGTAATTCAAAAGAAGATATTGGAAAGCTTATATCTAAGAACCAAAGTATTAACATTAGTTTTGCAATTCAATTTTAAAATGATTTTTGATTAGTTCAATCTTCATTTTTCATAAAATTAAATAAGGGGAACAGAGAAAATGGAGAGGAGAGTTACACGAAAGCCCAAAAGGAGGATTTGCAAAGAAGGAAAAGGGGGTTTTAGGAAGTCTTTATCATTATTACAAGGGATATTAGGAAGAGGGAAAATATTTTTATATAAAAAAAAGGTTTTATGAACATTTTATATGATTAATAGGGTGGTATATATCGATTAAGATTTCTAAAATGTGTGTTTATTGATTAATAACTGTCAATTATTGTATGGTGTGATTAATACATGTTTTCATGGATTAATTTGGTTTAAATTAGGATAGAATAACCAAAAAAAAAAACTACTTACAATTTAAGATGGATTTAGGGAATCATTCATTTGATAGGTTTCTTGTTCAATCATTCATAATTGAGTAGAATTATTTGAAATTCAATGTGTGCTTTTATTTAGTGTGATTTGAGTGTCAAGGAGACACCAATTAATGTTTGCTGGCCTATTTGTGGATTTACGTAGCATAGAATCAATGTTACGTATGTATTTGGCATCATTAATATGATATGATATTATATTGATGAAGGGTATACGTGGAGTTTTGTATAATGTCGAGAAATATGGTATATGATGGTTGAGACTTATTAATCAATATATGAATGAGGCAAATATCATTCCCTTGGTAGGAGCGTATCAACTAGTACCAATATAAAGCATATGTTAATCCATTGACTAGAGATTATAAGCTAATGTCATATAGGAACAATTATCTTAGGATGTATTAGTCAGTGCCCATCTTAGCGAGATATAGGTTTTTGTATGGTTATTTAGCACCCATATTTTCTACATGTGTTAGCATATTTGTTATATTTATAGGATCTAAGAGTAGTATAAGAATAGGTGGATTATAAGTGTATTCTTTATAAACTTGAATCTTGAAGTGTTTTAGCTAAATTGTAACTTGTTTTGATCCACTGGTAATCTTTCAAAGTCTTTTGAATATGCTTGTTATTCTTATTTGGAATAAAATATGTGTGGACTGATAGATACCTAAGCTATTCAAAATAGATGTAATGAGTTGCAATGTTTATGCTTGTGAAAGCATTCTCACAGTCTATATATGGATTCTACTTTCCAACTTTTTAGTAAGTGGAAGAAAATTTTCATGAGTTTGATGGTAATAAAAGGAAGCCATAACTATTTCATAGCAAGTTATTCAAAATAGTTAATTAGATGCTTGTTAAATGAGGGTCTCCAAATAAATAATATATAGACAATATTTTGTCACTGACATATAAACAATATCTTGAGAGCTTTTAAGAAAACCGTAATTAAGTTTTGATTAGCATGAGAAGCGATAAATAGATCATCAATAAATGATGAATTGAATAATTTAGTCTTATAGTATTTAATGTAGAATTTGAAGGAATTAATAAGTATGTAGATTGTGGAGGGTCTTGCTGTCTTAGGAAAAAGAAGAGTTTTGCCAGTAATTTTTTTTTCAGTACAACGGAGCAAGCAAAGCTTGCTAGGTTCCAACAGGGACGGCCCTAGGTCGAGCAACACCTAAGAGATCCTCCTGAAGAAAATGATGGAGTTGTCCAGGGGATTTTTAAGGTGAGTAACATCAAAAGTGCCTCCATAAGCCCAAGTAGCCAAGTAGTCAGCGTACATATTTCCTTCACAATAAGTATGCACAATTCAACACTGCTAAGTCCAGCTAAGCAATTCCTTACAGGCATGAATAATTTGATAGAATTTATCTATTGGACAAAGATCGCCATTCACCTTATTAACGGCTAAAAGAGAGTCTGATTCAAGAAACACATTTCGGAAGCCTCAATCTCAAGCCAAAAGTAGTTTATAATAAATTCCGAACAATTCAGTTCTTGTAATATTCTCCCAAGCAAGTCTCCTTACAAACCTGCACAGCCAACTTCCTTCAGCATTCCCTGCAAGGCCTACAATCGTTGTTTCTCCCAAATTTGTAAGTGCTGAGGAATCCACATTAATTTTAATGCAATTAGTGGGTGATGGACTCCAAACAATCAACATATCCTGCTTCATCATCAAGACCTTTTGTATCGTGCTATATTTACGAAAAGTATGCACACTCACACAAATGATATTAGTAGCATGGGGGACCAGACAAAGTCTGGCTCAAAAACAACACAATTATACCAGCGCCAGATACACCAATAAGTATAATAGAAAGGTCAGCCTAGGGAATATTATTAGCAATAAGGAAAGAATAGTTGCAACAATTAACGCGAATCCAATCAACAAGAGATAAAGAATTGAAAACATCTAACCGACGACCTTAGAGCCAAGAGGACTAGATGACCTGTGACTCTTGACAATCTCGAAGTAAATGTAAAATTGATTCACAAGGATCGTCACATGTTGGACAATTGGTTGTAGTAGTGATATGGCCATAGACACAAGCTTCACATGTTAACAATCGATTATGAACTACCAACCACAAGAAAAACTTGATGTAAGGAGGCAAGGTCTTCTTCCAAACTAAATTCTAGTTGAAATTTCCTCGGGATGTCCCAAGTAGAAGATTATAAGTTGAATTTACTGAGAACACACCAAAGGGAGGAGCAGACCAAATAGTTCTATCCTGTTCTGCACGAATAGGCATGAAAAGGGAGAGAAGATTTCGAGTTTCTTTGGGGAAGGAGTTCACAATATCCCGAAAATATGCTTTGTTGTCTAAATAATCAGAGACTTTCACATCTTGCAAAGGAGGCAGGAAATTTGGATCAATTAACGAGACCAACTCAGATTTATCAAGCTATTTATCAAACCAAAAGAATGTTTGATCACCATACCCAACCAACCTGGAACAGTCGTGCTTGACAATATTCTTGCTTGCACAAATGCTCCTCCAAGTATGAGAAGCAATAGATTTAATTGTTGATTGCAAAAAGGTGGAGCCTGAAAAATATTTAGCCTTTAAAACACGAGCCCATAAACCATTAACATTTGCCTTAAGTTTCCAACCAAGCTTAGCCAACAAAGACAAGTTCATATCTACAGTTTTTTGAAACCCAAGCCACCTTCCTTACATGGACTACAAACCATATCCCACTTAAGTAGCGACACTTTCTGCTTGTTATCTGTTGAACCCCAAAGAAATTTCCTATTTAAAGAGTCAATTTCTGTGGATACAAAGATGGGAAGTCGTGTGGTTTGCATAATGTATATAGCCATGGTACTAGTGATAGATTACATAAGAGTGGCTCGATCAGCAAGCGAGAGTTGATCAACCTTCCAAGCAGTCAATTTCTTCTTGATCTTCGTTAGAATATGGTCATAGGTTCTTTGAGAAACACACTGCGTGTGAAGAGGAGCACTAAGATACAATCCAAGATCAACACATGGAGCAATACCTGTACTCCGTTAAATATCGTCTCCTATTGTCTTTGTAATGTTCGATAAAACATAAAATCTAGACTTAGCAACATTAACCTTTTCACCTGAAAAAGCACAAAAAGTATCTAAACAGGCGAGCATAGTTTTGCTTTGTTTAATTGAAGCTTCGCCCATCAAGATTAAATCGTCTGCAAATAGCACATAGGATATAGCAGGCCCACCCCTTGACAATTTGATAGAATTTCAGTTACACACCACTACTTCTTGTTCAATCAAGCAAGAAAGCTTATTTAGACATAAAACAAAAAGATAAGGAGACAAGGGGTCACCTTAACGGAGACCCCTAGGCAGTTTAAAGTAATTAGTGACTTCCCCATTCCAAAGAAAATTCATCTCTGTAGAAGTGATGCAGAACATGATAAGAGACACAATGGTAGAAGGAAACCCCCTATCTTGAAGAACCAATCTCAGAAACTCCCAGTCAATACGATCATAAGCCTTTTCTAAATCAATCTTCATCATCAAGCCACCCCTTTCCCTTTCTTTTGAGAGCAAGAGTGAATAGTCTCTTGAACAAGAATAATATTATCTGAAGTACCTCTGCCCGGAATAAAACTACTTTGAGTAGGCACTATAAACTATTGGAGCCAAGGTTAGAGGCGATTGACAATGATCTTGGGCATAAGCTTTACAGAGACATTACAAAGAGAAATTGGACAAAACTGAGCCCTCGTTTCTGGATGCTCAACTTTAGAGATAAGGCAAACCAACACACAACTTAGAGTATCGTCAAAACTCCCCCTTGTAAATGCATCTTAGTCAAAAGAAACTAAAGAATTCGCCATAATGGGCCAATTAGCCTTATAGAAGCTCGGCTGAAAACCATCCGGGCCAGGAAATTTGAAGGGGCCATCTGTTTCAAACCTACAAGGACTTCATCAACTTTTGGAATATGAGCAATATCCAAAAGGAAACTCTCCTTGATTGGCTGTGAAATCTTCGGACAAGCCTGTCGAAAATCCAACTGCAAAGGCTCAGCTAAATAAACTTGATAAAAATGACTGAGAATAGTCTTTTAGACTTGTACTTCATCCCAAATCCAATTACCAGCCTCATCTTTAATCATATGAATCTGATTCCTGTTCCTTCGAACTAAAGTAGTGGTATGGAAGAAGCGTGTGTTACGATCACCAAGTTGAACCCAATTCTCTCTTGATTTTTGAAACCACAACAATTCCTCTTGATTAAAGACTTTATTATACTCAACACATAACTTTTTTCCAAGGAAAAAATAAATGGATTAGGAGTAAATTCCAATGCCCTCTGAGTGCCACCTAGTTAAGCTAACAGAAGACGTTTCCGTTTAAAAATATTCCTAAAAGTTTATAAATTTCAATGCTAGAGAGTAAGTTGGACCTTTTGAAGATTAGAGTGAATCCCAATACCATTATTCCAACTATCACGGAGGACCTAAGAAAAAGAATAATGGGTTTGCCATGCAGCTTCAAAACAAAAACGCCTGGCATAACGATAAGTAGCAATCCTTTTCTCAAATGAAACCAAAACTAGGTAATGATCACAAAAGCCTCAGGAAAAGAATGCCCCCATTCCACACTACATAAGGCTCGGTCTAGTTTCTTTCGAATAAGCCCGGAGACACATTGCCTATTAGACCAAGTAAAGCAACAACCTTAGGCATATGATCAATAAGTTTTCTAATAGCAACAACCTTACGAAATTCCTCAATACATCGTAAAGGTTCCAGATTACCACCTTGCTTTTTTGCATACTAATTAAAATCGCCAATAAGAAGTCAAGGTAGGCCATCAAAATCTAAAAACTCTTGCAAGTAATCCCAAAAGAACTGTCGAGTAATCATCGCAGGACTCGCATACACTACCATGAGTCCCTATGTAACTTTTTTTGGTGACATTTTAATAATAGGCAAGAATTGACCACCCATTTCAAACACCTAAACGTTGTCAATAGAATTTTTTCAAGGCACCTAAATTCTATCAAAGAAACCCACTGCATCCACTTTAGCATGCCCGTCAAACCTTAAACTATGAATGACCTTATCTGTTGTCCCTTCGTTGATCCGAGACTCTACGACAATAAGAATTTCTACTTTATGGCTTCTAACAAGCTCCTTAATATTCCTTTTACAAATGAAGCTAGTAGCTCCCCTAACATTTCAGAAAAGAATCGTCATAAACAATAGAGAAATAGAAAGACAAGGTAGTTTAATCATGCATCATCTCATCCTCGTCTCCTTTATCATTAATGACATCTTCTTGCTCTTCATCAGCAATGGATGGCAGCTTATCTCTGGAATTATCTCTATATTCCTCCTGAACAATACAAGTGTTATCACTAAAATCACCCAAGGTTCCTACGACAGATAAAGGAGGATGAACTGACTAAAGAATATTAGGGCCATTGCTCTCTGCAGTTCGATCATGAGTTTAAATTGAATGAGACATCTCCATAGGACCGTGTTGTAAAATATCAAAATTAGGACTATTTGATGGGCTAATAAGTGTCTGTGCTAAAGTGGAAAAGGTAAACTCATTCTTGGAAAGTCCAATTAAAGAATCTAAACTTTAAGCCTCATAAACCACATCAGTAGAAGAGCCCGCTTGCAAATGAAAGCCAAGTGGTAGTTCTATGATTTGTGTAGATGGAAAGATAGCCGCTTTCCTTTTAGTGGAGGATTCTAATTTTTCCTCTTGCCGTTTAAAGCCATTACCGTTATGAGATCTGAGAGAGGAAATTCGAATACCAGGAGAAAATTTAGGTCACTAAACCTGTGCTTCTACAAAAGTAATTTTTGTTGACTACCAGCAGCATTCCTAGATTGACGTTGTTTGTCGCTAGCATGACTCACAGTGTCAGACTTATTTGCGAACGTAAAAAATCTATTCCCCTAGTTATTTCGAGCATCAATCCCCACAGAAGTCTTTCTTGTATTAGCTCCACCTGTCGACGACCACCAAGAACGGCGTTGGACCAACATCCAAGGTCCGAAGGAACTCTCATCAGGTTGTGAACTTGGCGGATGCATTGAAGAATCAACTTTGTTCCCTTCTTCAACGTTATAGTGATGATCAGGTTGATCAGATCTTCTTTCGTTGCTTTTTGGCATATGCTTCTCATCCGGATATTTGTCTCGATTATAGCCAAATTTACCACACTGGAAACAAATCAATTGAAGACCTTTATATTCAGCTCTTTGGAGAATTTTTCCAACAATAATGGAAGACCTTAAAGGCTTGAGGAGATCTAACTCAACACATACACAGGCAAAGCTTCTACGCACTACACTTTGAGTAGTTGAATCGATATGAACCACCTTCCCTACCATTGACGCAATTCTCTTTAAAGCCAAATTCGAGTAGTATTCCAAAGGCAATTTTGGAAAGTGAACCCATCCTATAATTGAGTTTATCTGATCGGAAGTTAGCTTGAAATGGGGTGTCCTTTGCCTCACCGTTAGATAATGCCCTTTGAACATCCAAGACCCCCATCTAAAACATGTTTATATCTCTTGCCCCAGATTAATGACTTGTAGTTTCCCTCAATCTGCCACATGCGAATAACTCGCGAATTGAGAACTTTGTAACCCATTACCTTTCCCAGGAGCTTTACAATGAGAGCCTTCCGTCATGGCCTTCATAGTTCTTGTTTTTTCGCCCTTGTAAAAACCACCTTTGATCCATCATCTACTCCAACCTCTGAATCAGACACCGCTTCATCAATGATAATATCATCATCTTTCTGGTTAGTTGTTCAGTCCTTTCAAGCACCATGAGACTGACCCGTTAAACGCTCCTTGTAAGAAACTTGCTAGTCCTTCAAATCAAATTGGTCACTTTCATTGGGCATTTTTTGTTCCGTTTCATTCAGCTTAAGCTCCTGATTAGCATCGCTCCGATGTCGTTTATATTTTTTCTTTGTCTGGCGAAGCACGTCATCCTCCATGGAGGGGTTAACTGGGGAGTTGCTCATTTTCACTTGATGAGTTAGAACCACCTTAACTTTAATTGATCCAAACGTTGAAGAGGATTCGAGAATTCCTCGCTAGTTTTGATTTGAAGGAATCAAAGAAATTCTACAACACTAGAGTAAGGAGATATGAGGATTCTTCAACTAATTTATGATGAAAACCAAATCTATTCCTCTTCACTGCCGAAGTTGATCAGAATTTGAATCGATTTCTAAAGCACCTGTATACATACCTTTGAGATCCTCCTAAAAAATAGTTTGACTCCCTTGCATTGTCCAAAGCCACATTGTTATTGATATTTCTTCCCAATATAATAGAGTTTGAAAACATAAACCTTAGTCACCTTTCAATCACGACTAAACTTTTGCAAAACTGTTGGATTGATGTCTCTCAATTACAATAAAGAAATTGTAAGCTTTTGTTTATTGTTAGATCTGAGTAATCCATCCATAGGTTTATGATATAGCTCATTCTAGCCCGTAATCAACTCCTCCTTACACTTTTTTTAGCTTGGTAAATTTGCTTCCAACGTGTTGAATTGATGAATTTGAACTCTACCTTTATAGTTTTAAAATTCTGTAAACATCTGAAAAGAGAATAAACTTGTATTTTAACGTTCAACCCTTTTCTCAATGCTCTCTTGAAGTCCTCAAATGAAGGTATAAATTGTTCAACTTGAATGATGACTTCTTAGTTTGGTGAGTATTGGTCAACTTGACCATAATTGACCATAATTTGCATTGTCCCAACTTATGAAACGCCATCTTTTGTTTCTCTCGAAATATGGTAACAACCTCAATGGCTTTATTATCCAAAACATAGAAATCTCAGCTATGGAAGTGACATAATAACAATCAGAAGTCCTCAATGAATCAAAGGGCCAACATGTCATTCACAACAGCCGTATCCTTCAATAGATTTCACTCATTCATACTGGTATCCTCCAATGGAGCACTTCCCCCATCTGGATCAATAGACAGAAATTGGCGATTTCATCTTACACTGTGAAAAACGTAAAACTGCAGAGACAATTGGGTATCAAGGGCAAATATGTCAGATCACAGTGATCGTACCTTCACCATCTGATGGAGCATATTGAGACTTCCGATATCGTGTTTGTTGTTGTGTGGGCTACGAGGCATAAACCATAGTGCACCCAATTAAAATTTTGGGACACAAAACTGAAAGATGCAGCAATCCATCGGAGGAAAAAGTAAAGGCATCTTTCTAAGCCTTAATAACAGTTAAAGTGAATGGAGAAGGACACTAGTATAAAATTATATAGATATATGTCAAATTTCCAATAGCCTGTGCCTTTATGCAGTCCAGCTAAGAAAGAAACAAAGAACTGCTAATTTAATCAGTAAAATATAGCTAGCAATTACCACCAAAAGGATAAAAGCCTAGCACAAATTAATATCTTCAAAACATGAAGAGTCAGATCACTGACCAACCAGAAGTACAAACAATAAATTCAGTCATCATATTCTTTTGATTTCTACAAGAACTATGCAGAAATAAACTTCTAATGAACAGGGTGTGAAACTGGGAATGATAGGAATTCAACATAGACTGGAAGAATGGATCAGTAGCATAACATATTACAAGTTTAGAAACGATAACATTGTTATGTTTTCACAAACAATGGGGATCAGCTCTTTCCACTGCTAACCATAAGACTAAAAAGGATCAACCGTAATGCAACAGTAACAATAATATGACAGGAAATTTCACTAGGAGCATTATGCATATGCCATTTGATAAGACAATTGGAAAGGAGATCTCAAGATACCGATTACCCATTATTAACTGTTAAAAACAGCATCAATAAACAAAACCATCAGTTCAATGCACGTGATGGTCCAGAAATCAAAATTACTACTCATTTTGGTGACATGGCATCTTACTTCAATGTGTTGAGCATAATCAATGCTACATTCATAGACAAATCGTTATTGAATGGTGTTGCACAATAAATAGGCAGTTGTAGATAGATGGATTCATCAGCAAACTCTTTGCATCAGTAACTCATATTATTAATTTAGAAGCCCTGAAAGTTAGCAAAATCATCCAATTAAGCCCCTAGGTACAGTTTGCATTTTTTATCTCGATATCATTGACCAATTAAAAAGATGACTGCACAATTTGTACACAGGCCAAAAGAAAAATCATTTTATGTTGTGGTTGGAACAGTTGTCCACATTATGACAGTTAAATGTCATAACTGGTACAAATATGAATCTCATTTACCAAATTGAATTTAGAGAGTTTATTTGCACAAACTGCATAAACTCAATATATCTTATGCATTGAAACAGTTATTAAGCTTCACTCACAACTGTCAAAAACATATCCTCAAAGTGTAACAAAGAAGTTCTTTTGGACATGTGACGGTGCAAAAATGCCAGGTCTAGTAGATAATTAGATTACGAAAGTCTACCCTTTTGGAGTGTGGATAGGAATGTTTCCCTAATTATTTGAATCTTTTGAGGAGGTATAAATTCATTAGAAATTTAAGAATTGAGGGCCACATATATAGTTAATTAGCAAATATTAAGGAGTTATAAGTAGATTCTATTCATACCTCTATTGCCTACCTCACATCCCAAAAAGTACCATAAGCAAGATTGCTATAGTTAGAGAACTTTATTGGCTGCACAAATCTCTATGCTGGAAATGCATCACTTTACCTTGAGTTGGACATCATGAAACTATCTTTACAGACCTACCTAATCTAATCATTAATAAGAGCTTAGCCTCTTTCCTGTTCTTTTATAGATTTATATCTTCAAGCATTTCCACAAATCTATCTTTGCATTCACATTTTTATGAAATTCATATTTGTCACAAGACTTTTTGCTATCCAAACTTGTACACAAACAAGATCTAATTTCTATAAAAACATAATGTCATTAGTTTCGATCAAAATTTTCAATTCAGAAAATAAATTTGACATAAATTTCAGATATGCATACTTTTGACAAGGTTGAACATCACGAAAAACAAAGAAAATCAAGTTTTCTAGCTAACAAAAGAGGATCAGATCTATTAAAAGACAGTGGAGTAAGCTTTGGAGCATTATAAGATGAAGTGGGAAATCACTTTATTAGAAATAGAAGTCATTGCCCTGATGTAAGTCAGATCGCATAAGCTGATTCTTTTGTCCTCAAATATTGTTAAAATTACAAATTTAAGACCAATATAAAAAATAATATAGCCAAAAGTTGCTAAAAAACACTTAACAACATGCTGTAAGTACCTAGCCTTGACATCATAATGACTTATATTTCTTTTTCACTGCCTTCTAAAACTTTTCAAAGATTACAAGAACAAGTTGCAGAATTTGCCATTTTTTTCAAGTTTTCCAAATTGTTCATGTTACCACAAGGACAAATTGCATTTTCCATTTTTTTTCCAAATTTTTGAAGTTGTTCATGTTATCACAAGAACAAGTTACACAGCTAAACCTCGTCAGTTTTTCAATTTATTCATGCATATATAACAATAATATAGATTCAGAACTAGTTATCTGTACATTGTAATTACAACTTACCTTCAAAAGATTTCAGGAAATAGCAAGAGGAATAAAGCATATAAAAAGCCACGTATACAAAAGAGATGCAAACACAATCAAAATGCAAAATATTATAACTATTTCAAGCATTGAATAAGATACTAATAAGAAATTCTATTTTAATTGGCAATTTTAGGATCCATTATGCTGCTACTATGACAACCAAAAGATGCCTATCCTTAGAGGACTCCTAATCTCTCGTATGGCCCCCAATGAAATAAACTGTTCAACTTATACATAGCATTAATTAGAGCTCAACCTTCTAATTTAGCTACATATCATTTTATAATGTATATTAAGTACACCAGCAAATACAAAACTCCCACCACACAGTATTGACCACTACCTACCAATTCAAAAAATTCAAACATAACACTGATTGCGTAACTATTAAAAAAATAACTACAGTAAATCCACAATATTTTAAAAAAAACGTCATGGAGGAAAAAAAGAGGAAAAGGGCACTTCAATCAGAACTAGAATCAAGTACTGTTTTCTATTCAATGGGAAAGAACAGGTAGAAGATCAAGGTAAAGAAAAAAAGAAAAAAGCAAGAATCAACATAAACCACGAAATCAGTACCTGTAATTTGGGCCTAAGGGCTTCAAGAGGGCCTTTGGGCTTTTCAACACCTTGCTGTTATATAAGAGCACGAAACTATATCAGCTTTACATTGATTCCATTTTGCAACATTCCCCATAAGCCAACGATGTCAATTGCACTGGTAAAGAAACACATCTATTATAGCCAATACCTTTCCAAGTGCCCAATCAGCAGAATCAAAGTAAGCACGTTCGTGATCCTAACCATGAAAAACTAATCACCATGACAAAACTATCACAATGCAAAGCTCACAGAAAAGACATGATCAGATCCAACCACAAATTACCTTAGAAATAAGTGGCGGTTTCTTGGGCATGATTCCTCCATATTTTTTCTTTATAGCTGCCTCCTAGTGAAATGAAAAGAAACCAAAATAAAAACCCTTAACCAAGAAGAAGAGACTCCATCTCAGAATCAAAGCTTTCTCTGTAGCTGATGAGTTTTAATCTTCAAAAACATGGACAAAACGGAAGTAGAAACCTCGTCTTGAGAAGATGGAATGGAGACCCTACACTCAGGAGCACCTCCATCAACCTGTTCTTGCTCCTTCACATCCTCCATACCTGCCATAGAGTAAATTACATTCAAGAGAAACAAAAATCACAAACGAAAGATATTGAAAACATAAATAAGAACATAAAAGGCAACAAATTCACAGATCAGCAATCATCACAAAAGAATGATATTGAAAACAGAACTAAGAACATAAAAGCAACAAATTCACAGACCCGCAGCAACAGTTCATTAAAATCTAGATGACATTACGTAAACAATAATGAAATGAAGAGAGAATTACAAATCATGAAGGGAAAATTTGTAAGAATCGAGTATCCATACCTCGTAATCGACAAAAAAATAAGAGGGATTAGGGTCCTGATCGGAAAATGAAGGTGCACGTGATCGTGTATATAGATTTGATTTGACTTCAGTAACAATCACATGGCGCAAGGCCTATCGTAGTTATGATCGTTGGATGATAACGTGGTTCCAACTTCCGTCCATTGGTATACGTAGATATGTATATTAAAGGGTAAGTTGTCTTGAATTAGTAATATTTACTAAAATAATCAAAATAGTAATAAAATATTTAAAATTTTAATTTATTATAAGATTAAGCTGCTGTTAATATTATAATTATCAGTATTAATGTGATAGTCTGAGATAGTCTCTCTCTCCAGTTATGAACTTTCTCCTTCCTCACATTAAAACTTGTCGACAATCGGAATACAGCTTTAGCTTCTCTTCCATTGGGAGTCTGAAGAAATCTTCGGCCATCTGTAGCTTTCTTTCCACCGTTTCCGAACACACTCCATGGTTGATCACCAGCAGACGTACACCGAATTAATTAAGAAAAGGGAAGGAGATCAAGAGATTTCCTTTTCCGATTTTCATTTCTGGGTGTACTAAGCCATACTATTGAAAGGATCTAGTCTTGTGATCACATTATGAACTCAACTTTCCTGAACTGGTTATGCATTAAGGTTGTTCAAGTTTCCTTATATTAGCCTGAAAAAAAAAACGAATTTGGTATGATTTGACGTAATTTATTTATATAGAAAACATATGGTCTATCATATAGCAAATGTTATATTTCATTGGTCCAAGACATATAAGATTATCTCGAACGAAATGAATGATTGTCTGCTTGCTCCTTATACAGCAGAGGAGATCAGATTGGCAATTTTTAGCATGTACCTAGATAAAGCTCCAAGTTTGGACGGCTTTAACCCTTCTTTTTTTCGACATTATTGGGACGTTGTTAGTCTTGCTATTACTGCAGCTTGCATCCAGTACTTGAATACGGGTTGTTTTCTTGTTGAATTGAATAAAACTTTGCTTGTGCTTATCCCTAAAAAATCAGTTCCTGAGAGTACCAATGATTTGAGTCCCGTAGCCCTTTGTAATGTTGTGTGCAAAAGCATGAGTAAAACAGTGTCTAATAGATTACGCAGGCTATTGCCAATGGTTATTTCACCCTCGCAGAATGCTTTTGTGGCCAATAGAAGTATACAGAATAACAGTGTTGTTGCTTTTGAACTTATGCACTACTTTCTTAATAAGCGTAGTGGTTTGGATGGTTATGCTGCTTTGAAATTTGACATTTCGAAAGCTTACGATAAGCTAGAGTGGAATTTTCTGCCTGCTATTCTTGAGAAGATGGGTTTTGCTTGTCATTAGATTTCTTTGATTTTAAAGTTTGTTACTACTATTAACTATTGGGTGAGGTTTAATGGCCAACACTTAGGACCCATTATTCTGTCGAGGGGGATTCGGCAAGGAGATCATATCTCACTATGTCTTTTTATTCTATGTGCTGAAGGTTTATCTACACTTACTAAGTCCAAAGTGGGTAATGATGCGTGGCATGGCTGCTCGATTGTCAGGGGTGCTCCTTCTATTGACCATTTGTTTTTTGCCGATGATAGCTTGTTGGTTTTTAGGGCAGATCTTGTGGAGGCCGAAGTGGTGAAGGCAGTCATTGAAACTTATGCATCTGCGTTGGGATAGCAAATTAATTTATCCAAGTCTGCGATTTGTTTCTCAAAGAATGTGCCTTTGCAAGTTCGTAATAGTGTTTGTTCTCTCTTACACGTTGCCGAGAAGGAGGATTTAGGCTGCTATTTGGGTCGTCCTACTCGTATCGGTATGAACAAGAAGGAAATCTTTGGCTTCTTAAACGACAGATTGTGGAAGAAACTTAATTCCTAGAAGCGACATTGTCTCTCTAGGGCAAGCAAGGAGGTCATGCTTAAAACTGTTTTGCAAGCTTTACCGATTTATGTGATGAACTTGTTCTTGCTTCTTAAGACCTTCTGCCTTGAATTGCAACGGATCATGAGTAATTTCTGGTGGGGAGAAGGACAAAATCATGATAAAGGTATCAATTGGGTTAGCTAGGACCATATGAGTCGTTCCAAAGATTTTGTTGGCCTTGGTTTTAAAAAGTTACATGAATTTAATTTGGCATTGGTGGGTAAAGAAACATGGAAGATCATTGTTAACCCAAACTCCTTAATTGCCCTATTGTTAAAGGCCAAGTATTTTCCCAATACCAGTTTTTTGAATACTTAGGTTGGTAATAATCCAAGCTTCTTATGGTGCAGTATTTGTGAAAGTAGGGTCGTTATTCAGAAAGGAGGTTGCTAGCCTGTTGGGACTAGTTCTTCTATCTCAAATTGCGAGGATAAATGGCTGCCGTCTACGGAGTCTATGAAAGTTATTACTCCACGTCCTACTTCTACTAATTTTCTGATTGTTTCAAATCTTATTAACAACGGTAAATGGAACATTGAGGCTTTGTCGAATGTGTTTGAAGAGGATGATAAACAGGCCATTCTGAAAATTCCTATTAGTAGGCAAAGACAAGAGGATGAGTTTTTTTGGCACTTTGATCGGAAAGGTATTTATTCTGTTAAAAGTGCTTATAGACATTTGACAGAAGAATCAACTACAGCTCCACATCAAGTTCCCCCTGGCTTATGGCGGAAACTCTAGAATTGAAAGGTACTTCCTAAATGCCTTAACTTTCTTTGGAGATGTCGTTTGAAGGGGCTGCCAACCATTGCTGCGTTGCAGCACCGTGGTGTTCCTATTTCAGGGTCATGCTATTTCTGCAACAATGAGAAAGAGTCTGATCTACACGTGTTAGTAACGTGCCTTTTTGCTAGGGAAGTTTGGACCTTCTCTTCGGTTAATATAAGGCAAACAGGTATGTTCTCTTTTTTGGATTGGTTTTTTGGGTGGGTAGAATATGCAAGGAGTGAGGAGTTAAAGAATATTATCAAGATATTATGGGCTCTTTGGGAAGCAAGGAATAATATTGTTTGGAGGAATAAGTGGACCAATGCTAGGCAAGTGGTGCGTCGTGCCTACAAACCGTTGAAAGAGTGGGTGATGCTTTTACTCCTCCTCAACTTGTTTCTGCACAGCATTCTTCTTCTGTTACGATGTGGAGTACACCTCCGGCTGGCCATTTGAAAGTGAATGTTGATGATGATCTTTTTCAAGGAGATTATGGTGGTGTAGGCATAGTAGTGAGAGATAGCAGTGGTATTTTTGTGGGTGCTATGTAGAAATCTTTTTTGGGAGATTTGGAACCGCGCATAATTGAGGCTTTGGCTATCCGAGAGGCTCTTAGTTGGATTAAGGAAAAAGGATGGTCTTCTGTACTTATGCAGTCAGATGCTTAACCTTATATTCGGGCTATTACGGATCCTAATTATAGGGATTGTTCTGCTTTCAGTTTATTAATTGATGATTGTAAGTCCCTGTTAAATGAAATTCGGCGCACTAATCTTTTGTTTGTGAGACGATCTGCGAATAATACAGCTCATACTTTAGATCGAGCATGTATTATGTCGACGGATTCTGTGGAGTGGCTTTCTGCTCCTCATAGTTGTATTTTTGATTTGATTGTTCAAGAGAAATAAAATACGTCTCACAACTTTTATTCATTTAATTAATAATACACCTTTGCATTATTTGTCACCCAACTTAACTCACTCCTCATTCACTCAAATGAAATATCCCATTACTCCTCACTCATTCACTCATAATTAATTAAAGTAGCAAATTATTAATATATGATTTTCTTTAGGAGACGTAGGTCAATGTCAATGCAACTTTAATTATTTATTTATAAAACCACATTTCCAACAATTTAATTAACTTTTCTTATAGGGCACCAAATCACTCGTGCCACTAATGTTGGCCCTATCCTATTCCACAATTAAAACATCGACATTTTAATTGAACCAACGTCTCGGTTTTACACTCGCCCAAGCCAAGCTAATATACTCCTCGTTCTTTCGATTTTGTTTCCTGCTATACTACTTCAATCTTCCGCTAAATCTTCTCAACTCTGTCCATCCTCCTTTTGTCTTAATTTATGGAATGTCTCCTTCATACGTTTAGGTATGCTCTTTACCATCCTCTTCACAGATCTGCTTTACTCCTTTCGTTAAAGGAATTGTTCTTCTTTTCGTTACTCTCTTCTTTCTTACAAGGAACTGTTTTTCTTTTCGTTACTTTCTTTTGGGTTTGATTTGATTTTAGAGGAAATTTACGCTTTCAATTTTCTTTTTGGTGTTTTGCATCGCATGTCTTCAGCTCTCTCTATGGAAATATTCTTCTTGTCTAAAAAGTAGTTTCAGAGCGATCAAACACACCTATCTCTCATCTTCTCATTCCATTTTTTTTATCCTCTCATTAATTCAATGACATTTTCTAGTTGTCCCTATGCCATATTGTTTTCTAGGCCGTTGTTGGATTCTCGAGACCAAAGTGATCATTGTGGGTGTTACCATGTTAGTGTTCGAATTGACTGGACTACCCTCATGGCATCGGCACCCGTAGTAAAGACCATAAGTGCTAGGATTCAAGTCTTGTAGATGGACAATTCATGAGATATTAGAAGGATAACAATATATATAAGTTTAGAGATTAGTGAAAACGATAGAGGTCAAGTAAATTTTTGGTTTGTGTTGTAGTAGACCACAATTTTTTTTGTTTACTCATTTAATTTAGCTTCATACAACTTAAGTTATTAATGTCTGCTTAGACAATCTCTCCCTTTTACCTAGTTTTTGTTTCTTTCTATTTGTTTCAATGGAGAATGTGGAAGCTATATAAGTTTGGGCTATGGAGCTGTAGACCATAGAATCATAGTAGGTGGAATTTCTAACAACTAAATGAAATCTATGGAGCATTCTTTATCTTTTTTTTATAATATGTGTGAGTATATATATATATATATATATATAGAGAGAGAGAGAGAGAGAGAGAGAGCAATGGTTTTTGGGATTTAAAGCTTGTATCCTATTCACCGGCTTACAAGAAAGCTTGTATCTTTTTAAACATACCCCTGTAGACTTTGATGAAAGAATTTAAACTTACCACTTAATAAAACTGGAATCTGTAGAAGTGTTAAAAAAGAGGTTGTTACTTGGAATAAGTCTTCTTACTCATAAGTATTTTTTCCAATTTCATCAATGCTATATTGGGTAAAGTGAGTCTACCCGAACTCTTGATTTTGAGTAGTTCGTCCATGGTCCAGTCCTTTTGAGAAAAGAAAGTAAGAACAGTGTCTGCATGATTCAAGTTGAATCCAACAGTTTTTCCTTTTCCTCCTCTTTGTTCCTTGTTAAGTTTCTATTTGCTTTATAGAAAGTATAAGAAAACATCATTTTCAAGTGGCACGGTTTTACAAAATAAAGAATAATTCTTTATTTTGTAAAAACGTGCCACTTGAAGATGATGTTTTCTTTAATGGTTGAGACTCCCCTTTTATATTTCAAATATAGATGCTTCAATTTTCACTGATGTTTATGCATCTGAGTGGATTTCTTGATAATGTAGTTTGGTACAAAGATCTTCTAGATGATGCTTTAGCTAATTTGTCCTCTGTTCTCAAATATAGTGGCAATATGTGTGCAATTGTTTACATTATTTTCCAGATGTCCATGTATGTGTTTATATTAGGAAATCTATACATCCGGGTATTCATTAAGTTATACACGCCATATATGTTTCCTGACGGAGGGTTATGTTTTGATTTCAGGCTGGGCAAGAATCAGTTAGATTTATCACCAGATCTTACTACATAGGAGCAGCTGAAGCACTTCTAGTTTATGACATAACCAGGTCAGTTTGTGTAAAAGTATAGATCATAAGTTGGATTGAAATCATAACTTGTAGAAGTGTTTCGGTCATTATTGTAAAATTATCGTAGGAAATTTGAAACCATGCTATACTATCCACCTCTGCTCCTGTTGGACATCTTGCTATTGAATTATGGATAAACTTGGCGTGGACATATTGTTATGGATTTATTTAACAAAATATGGTTGATTTTATCTGCAATGAAGCACCCATGCTGTAGGTATCAATATTTTTAGATTTGCAGTAATAAAATATAAATGTGTCATTTGTTTGCATACCATTGTTCTGTTCAAGTCTGTGGAAAATGATTGTGGAATAATAACTACCCTTTAAAATACTGCTTTTGGCTATTAAACTATTTTGGAGATAATAAAGCTAGAGATGAAATAGATTCTTTTTCCACTAGGAAATGACCGATAACAATAGAAATTTCAAAATAAAATTTCATTATTCCAAAATAAAACTATAAACAAGGTAGTATTTTATAAAGGATAGAACGTATAAAGAGAGTTGAACATATTATTATAATCTTGGAGAAGCCATGCCAAAAGGAAAAGAAAAACATGAAAATAGATGGAAGAAGACAAAAATGACATGAAAATCCTTATTGGGGAAATGAATACAAGCTTGAGATATGACTTTTATCAATTTCAATTTTTCCAATTAGTTGGTCTTCCCTTAAACACTACGTTATTATGTTCAAACAATGGGACCAAAATGCTTCTAGAATATAGACATTCCATTTTCTACTGAGTACTTTACCAGGCCAACCAATAGAATTGCAAATGCTTTGAACATAATAAAGCAAATACATTGATATATCCCACCAGTTAAGGAAACACACCCAATGTCCATTGACAACGAAGAAGGATGTGATAAGCATCTTCAATTGTCAAAGAACATTGTTTATACATCATTTGTTTTAGTGATAATGAAATTCCTCAGTCTTCAAGTAAAAGCCAAAGGATGCAGTTA
>JANZXR010000002.1:30090408-30121285 GCA_027575705.1 Erythroxylum echinodendron
TTTCCTTGGGTTTTGTTTGAGTTTTAACTTATGTTCTCTTCAAATTTCAGGTTGGATAGGTGATTTTGATGTGTTTGCAGGTTACTTGAATATTGGGAATGCATGCTAAGCTTGGAAGAGAGCTAAAAAGCCGGAAAATCAAGATTGGGTGTTTGTACAGTGCCCACGATCGTAGGAATGGGCCTGTTTTTCATGATCGTGGGAAAGCTCTTCAAAAAGTTTCTGGAACCTTAACCTACAATGGTGGGAAGCACAGGGATTCCCACAATTGTGGGATCCCCAACCTTAAGAATTTTTTAAAAAGACCCCTCCATCTTTCTTCTTTCTTCATCTTTTCACATTCTTTAACTCTAAAACTTGACACTCGCCTAAACCTCACAAATCAATCTTGGTGTTTTCTCCACTTTTTCTGTCATTATTCACTCCCTTAACACTTATTCACATTAACCACTCAACAGTCCAAAGATTTGGAAAGTTTTTCTCTCTTTTTCTCTAAAAAATGTGTTAATCTCTCTCTTGACTCTTTTTGCATCTTTTTCTCCTTAAGTGGCTCCAAGGAAGCTTCTACCTCGTAAACCAACCAACTAACTACACCTCTAAGTCTCTAGAGAACATAAACGTGATATGGCAGCCATTTTTCGTGCCCCATTCCCTATTTTTTGGAAGAATAAGGTATGAGATTCTGGGATTTTAAGGATAGAGAGTTATCGCCTCCTAGGTACTTTGATTTTAACTTTTAGAAACTCTATGACTAAGGCATCACATTGAAAGGTTGGCTGCAAATATTGGTTGGGGTCTTTTAATCATTGCAATGTATTGACATACCCCATGATCATTATAGAAATTTTCACCACTATTACAATACTAAAATGGACATATTCTGGTTTAGGATAGGTGGCCATGCATATAGGCTAGATTATACTATCATTTGTATGCTTTTTGAATTGTTTAACACTAAAGTTTTGGACGCCATAATGATTTTAATGTGGATGATTATTGGAAGATCCTTACAGGTAAAAACACTTTTGACTCTAGGAATGCACCTAACACTTTGATTAGTAGCATTAAGCACTTACTTATTCACAATTTTATATACCTAATTGTTTTTAGCAAAACTGAAAGCAACAAGTGTTCAGCTAAGGAAAATTTCTTTCTTTGGTGCATGGATCGTAAAATTAAAGTGAATACCCCTTATCGCATTTTTTCATCTATTGTCCATTACTAAGAAAGGCTCATATTTTGGCATAGCTTACATTGTTACTACTTTGGCTTTGCACTACAATCTTTATGTGGATGGTGTGCACATAGCTAAACATTATATGTTTGATATACCTTACTTAAGATGCTCTAAAATTTTGGTGCCCCATTCTATGGAACTCCAAAATCCTCAGACACGCACTACTATTAAGATCAGGAAGGCAAGGATGCAGTTACTTCTCAACCATCCTCTTCTCAGGAGTCCCTGAATCCTGATAGGTGTGAAATGCATCATATTTTAGGGCTTAGTTTGTTATGTAGTCAGTGTCAATTTGAGTGTTTAGTATGTGTTTAGGTTAGAATTGTGTTAGTTTGTATGTTTAAGTGTTTTTATGGATTAGTATGAGTCTTTAAGCTTAAATATTATGTTTTTAAGGTACCTTGAACTGTTTGTTAGTATTTTAGGGTCGACATCGAAGAACAGAGAAGTTTCAAAGACATTTGGGCTAAAAAAAGGCCCACGATCGGGGTATAATAGGCCACGATCATGACAGAAGTATGGGAGCCAGCCCATGATCATGGAATATATGCCACAATCATGATAGAAGACTATAACACAGCCCACGATCATGGCCATATTGTCATGATCATAACAGAAGGGCATGATTGTGGCCTGCATCGTGCAGACACGTAAACAAGAGAAAACGTCAAGTTTCGAGGCATTTTTCAAAAAATTTTAACCCCAGAAAAATCTTATGATTGCTCAAAACACAAAAAGTATTTAAAGAACAAGAAGAACACAAGAGAGGGACCTTTTGCATCAACCACAATTTTGAAACCCTATAGAGTTTATCGAGAGATTAAGAAAGAGACGAAGGAAGAGAGACATGGAGAAGAAGGCTAGACGAAGTACTTACTAGAATAGGAGGTTGGTTGCCGTTGCTACCTCCTTCATCCATTCCGATTCTATTTTCGGTATAGTTTCAATTTTAAGATTGTATAGAATTTGGGATAGCTGTTGATGATAAGATTGTTGAAGATTGTATAGAATTTGGGATAGCTGTTGATGATAAAATTGTTAGATGTTGAGGATTGTCTAAACTCACCTTTGGGTTATTTTATCTTTGATATTAATGAAATTTGATTGCTACATTTTTATTGGATTTCTTATGATTTACATTCTGCACTTGCATAATTCGGTGATAAACTAAGAGGGTGATCCGAGTAAAAAATTATTAAATTGGGCTAACAACAGTTGAGTAATTTAATAGTACAAGAATTAAATCAAATTGATAAATTTGTGCGAAGAGAGATCTTGCATAGGTTTTCAATAGTTTTTGGACAACTTCAGATCTAATTTAGGATTTGGATAGATTGTGAATTGAGAGATTGGAATTCTCATAATCTTATTAGGGTTTTTAAATTAGAGTTAATAGTTATAATTCGAGAGAGAGTAATCAACCCTAGGACCATCTAGAACTGGTAATCTAGTAAATTCATAATCAATTAGGTTTTCATTAAAGTCAGATAAAATTTCCCTTTCTCTCAATTGGTAATTCCTAGGTTGATTCTTGATTAGGTGTTGCATGTGCTATTTTGTTTATATTTTAGAATTTGATTCTTGGAATTAATTATGTGATTGAAATAATTTCTTGCTTTAGTTTTATTCATTTTGAGTTATTGCGACTTGTTTTCGGCCTTAGATTTTAGGATAAGATTAACCTTTTTTTTGAGATTGACGCCTTAAGTACTAAGTGAATGTCCTGTGCACTTGCAGAATATCAAGGTTAAATTATTAAAGCTTTTTCATATCGAAAACTTGCGATCAAGTTTTTGGCGCAATTACCGGGGAGACGATTAGTTAAGTTTTATAGTTTAAGATGTTTAGTTTAGTTTTTAATTTTTTTCATTCTTTCCTTTTTATTTCAGAAATTGTGCTTATGCGTGAACACAAGAGTCACATGAGGTTCGAGTCGTGCAGCTGAAACTTTAGACTTAGACATCACTCGAGTAGAATGAACCATTAGGAAAGCTCGACATGAAGAAGAAGAGGAAATTGTGAAATCAAAAATGCCCGAGGATTTCAGGAGAATATTGACCAAGAAGCGAACCAAGGACATCAACAACAGACCCTTATGGACTTCAAGAGACCAGGGTTCAATGCAACTAATCAAGGAGTAGCTAAGTCGCCCGTTCAAGAAGCCTCGTTTGAAATAAAACTAGCCCTCCTAAATATGTTTCAAAAGAATGTGCAGTTGTATAGATTAGCAAAAGAAGATCCCAATGCACATATAGTGAACTTTCTTCAAATCTGTGATACCTTTAGGTACCATCAGATGTTAGAAGATGTGGTCTGAATTAGGCTTTTCCCCTTTATCCTTAGAGATAGAGCAAAGGTTTGGTACCATTCTTTTAGGCCAGCCAATGTCATGACGTGGGATCAGCTAGTTCGTGCTTTCTTAGATAAGTATTTCCCTTTGACTAAGACCATGGAGATCATCAAGAAAATTACCAATTTCCAGCAAGGTGATGGGGACTCGATCCATAAAGCACGGGAGAGATAGAAGGATTTGCAATGGAAGTGCCCACACTATAACTTACCCAAGGAATTCCTGTTGTAAACATTCTACAACGAAGTAAAACCCACAGACGAGCGGCACAATTGATGCAGCTTCAAGAGGATCACTAATGCCAGACTCCATTTCTAGAGCCCAACTATCTGAATGTCATGAAATCATTAGTGTGCAAATTACCCTGTAGGGTTATTTCCATGAACTCTCATTAGCCATCTTCGGTTCATCTTCATTCTTATTACATCCCAAAAGTTTGCTATTATACAGAAGAAGATATGCTTAAAAGCCAAAGAAGGCTCATAACTAAATCATACTCCTCCAATCGATTCCCTCACACTCTTTACATTAATATTTTTCAAATCCTCATCAAAGGCTACCAAATTTTTTTGGAGGGACAGAAAAAAATGGGTTAGGAATCTATTGGTTCAATAATCACTTAATTTGGAGGTTGGACAATGAAGTAATTGCCAAAAGAGTTAACCATGATTATGTTCTCAATCATATTGTACCTATCTTGAGACAATTGGCATAACTACCACTAGATATATCAATTTTTGATCATTTTAGGACAGTTTCAAAAAGGACTCTAAGATCTACAACTTTTGTAAAGACCTTGAAGAAAAATTTTGTCATCTAGAGGGTCAAAATCGCTTTGTCTATTACTTGTGCTTCATCTAAAGGCCATATCTTTTGCGTCTGAGGTCCAAAAATTCCAAACTTTATATCATTTAAAAGTTAAGAAAAAGATCTACAACTTTTGTGAAGACAAATCTATCTAATTCATCCTAGATCAATATAGATTATCCCTAGAAGTCAAAATACAAAATTTTACCCTTTCGAATGCTTGAAAATGCAATATACAAACTTTGAGAGTCATAAGCAAAAACACATTCACATTTCATTATCATTAAAAGATAAGAGTTTTACAAAGCTTCAATGGGAATTTCAAGTGACAATACATCATAGTCCAAAAAAACACAATTTACACAAAGTAGAATTGCTCAAAATGTAACTAAAGCCTTGTTTGACAAAAACTACCTTAAAATAAAAAATAAGCATAATCCAGAGTAATGCCCTTATGCTCGATCACTTGATCTCTTGCTCAACGCCTGAAGATGGGATGGAATGGGGGCTAGGCTTAAAACTTGTGGGTAAGAATTTTATAATCGGTAATAAGAAAAACCATTGAAAAATTCACAATGC
This sequence comes from Erythroxylum echinodendron, assembly GCA_027575705.1. Classification (NCBI taxonomy): domain Eukaryota; kingdom Viridiplantae; phylum Streptophyta; class Magnoliopsida; order Malpighiales; family Erythroxylaceae; genus Erythroxylum; species Erythroxylum echinodendron. Next base: position 30,095,382 of record JANZXR010000002.1, read on the forward strand.
ATTATGAAACACATATTTCCACATTATTAATTTATCAAACACTTTATAAGCAACCCAAATCATGCATTCAGTAAACTTGTCAACACATAAGTACATCAAAATGGTTTGGGAGGTCCATAAACAGAACGACCTAACACATTCCCATGAAATGGTCTTATGTAGTCGTGAATAGAACGAACTAACACAATCCCACATAGTGGTTTTGTGTAGTCGTAAACATAAGGGAGTCCCTGAAAGAGATCCATGCTACTTGCGGGTAGGCGGGAAAAGCCTTTAGTCAAAGTGCACTTGACATACAAAATGGACCAGACAAAACCGACATAACGTGTACTTCATAACTTGTAAAGTTGTTGCCCATAATGGCGCTTTTTTTGAAAAGTGATTTCATAGACATATTAAAAAATCATTTTCGCATTCTTTTCATAAATCGTCAACACAATATTTACATACCAAACACATAGCACTTTCTTAAAGCATTCAAAGAGCAATAAATGCACATTTATAATACAAGTGAAAAACATTTACTTTCTTGATTTTGAAGAAACATTAATGGCTTATTATTCAATTATAAAAATGTAACTTACCTTGAATTCCTTGCTTAACAATTACTCAAAGATGCCTCTCTTCTAGCTCCTCTTGCCTCTCCTTTTGATTTCCTTCAATATTGGCAAAAATCCCAATTCAATAGGGATGCAAATTGAGAACTCAAAAAGCACATTCACTAAAAATTGATTCTAGAATACTTAAACCCATGCATTTTCTAAGCTTTATGAACCAAATTTCTTCCAAAAATCCAAAGGGTTAAAAATTGGACTTACCTTGAATCTTCACCAAACAAAGATATGTTTAGCTCAAATGGAAGCTCTTCTCTTCCTCTTTCTTTTTCCCTTCTGGAACAACTTCAAAATCACTCTTTAAAATTAAGAAAATTGGAAATCTAGTTTAGCTTTCTCTTCTTTTCTTCTTCTCCCACGACATTCCCTTCCCTCTTCTCTCTCATTTTCGTTTTTCACTTCATTCTCTCCTTCAATTCATGTTTTTCTACACCTTAAAAGTAAGACTACACTTTCTTCTTCCCCTTTTACCCTTAATGAGTGCTAAAGGTCATCTTTGTCCTTCCTTTTATGCTTCATGATCTCTAAACTTAAGTGACATGCCAAAAATGCCCTCAATTCATTCTTAATGCATTAAATAAAATCCTACTAACATTGACATAAATAATTAAACTCCAATAATAATTCTATCATGACCTTATAATTTATTTAAATCATGCTTAACAACTCCATTCATTCTAAGGAAAAAATTAAAATTCCATAGAATATCACACTTAACAAAAATATTTCGGGGGCCAATATTTCTCCCCTTCTTAAAAGAATTTCTTCCTCGAAATTCTTACCTGAGTCATCAAAGAGGTGTGGATACTTCTCCTTCATGGCTTCCAAGAGCTCCCACGTGGCCTCTTCCACAGAATGGTTTCTCCACAGAACTTTGACTAACTGAACTGTTTTGTTCCTGAGATCCTTGTCTTTAGTATCCAAAATCTCCACTAGAGTCTCCCCATAAGTTAGATCATCTCTCAACTGGACCTCAGTGGTCTAAATGATGTGAGAGGGATTCGATCTATACCTCCCCAACATGGAAACATGGAAGACATCTTGTATCTGTGATAATTTTGGTGGCGGTGCCAACCTAAAAGCTAGCGGTCCAATTCTCTCAAGAATCTCGTAAGGACCTAGGTGTTTTGGACTCAACTTACCCTTGTTGCCAAAACAATGACTCCTTTCCAAGGAGATGTCTTAAGGAAAACTTTCTTACCCACTTCATACTTCATTTCCTTCTGGTGTGCATCAGTATGGCTTTCATTCTATCTTGTGTTGCTTTAAGCCTCTGCTTAATTGAATTGACCTTGTCAACTGTCATTTCGAGTAACTCTTATCCCACTAATCTCCTTTCTCCTTCTTCATCCCAGCATATAGGAGTTCTATATCTCCTCCCATACAGTGCTTCATAAGGAGCCTTCTGAATGCTTGAATGGTACGAATTATTGTAAGCAAATTCGACCAATAGAAAATGCCCATCCCAAGCTCCTTTGAAATCCATCACACATGCCCTGAGCATTCCCTCAAGGGTCTAAATTGTCCTCTCAAATTGGCCATCTGTCTGGGGGTGAAAAGTAGTGCTAAAATTCAACTTAGTTCCCAGAGTCTCCTGTCAGCTTCTCCAGAATCTCGAAGTAAATCGAAGATCTCGGTCAGAAACTATAGAATTTGGAATCCCATGCAGTCTCACTATTTCATCAATATAGTTCTTTGCTAGTACATGCAGAGAATCAGTTTGTATAATTGCCAGAAAATAGGCTGACTTCATCAAATGATCAACAATAACCCATATAGCATCAGAAAATCCATAGTCACCCTTTGCCACTTTTTCTCAGGAATGGACAATGGCCTTAACTTGTATGAAGGTGCCTAGTATTCAGCCTTGACTTGCTAACACACTATACACTTACTTGCATATTCTGCTACATCCCTCTTCATGCCTTTCCACCAGAAGTGCTCTTTCAAATCTTTGTACATTCTGGTGCTACTTGGGTGCATATCATAAAGTGTAATATGTGCCTCATTGAGTAGCTCATCCTTTACCTCCTGGACATTTGGAATATAAAGTCGGTTGCCTAGAACCATAAGTACATCATCCCTCACTACTACTTCAGATTTCTTACCATTCTGAATTTCTTCTCGGCGTTTGTTCAATTATGCATCCTGTGCTTGCAACTCCTTAACTTTCTCCCTGAGTATCAGGCTCCTTCTGTGTCAAACTTATCTTCAGCTTAGGCATCTTTTTCAATAACAACAAATAAACTATCAGAACATAGGCTATGGAGGATTTCCTACTCAAGGAATTCGCCACCACATTTGCCTTTCCTGGATGGTATTCAATCGATAGGTCATAATCTTTGAGCAACTCTAACCACCTTCTCTATCTCAAATTTAACTCTTTCTGGCTCAATAAGTACTTGAGACTTTTATGATTTGTAAAAATCCTCGTCTGAATCCCATACAAATAATGTCTCTAAATCTTCAGGAAAAAATTACTGCTGCCAATTCCAGATCATGAGATGGATATTTCAACTCATATGCTTCAATTGCTGCGAGGCATAAGCTATTACTTTGTCTCTCTACATCAACACATAACCCAAACCCTTCTTTGAAGCAACACGGTAAACTGTATAACCCTCATCACCCATAGGCAAAGTCAGAGTTGGAGCACTTGTCAATCTGTGCTTAAGCCCCTCAAAGCTTTTTTGACATTTATCACTCTAGATAAACTTCTGATTTTTCCTTAATAATTTGGTCATCAAAGCAGCTATCATAGAAAATCCTTCTGCAGACCTCTATAATACCCTGTCAGACCCAAAAAGCTCCTGACTTCTGTAATTGTCTTTAGTGCATGTCACTTCACCATTACTTCAATTTTCCTCGGATTAATATATACTCCATCCTTCGAGATCACATACCCAAGAAAGATCACCTCGTGAAGCCAAAATTCACATTTACTGAATTTGACATAAAATTTCCTCTCCCTCAATGTTTGCAACACTATCCAGAGATGTTTTTCATATTCCTCTTTGTTTTTGGAATAAACCAGAATGTCATTGATAAATACTATGACAAACTGATCCAGATACTCCTTAAAGACCCTATTCATAAGATCCATGAATGCAGCCAAAGCATTAGTTAATCCAAATGGCATGACTAGGAACTCATAATGCCTATAATGGGTCCTAAAAGCTGTCTTGTTCACATCAGATTCTCTGATTCTAATATGATGATAGCCTATCCTGAGATCAATTTTGCAGAATACCTTTGCTCTTTGTAACTGGTCAAGTAGATTATCGATTCGTGGTAGAGGATACTTATTCTTTATGGTCACCTTGTTGAGTCTTCGATAATCAATACATATACGCTATGTCCTATCCTTCTTCTTAACAAATAGAGCAGGCGCTCCCTATGGCCACGAACTGGGACTTATATACCCCTTCTCTAACAGCTCTTCCAACTGTTCCTTGAGTTCCTTTAATTTAGCTGGAGCCATTTTATACGGTGGTATAGAAATGAGTGCGGCACTGGGAATCAAGCCGATGGAAAACTTAGTTTCCCTTATCGGTAGTAAACCAGGTAAATCTTCTGGAAACACATATGCAAACTCCCTCACAATCGAAAATCTTGTAACTTCCTTTCATTCACATTGGTATCCATGACATGTGCCAAGAAGGCTTCACACCCCTTTTTCATCATCCTTTCAGCAAACAAAGCTGAAATCATTCTAGGTGATTACATTCTTCTGTCTCCTCTAAAAGTCACCTTCTCTTCATTACCAAAGTCAAACTCTACCTCTTTAAGAATACAGTCTAACTTTGCACAATATTTCTCCATAGCATCCACACCCAGTATAACATATAGACCCTTTAACTCTAGCGGCAATAAGTCTACTACCAGTCTAGTACCTTCAATAACTAGTTCACAATCTCTATACACTTGACTTATTATCACCTTCCTCCATAAAGGAGTGCCAACAATAAATGGATCTTCTAATGGAACCAAATTCATACCACATAATGTCATGCTTGCAGAAAGAAATGAATACGTAGAGCCAGAATCAATTAAGACATATACTTCAAAATTAAATAACTTAGTTATACACGTGACAACTTCAGGTGTAGCTGCGGCATCCTCTCTTGTCATGGCAAATACCCTGGCTTGTGCCTGACCCCTTGTCCTTCCTAGAGGGATTGCCTTCCTTGTAGCCCCAGAACTACCCACCTCAGTGACTGGCCTGGTTCCTACTGTTTCTGCTCTCTCGGGGGCTTGTAACTGTGACCCCTTTTGTCTTACCATTTGGGGATATTCCCCGATCATGTGTCCCTTCTCCCCGCATCAAAAACATGCTCCAAGTAACTTAAAGCACTCTCTTTTGTGAAACTTCCCACAATCCTCACATTGAGAGTTTGTGTACCTGCACCTCTCCACCCTGATATTGCCTCCCACAGTTGAGGTTTGCACTGAAGCTGCCCGTGATTTCTTGTTCTTATTAGAGGCACTACTCCCCACCTCACTCTGAGTGTGGAAGCTCCTTGTACTCTTCTCAGGCATTGGATCACTTATTCCCTTCTTGGAAGACTGCTCCCAGTTCTTCCTCTTCTTATTCACTTCATAGTTGATATTCTCCAGTTTCTCAGCCTGAAGTGCAGCATGTGCCAACTGCTGGTAGTCACAGAAGTTATGGATCAACACCTTCTCCTTGATCCCCAAATGAAGTCCTCCGTCAAACTTGCAGCATTTGTCCTCCTCATTCGCCACAATGTTGGTCGCATATTGGAAAATCTGAGTGAACTTTAGCTTGTACACACTCACACTCATGTCCCTCTATGTGAGATTTAGAAACTCTATGGCCTTCTCTTGTATATAAACCCTAGAAAGGTACTTCCTTCTGAACACTTTCATAAAATCTCTCCATGATAACACCGAAGGAATAACCTGACTATGGGGCACTTATTCCCACCAATGTAGTGCGTCCCTTGCAGCAAGCTCACTATATAATCCAATTTCTCTTCATCAGAGCACTTCATCTGAACAGGACTCTCTCGGTCCTCTTCAAACATGCTTCAGCCTCTTCCGAATTCGTAGTACCATTAAATTCTACAGTTCCATACTTACGGAGCTTATCATACTGCCCACTCCTCTCCATCTAAGTTTGCATTGGAACTTATGTTGGCCTATGGCATATGTGAAAGTTTGAGCAAAGGCTTAAATGAACCGCGAATCCATAGTAGGCATAGGAGAAGGGGGCGGTGGCATTTCATGCTGCACACTAGACGCCTCAAAATTAGGAGCAGAGTGTGTCCCTGCATCTTACGGAACATACGATTTATCCGTACTTCCTCGACGAGAGCCAAATCGAGTCAGAGGTCATCGAGTTCCTTTTCGAGGTGGCATATTCACTCCGTCAATTGAAAACATTAAAAAAGCTTTGAGTTCATGCTTCATAAAACAATGTCAAATCATGTAAAACAATACAAAACAATACATGAAGTTCATTTAAAAACAATGCATTTTTATTTCATATTAAAAAAACTACTCATTCAAAGCCTAGGATATTCCTAAACCTAGCCCCCATTTCGAACCTAAACCTAGTCACTCTGATACCATAAGATGCTGGACCCTGTTTCTGGAACCCAACTATTCGAATGTCATAAAAGCATGAGTGTGTGAATTAACATGTAGGGTTATTTCCATGAACCCTCAATAGCCATTCGATTCATCTTCATTCTTATTGCAGCCCAAAAGTTTCCTACTATGCAGATCAAGATATGCTTAAAAGCAAAAGAAGGCTCATAACTAAGTCATGCTCCTCCAATCGATTCCCTCACTTTCATTTCATTAATATTTTTCAAATCCACACCAAAGGCTACCAATTTTTTTTGTAGGGATAGAAAAAAATGGGTTAGGAATCTATTGGTTCAATAGTCACTTCATTTGGAGGTCGGGCGATGAAGTTATCATCCAAAAGAGTCAACCCTAATTATGTTCTCAATCATATTGTACCTATCTTGGGATAATTGGTATAACTACCACTAGATATATTATATTGTGGTTGTTTTAGGCTGGTTTCGAAAAGAACTCTGAGATCTACAACTTCCATGAAGACCTTGAAGAAAAATTTTGTCATCTAGAGGGTCAAAATCTCTTTGTCTAGTACTTGTGCTTCGTCTAAAGACCATATCTTTTACGTCCTAGGTAAAAAAATTCCAAAATTTATATCGTTGGAAAGATAAGAAAAAAATCTACAGCTTTCTTGAAGACCTTAAAGAAAAATTTCGTCATCTAAAGGGTTAAAATTGCTTCATCTAATACCTATGCTTCATCTGGTGCTTCATCTAAAAGCCATATCTACTGCGTAAGAAGTCCAAAAATTCCAAACTTTATATCGTTGGAAATCTAATAAAAAGATCTACAACTTTTATGAAGATAACTCTGTCGAATTCATCCTAGATCAATATAGATTTGCTCTATAAGTCAGAACACAAAATTTTACCCTTATGAAAGCTTGAAAATGCAATCTACAAACTTTGAGAGTCATGAGCAAAAACACAATCACATTTCATTATTATTAAAAGATAAGAGTTTTAAAAAGCTTTAATAGGCATTCCAAGCCACAATACATCATAGTCCAAAAATACACAATTTACACAAAGTAGAATTGCTCAAAATGCAACTAAAGCCTTGTTTTACAAAAATTAACTAAAATACAAAATAAGTATATTCCGGAGTATTGCCTTTAAGCTCGATCACTTGATCTCTTGCTTATTGCCTGAAGATGGGATGAAATAGGGGGTGAGCTTAAAGCTCACGGGTAATAATTTTATAGCTGGTAACAAGCAAAACCATTGAAAATTTCACAATGCATCATGAAACACATATTTCGACATTCTTAATTTATCAAACACTTTCTAAGCAACCCAAATCATGCATTCAATAAACTTGTCAACACATAAGCGCATCAAAATGGTTTAAGAGGCTCATAAACAGAAAAAGCTAAGACATTTCCATGAACTGGTTCTTTGTAGTCCTAAATAGAACGAACTAACATAATACCACATTGTGGTTTTGCGTAGTCGTAAACATGAGGGAGTCCCTGAAGGAGCTCTATGCCACTTGCGGGTAGGCAGGAGAAGCCTTTAGCCAAAGTGCACTTGACATACAGAATGAACCAGACCAAACCCACATAACATATATTTTATAACTTGTAAACTTGTTGCCCAAAATAGCACTTTTTTCGAAAAGTGATTTCATAGAGATAAAGAAAAATCATTTTTGCATTCTTTTCATAAATTGTCAACACAATATTCACATACCAAACACATAGCGCTTTCTCAAATCATTCAAAGAGAAATAAATGCACATTTATAATGCAAGTGAAAAACATTTAATTTCTTGATTTTGAAGAAACATTAATGACTTATTATTCAATTATAAAAATGTAACCCACTTTGAATTCCTTGCTTGATAGTTGCTCAAAGATGCCTCTCTTTTATCTCCTCTTACCTCCCCTTTTGATTTCTTTTAATATTGGCAAAACTCTCAATTCAATAGGAATCCAAATTGATAACTCAAAATGCACATTCATTAAAAATTGACTCTAGAATACTTAAACCCATGCATTTTCTAAGCTACATGAACCAAAATCCTTCCAAAAATCCAAAAGGTTAAAAATTAGGCTTACCTTGAATCTTCACCAAACAAAGATATGTTTGGCTTAAATGGAAGCTCTTCTCTTCCTCTTTCTTTTTCCCTTTTTGAACAACTTCAAAATCACTCTTTAAAACTAAGAAAATTAGAAACCTAGTTTAGCTTTCTCTTCTTTTCTTCTTCTCCCACGAAACTTTCTTCCCTCTTCTCTCTTTTTTTCATTTTTCACTTCATTCTGTCCTTCAGTTCACATTTTTCTCTACCTTAAGAGCAAGACTACACTTTCTTCTTCCCCTTTTACCCTTAATGAGTGTTAAAAGTCATCTTTGCCCTTGCTTTTCTACTTCATGGTCTCTAAACTTAAGTGACATACTAAAAATGCCCTCAATTCATTCTTAATGCATTAATTTCATTAACTAGTGAAATAAAATCCTACTAATATTGACATAGATAATTAAACTCCAATAATAATTCTATCATGACCTCATAATTTATTTAAATCATGCTTAACAACTCCATTTTTTCTATGGAAAAAATTTAAATTCCATAGAATATCACACTTAACAAAAATATTTCGGGGGCCAACAGCAAATGAGGAAGACAGTTGATGAAGTGAAACAGTTGATAGAGGAGATGGCGAATAATAGCTGCCTCTAGACGAACTATTGGAGTAGACAAACTACTTCATTCTGAGAGCAAAAAGGAATTGTGGGTGTCGATCAAATAGCAAAAATACAACCAAAAATTGGCAAATTAACGCAACAACTCAATAGTATAAAGGCTTCATCCGTAGTCCCGGTGAAAGTCATACAACTAAAGTGTGAACTCTGTGGACAATTGGATCGTGATATCGTGGACAATTACTTGATGAAGGAAAGCGATCCGGAGCAAGTGAATTATATGGGAGTGCAATATGGACAAGAAAGGGGCAACAATCCCTACTCCAACACCTATAACCTTGGGTGGAAGAATCACCCTAACTTCTCTTGGACAAATAATGCAGGAGAACAGTTCAGGCTACAAGGATAAGCAAGCTTCTAACAAGATAAACCAAGCTCGATGGAATCTAAGTTAGATAAGATTTTAGATAAAATTGGAGGTGTGGAGGATCCACATAGGAGGCTCGAAAGCAAATTCGAACAAGGAATAAAGAACCATGTCTCGTCAATACACAATCTGAAAGTCTAAGTAGGCCAATTAGCAGAGGCAATGTCTACTAGGAATGTAGGAACCCTTCCAAGTAATACCGAGTCTAACCCGAAAGAACGCATCATGGCTATCATTTAGACACAGGAGAAGGAACCTAAACATGTGAAGGAAGACAGAGATAAAGGAGAAGGATAAATAATTATAGAATTCCTTTAAAGTGAGTTTGAAATTGAGCCAATTAAAAAACCTCGATCTAAATTCCCATAACCTATTCTAGCATAGTGGAAGTCAATACCAAGTAGGGCAAAAAGGAATTCTGAAGAGGTTGAATCAAACAGGTTTGAGAACATATTGGAACAACTGCAAACAAGGCTCACCATAAAGGAATCAGTTCAAAAGAAGGTTAAACAGCACAAAGAGAAGAAAACCCTTATATAGAACAAAAGAAAGAGGACCAGGAGATTTTTTCATTCCTTGAACTATTAATGGTGTCAACATAGACAGGGCATTTACATATTTGGGTTTAAATATCAATATGATTCCCTATACCTTTAGAATAAAATTAGGGCGAACAGATTTAGTACCCACAAAGATGTTAGTGAAGACAAATGACATAATAGTTCATCAACCGAAGGGGATTATTAAGGATGTGTATGTACAAATTGATAAATTTACCTTTCCCACAAACTTCTATATATTGGGCATTAGAGAAGATGTGGAAATTTTATGGTTCTTGGATGACCTTTCCTGGGGGTGAACTAACTCTAAGAGTAGGAATGGAACAATTAACCTTCAAAGTGTCGAAGAAAGACTTTTGTTCTCCTTAACCCCCAACGGATATCAAGGAGCCTGAACCTCGAGGAGAATGGAAAGATATTTAGGATCTTAGGAATGTTTTCATAAAGAAACAATATAGTAGAAGAAAGCGACGGAAGGAGAATCATAAGGAAGGTGGAAACTATAGCATGGTAGCTCATGTGCAAATTGTAAGATTAGTGACTGCACTACCATTTCACCATTCATTCGAATCACCGTGAGCTAAAAAGAGCGTCAAGCTTCCGACGTTAGAAGAAGCGCTATAGGGGAGGCAACCTATGAAATTTATTTCCTTTGATTGTTTTTGTTGGAAAGTTTGAATTCTGTAGTTAGGATTATTTTGTTTCCAAATAAATCGAGAAGGAATAGGACTTCGAGATAAATTGGATGATTGATCAAGTAAGCAAAAGGTAGGTGAAAGGGCCATAAAAGAATTAAGAAGTGATTTTGAAAAAAATGTGAAAAGAACAAAAGAAGAAAAAATGAAGAATTGGTGGAAAACTACAGGCGATCGTGGCCTGCGACTGGGTAGAAAAGGGAAACACGCAATTTTAAAGGAAATTTTACAATTTTACCCTCTAATTACCTATATATTCATTTATAACTTTTTCATTCACTTTCACTTTCACTTTATCTCTCTAGATTTAAAACTTACAAATGCTCTCACATCTCTCTACAAAAATTTTGAACTTCTAAATTTCTTCCAAACTCTGCCTATTCGCAAGCAAATATGTCGTGCATTAAGCAATCAGTCAAATGGGAGCAAACACCTTTCCCGATCTACACAGACAAGGAAGGCATTCGTTTTCAATCCCTAAATGCTAAACAAATAGTAGATCCTAAATATTTTGATTTTGAACTCTCAATAGGTTAGAATTGCACGATACGATAGAGAACTTAGCTGAAAGAATCCAGTGGGCCAAATTTATACATTTCCAATTTCCTATTTACTGGGAGCTCATTTTGGAAATTTTCACTTCACTTTCGTATGAACCTAGGAACCCCAAGGAAATGTGGTTTAGGTTGTGGGGACAAGCTTATAAATTGAACATAGAAATCATGTGCGATATGTGTGGGTTCCCCGAAATCTCCATTGTTGATCAGTATGATGATTTTTATCCTTCTCGCTATTAGAACTAGCTCACTGGGATAGAACAATTTGATGCCAAAAGTGCCCACAACAACATAATAAGGACACACAAACACTTGTTACTGCAAAAATTCATATGCCAATTAGTTTTCGATAAGTTAGAAACCAACAAGTGCTCTACAGAGGAACTCTTTATGTTGTGGTGCATGGACTACAGCATTCCAGTGTGCACCTCCACATATGTGCTAAATGCTATTATTGCGACTATGTGCAAGAGGAGCAACAATCTAGGTATGGGGTAACTAGTTTGTCCCATTGTTGAATATTATGGCGTGGACTGTAGTGGGTTCACTACCCATCTCCCAAACTTCCCAAATCATCACCTTTTATGGTAGACTGAAATCTTTAAGTCCCACAATATGGAACTTCGAGATATCAACCAAAAGACATATGTTAAGATTAGTGCCAGTTAGGTGAGTTCGAGTTCAGCACTGCCTCAGTAGGTAGAAGAGGACTTAACCAGTGAAGAGTCCGCGGAGGAAGAAGAGATAGAAGAAACAGGATGGAAGAAAGTTTTGGCCACAATCTCCGCAAACAACACAGTGATAACAGATCAACTAGCGGAGAACTCTAGAATAATGTGGGAGATGGAACAAACTTAACAAAATTAGAGCCAGGATATACATCACATCCATCGATATTTTGAGGCTCAAAGCGTTCAATTGCCATCTCTAACACCATCCCCACCTCCATCTCTATAAGACTTTGTCTAACCCCTTTCTTTTTCAAATTTGACTTCATCTTTATTTTTATTTTTTGTTTTACTTTAATTGATGTTTCTTCTTTTCTTATGTGCTTGTTTGTTGCCTTCTCACGTTGGGGACAATGTGTTTTTTAAGTTTGGGGAGGGTTATATGTTTTGCTTTGTAAGTGATTTTGAATATGGTATGATAGTTGTTAGGTTGCATTTTGTGAATTTTTTGGATGTGTCAATGGCTTAGATGGATTTAAATTAATTTAATTTTTAACATAGTCTATTAGGTTGTGAAGGATCATTAGCTCACAAAAATTAGCGAATTGGGGTCTTTACATAAATATGCAGCTTAATTAGAATTTAGTGTAAGTTTGTCATCCTCTAAATTGTCACATTCATTCATAATTTGAAGCCTTTTAAATTAAGTAGCTTTACTAGTATTTTCATGGAAATGTGTAACTAAAACAACAAGGTAGGCAATCTAATTAAAAGAAAGTTTTTTAAATAAATAATTATTCTGCTGACCTTTGAGTTATAAATAGAGTTAGTAGCCAGTTGAGAACGAGATATACCTAAGTAATCAAATCGACACCCATCGCAAAAGTGGGCCTCTGCGTTAAAAAGCTATAATGACTTTCCAACTAAGTAGCTTAATAAAAACATGATGTAGATGAGTAATCAGATCGACATTCATTACCAATGTTTATCTCCTTGTAAAAGATTAAGTCCATGTTTAATAAATAAATAAATAATGAATGAATGAAAAATGATGAAAATTGTGTTTTCTAATAAAACCTACCAAACTTGTTATAGCTTGACTTTCCATGACAACATACTTAGGAGCAGTTATAGAGTCTGAATGACCAAAGAATTATTAACGTGTGTGTGCAAGTGAAAAGGGTAAATAAATTAACACTCAGATTATGATTAATTCGTATATTTAGTTCAAAGCCCCTAGACGTAGAGTTTTCATGTTAATGATTTGATATAACTTGAATGATTATGTTTAGATTAAATTTATTTCATGAAGTTGAAGCCATTGTCTCATTACTGCATTATGTGTTGTGTGTTTGCTATGTGTTTGTTGTTTTGTTTGCTTAAGGACAAGTAAACATTTAAGTGTGGGGACATTGATAGGTGTAAATTGCATCATATTTTAGGGTATAGTTTGTTATGTAGTCAGTGTTAATTTGAGTGTTTAGTATGTATTTAGGTTAGAATTGTATTAGTTTGTGTGTTTAAGTGTTTTTATTAGTTAGTATAACTCTTTGAGCTTAAATATCATGTTTCTGAGGTACCTTGATGTGTTTGTTATTGTTTCAGGGACAACATCGAAGAACAGAGAAGTTTCGAAGACATTTGAGCGGAAATAACGACTCATGATCATGGCACAATAGGCCACAATCATAACAGAAGCATGGGAGCCATCCCACGATCGTATGGGCCATGATTGTGACAAAAGACTATGCCATAGCCCACGATCGTGGCCATATTGCCAAGATAGTGACAGAAGGGTTAGATGCAGGCCACGACTATGGCCCTCATGGAGACACGCAAACAAGATAAAACGTCAAATTTCGAGGGATTTTTGAACCTTTTTAACTCTAAAAATATCTTAGGGCTACTCAAAACACAAATGATAATTAAAGAACAAGTAGAACACAAGAGAGTGAGCTTTTGCAGCAGCCACAATTTTGAAACCCTAGACAGTTTATCGAGAGATTGAGAAAGAGATGAAGGAAGAGAGACATGGAGAAGAAGCCTATGCGGAATACTTCCCAGAACAGGAGGTTTCCCATCGTTGTTGTATTCGTCATTTATTTCAATTCTATTTTGGGTTTAATTTCAATTTTATGATTCTATAGAATTTGGGATAGCCGTTGATGATAGGATTGTTGAATGTTGAGGATTTTCTAAACTCACCTTTGGGTTATTTTGTCTTTGATATTATTAAAATTTGATTGTTACATTTTTATTGAATTTCATATGATTTAAATTCTACACTTTCATAATTCGGTGATAAACTGAGAGGGTAAATCGAGTGAATGATCATTAAATTGAGATAACGAGAGTTAGGTAATTTAATAGTACAAGAATTAAATCAGATCGATAAATTTGTGCAAAGAGAGATCTTGCATAAGTTTTCCGTAGTTTTTGGACAACTTCAGATCTAATTTAGGTTTTGGATAGATTGTGAATCGAGAGATTGCAATTTCTATAATCTGATTAAGGTTTATAAATTAGGGTTAATGGTTATAACTCGAGAGAGAGTAATCAACCCTAGGACCACCTAGAATCAATTATCCAGTAAATTCATAATCAGTTAGGCTTTCATTAAAGTCGGATAAATTCCCCTTTCTCTTAATCGGTAGTTCTTAGGTTGATTCTTAATTGGGTATTGCATACGCTATTTTGTTTATATTTTCAAATTTGATTCTTGGAATTAAGTTCGTGATTAAAATAATTTCTTGCTTTAGTTTGTTCATTTTGAGCAATTGCGAATTATTTTCAGCCTTAGATTTTAGGATTATATTAACCCTGCTCGTAGGATTGACACCTTAGGTACTACATAAACAACCTGTACATTTGTGAAATATCGAGGTTAAATTATTAAAGCTTTTTCATATCAAAAACTTGTGGTCAGACCCCTAAGAAGAAGCAGTTGAAGATAAACCAATTGTAGCAACAAATTTTAACAAGTTCCAGCAAATCCTTAACCAAATGGTTGAAAACCGTCAACAAATGGCACTGCAAATTAATGAGATCGGCACCCAGATGAGACAAGTTCATAAGAGGTAGCGGTACATCAGAAAGAAATTACTCAAGTTCATCCAGATGAAGAACATTGAAGTTCCTTCCCCTATGCCTTCTCCACCACAATGTCCATGAAGCTTTCTTACCCTTTACTTTTTACTTTGTTTTATTTTCCTTGTTAGTTGTTTTACTTACATGTTTGTTTGATGTTGTGTTTTGTGTTTTTGTTTCATTTTGTGGTTGCCTTGTCACAATGAGGACAACGTGTTGTCCAAGTGTGGGGAGGTGACATTTGCTTTGTCAACTGCATTTTTGTTGTTTGTTTTAGTCACTGTTTGCATTTTCGTAATTAGGATGCATGTTTTAGGCATATTAGCTTGTTGTTTTATGTTATTTTATGTTAACAATGGAACCACACTTGAATCATTTTGATTTTTTTTCCATGAGATTCTACATACTAGTTGGAATGAGATTGAATGCATGCTTAAACTCGGATCAAGCTATTTTAGTAGAGAGAGAACCATGTTAAGTGATGAAAAGTAGATGGTTGCATAAGCTTACTCAGAATTTGACACGTAAGTAATGAGGTAGTGTAGATATGCATAATAAACTTTCATTTGAGCCAATGTGAGGATTGAGGCTATATGACTCCATCTATAGTCACTTTATTTCTTTGTTTGTGTGATGCTTCCTCAGGTTATTACCTTTAGAACTTGCTTTGAATTAGTTTGAGTCTACTGGATGCATGCTTAATAGAGATGATTAAGGCCCTTCTTTGTGTTAACCTTTGGCTTAAATGACCTATTTTTTATTATCCCTTTACCTCCATTGAGCCTTAACTCTTTTGTTTCTTGAAAATGTCTCACATTTTAAAACCTGAAATCCCATTAGCCTACCCATTCACAAGCTTAGTAGAGTATTAAGTGACGTATTAGTCTAAAAAAAGAAACAATGAACAAAATAGCTTCTGAATGCAATGTGATATAAGAGTATAAGTATCATTCAACTCATTTCGAGAAAAAAAAGGAAGAACATTTTAGTAGCATCAATAAGTACAGAGTAGTAGTATATTTACATTTGTGTATCTCATAAATAAGTTTTGTTACCCCTTGTTCACTGATTACTTTATGAATGTTTGTGTTAAACCCTTTACCCCTTTTGACCAACCTTAACTCTTACCAGATTATAACCCAAAGCAAGTCCTTTTAATCTATTTATGCCTATAATTATTGTAGAGGAGAATTGGTGTATTAGCAAGCTTGCGGTAGTGTAGTTTCTTATAGGGAGCTTGAGCGAAACACTAACCATCAAACTGTGAGAGAAATGAGTGAAACCGTGAGGAAGATTCAATTTTTGTTTATACTTATCTTTGAGTGATGGTGCCATAAGTTGTGTTTGCTTATGTACACTAATGCAAAAGTAGTCATGATCTATGTAGTAGCTTAACATTTGAGTTAGCCAAACTTTGAGGGATTGTATGCTTTGATATTTTTGAAAATGAAGTGATGGAATTGATTGGTTGTGTTTCATTTTGCTTAGTGACAATCAAAGATTTAAGTATGGGGAAGTTGATAGTTGTGCATTAGTATGTATTTTTCTAGGTATTTGGCATATGTTTCTTACATAACAAGTTGTTATTATTATGTTTTAGGACTTATTTTGTGTATTTTTGTTTAGTTTGATCTTCATGGTTATGTTTGATGTTAGTTTAGGGTAAGAATTCATCATTTTGGTGTAGGAATGGAGGGCCTCCTTTGTGATTGAGCTAGGGACCAAAAGAGGATAAGAGAAGTAGAGGAGATGTAGAAGAAGAGCCCACAATCATGAGAATCACACTAATTACCATGATCGTGGGAACTGGAGTCAGAAAAAACATGCACGTTTCACCTATTTTTAGGGTTTTATGACTTGTCTTGTCGCGTATAAGGGCACAAATTCCCAAGTCATGGTTGGGACAGGAGAACCTGCCTCCTTAAGCTAAAAAACAAATTTAGAGCCTAGAGAGAGGTAGAGAATCAAGATTTCCATTCCAAATTGGGTAAAGAGCACACTAACTATAGATTTTCCAGATTTGGGCAAAGAAGGGAGGAGCTTGCTTCATCCAATTTTTATTCCTTTTTCTCTTCTAGTATCTTTATGATGGATTTTTTAGTTGTTGGGGATGTTAATGTCATTATGAGCAGCTGAGTTATTGATAGTTGTGATTTGCATTGTATCTTAGGGTTCAATTTGTTAGGTATTTAGTGTTAATTTGAGTGTTTAGTGTGTATATAGGTTTTAATTGTGTTAGTTTATGTGTTTATGTATTTTTATAGATTAGTATAAGTCTTTGAGCTTAAATATTATGTTTTGAGGTACCTTGATGTGTTTGTTAGTGTTTCAGGGTCAACGGAAAAGAACAAAGAAGTTTCGGGCCAAAACCATGACCCACGATCGTGACACAATAAGCCACGATTGTGACAGAAAGATGTGAACCATCAGGATCTGGGCCATGATTGTGACACTTTGACCACGATCATGATAGAGAGGTCAGAACCAAGCCATGATCGTGACACTTTGGTCAGGATCATGACAAAAAAGGCTAAACACTGGCCACAATCGTGGCTTGCATCAGGCAGACACAAAAATAGGTAAAAACATCAAGTTTTGAGGGACTTTTCGGACCGTTTTGTTCCCGAATAAACCCTAAGGCTTCCAAGGTATAAATATAACATCAAATAATAGAGAAGAGAGCTTTGATCAGCCACCAAAAATGAAACCCTAAGAGAGAACCTTGAGAGATCAAGAAAGAGACGAAGGAAGAGAGAAGAGGAAGATGACGCAGACACGACGTGCTTCCCAGAATAAGAAGCTTTCTGAAGTCGCGGCCTCCCATCATCCATTTGAGTTATGTTTCCTATATATTTCAGTTTTATTTGATTATAGAATTTGGATATATAGTTTGATGATAGAATTGAACTATGATTGATGTTCTATACTCACCTTTGGAATATTATTTTTGATTTATTGAAATCTGATTACTTTATGCGTTTAGTGAATTAATTGTGGTTTAATTCTACACTTCATATCTTGATAATAAACTGAGAGGGTGAATCGAGATTCAATTGGGCTAACAAGATTTAGGTAATTTAATAAATTCAGAATTAAATCAGGTTGGTAAATCTTGTGTAGAGAGATCACATATAGGTTTTCAATTGTTTATTAGAGAACTTAAGAACTGATTAGGTTTTGGATAGATTATTAATTGAGAGATTACAACTACCCATAATCGGTTAGGTTGACATTAAGGATAGATAATTTTCCCTTTCTCTCTTTTGGTAAACTCACTAGGTTGAATTTGAGGGTCTTCTATCATTGTTCAACAAATCAATCAATTTCTGTTAAGTTTTATTCAATTTCAATTTAAAATTGTTAATCGTTATCGTAATTGTTTTCATTAAGTGTTAATTATCAATTATTGTTTTGTTAGTTGATTTGGTTTATTTGATTTAGTTAGTTCTCGTATTAAAATTTGTTTTCTATTAAATATCTATTTAATAATCTCTGACCTTAGATTCACGATCATGACAAAACGGTTAAGGCGCTGGCCACGATGTTTGGCAAGCAGGGCCACGATCATGGTCTACGTCGGCCTGAGACAGAAACTCAAGTTTTGTGTGATTTTTTGGACCGTTTCGACCCCAAATTAAACCTAGGGCTTCTAAGATATAAACGGAACATTACAAGATAGAAAGAGCAGCTTTGGAGAGTCTGAAAAAGAGAGCACTCACGTGATCCAATCCTGGATAAACCTAGAGAGAAGTCGAGAGATTGAGGAAGGAGACAAAGGAAGAGAGACACAGAGAATAACTTGATGCAACGTACTTTTTAAACCAGGTGCTTTCCCACTGTCGCTGACTCCACATTTCCGTTCCTAATGTATTTTTCATTTATTTCAATTTTATTCATGTATAGAATTAAAATAGTAGTTGAGAATGTATTGTGTTGAATGTTAAGATTGTGTCTATACTCACCTTTGGGTTTTTATTTCTTGAGATTAATAAAGTTTATTTGATTGTGTTTTCTTTCGATTTAATTATGATTCAAATTCTATTCTTAATAACTAGGCGATAAATTGAAAGGGTGAGTCGAGAGAAAATAATCAATTTGGGCTAACGAGAGTTAGGTGAATTGATAGGTTAAGGATTGAATCGAACTGGTAAATTCGTGTAATGAGAGATCGAGCATAGATTTCTAGTAGCCCTATTTGTTTTTTTTTTATTTTTTTGTTGTGGTTTTCATAAAAAAATAAACCATTCATTAAAATATGTTTGGAAGAGTTTTGTTGCCGTTTCTAGTTTCTAAAAATAAAAAAACCACAATAGGTTTACAAAAACGTAAAAAATATGTTTTTGTAAGATTTTAAAACAAGTTCTCTTTTATTCCAAAACTGTTTCAGCGCTGATTCTTCTTCATCTTCAGGCTCTGTTACAATTTTTCTTTTTCTAGTCCACGTTTTCTATTTTTCTGTTTCTATGATTTCTGCTTTCGTATATCTCCACTGCTGCATTACTTGTGCTTGCTTTCATAACTCTTTTATTCTATTTCTACGAGTATTAAACGTGAAGGCCACTTACAGAAACACTACTTTCGTGAACCTCAAACCAAAGTACTCATTTTCATGTCTTCCATCTTCTTCTTCATTCTCTCTCTATATTCGCTTTGCCTCTCATTTTTTCTCTCTCTAGTAAGGCTTTGTAGAAACCCTAAGGAAATTTTAGGAACAAACTAAAACCACCATAATGTAGTTTATGCAGGATGGTTTCAATCAGCTCTTGATGTTCAAGCAAACCCGTAAAATTGCCGAAGTTACCAATGCCAAGGACCCTCTCGATGTCGATAATCTGACTAAGTGTGGTGGTGCATTGCTCGAATTATCGCAGTTTCAAACTATTGTAGACACAAAGAAAATGATAAATGATGCGATTCTGAAGTTGGAGGAAGCTTTGCTAATAAATCCCACCAAGCCCAAGGCATTGTGGATCTTAGGAAACTCTCACACTTCTTTTGCATTTATGACTTTAGCCATTGATGAGGAAAAAGGTCATTTTGATAAGGCAGCGGAGTATTCCCAGCATGTAGTGGATGAGGATCCAACCAATGAGCTTTATCACAAATTTTAAAAAAAGAGGAATTACCCCATCAAACTTATGCGTATATAGTAATGACAATCTTAAGTGAATGGAAACATGATAATAAAATCAAACATGTTCTTATTTTTAATTTTTTATTACAAATCTCAACCAAACAGGTTTTTATTTTTTATTTTTTATATTACAAATTTCAACCAAACAGGTTTTCATTTTTCTAAAGAAAAAAAACGGAAACCAAAAATAAGAAACAGAAACTAAAAACAATAACAAAAAAATAGAAGTGAAACCAAACAGCACCTTAAGTTTTGGGTCAATCGTGAATCGAGAGATCATGATTCTATAATTTAATTAAGGATTACCAATTAGGGTTAAGAATCATAACTCGAGAGAGAGTAATTCACCCTAAAACTGCCTAGACCCGTTAAGTCAAAAATTGCATAATTGACTAGATTTTGTTAATTTCGAATTAAATCCCCCTTTTTCTCACTCGGTAGTTTCTAGGTAGGTTTGGTATTGGTTTTATGTGAGTTGTTATCTTATTTAGATTTCTACAACACAATTCTTGAATTAATTGTTGATTGATTTATTTTCTACAGTAGTTTACTTAATTTACATTATTGCAATCTTAGTACAACCTTAGATTTTAGGACTAAATTAAGTTTCCTCATCGGATTGATACCTTAGGTGCTACGCAAACAACCCGTGTGTTTGTAAAATTTACCAAGGTTATAAATAGTAAAATTTAGCACGTGTAACCTTACGAACAAGTTTTTGGCGTCGTTGCTTGGGAAGGCGACATTTAGTTCTCTAGTTTAAGGTGCTAGAATAGTTTATAATTTTTATTATTATTATTATTTTATTTTATTCGCTTTACTTAGGAATCGTGCTCTTGCATGAACGTAAGAGTCATAGGGGGCTCGAGTTATGTAGTTGAGACATTAGATTTAGACATCACGTGATTAGAACGAACTCTTAGAAAAGCTCAGTGAGAGGAAGAAGAAGAGATAGAAAAGTCAATAATGGCCAAGGAATTTAAGAGGAATGTGGATCAGGAAGTGAACCCTGGATGGCAACAACGGACCCTCATGGACTTTATGAGGCTGGGGTTCAACCCATCTAACCAAGGAGTGGCTAGGCCGCCAGCTCAAGCGGCCTCATTTGAAATTAAGCCAGCCCTCCTGAACATGCTTTAGCAGAACGTCCAATTTTATGAATTGGCGAACGAGGATCTAATCTTACATATCGTGAATTTTCTTGAAATTTGTGATACTTTTTGGTATCACCAAATGTCGGAAGATGCTGTTAGGATTAGACTATTCCCTTTCCCACTTAGGGATATAGCAAAGGCTTGGTATCACTCACCGAGCCCTGCTAACATTACGATATAGGAGTAGCTCATGCATGCTTTTCTAGATAAATACTTCCCTTTGACAAAGACCACTAAGATAATAAAGAAAATTACTAATTTCTAGTAAGGTAACGAGGAGTTAATTTATGAAGCATGGGAGCGATACAAAGACCTGTAGAGGAAGTACCCACACCACAACCTATCAAAAGAATTCCTTCTGCAAACGTTTTACAATGGAGTTAACCCATCTAGTAGAGACACCATAGATGCAGCGTTAGGAGGATCCTTGATACGAAAGACGATTGATGAAGCAGAGGAGTTAATTGAGGAGATGTCGAGCAATAGTTGCTTATAGGCGAGTGAGCGAGGTAGGAAACCTACCATTTTTAGAGAGCAAAAGGGAATCATCGTGGTCGATCAGATGACGGAGATGCAAGAAAAGATCGATAATTTGACGTAACAACTCAATGGTTTGAAGGAATCATCCTCTGCTCCAGTTAAGGCCATGCAATTAAAGAGTGAGTTATGTGGTCAAGTAGATAATGATACTGTAGACTATTACTTGATGAGAGATGACAACTAGGAGTAAGTGACCTACATGGGGGAACAATTAGGATGAGGAGGGAGTAATAATCCCTACTCAAACATCTACAATCCTAGGTGGAAGAATCACCACAACTTTTCCTAGTCGAACAACAGTAATGAAGGGCAGTTCAAACCTCAAGGGGAATTGGGCTTATAGCAAGATAAAACAAGCTTGATGGAGTCAAAGTTGGAGAAAATTTTGGATAAGATTGGAGGCATAGATGAAGCTCATAGGAGGCTCGAGAGCAAGCTCAAACAAATAACAAAAAATCATGCTTTGTCCATACACAATCTAGAAGTCCAAATGGGGTAGCTCACAGAGGCAATGTCTACTCGGCATGCTAGAACTCTTCCAAACAAACCGAGTCAAACCTGAAGTAGCGTATCATGGTTATAAGTTAGACTTAGGACGAGGATTTAGAAAAAGTAGACGATAGAGGAAAAGGTCAAGTAGTTGAAGAAGACCTTTCGATTGAGCCCGTGATGGAGTCAATTCAAGTAACTTGACAGATATTTCCATTCCCTATTGCACAGCAACGAGAGTTATATGCAAAGAAGGAAGCAGAAAAATTGCAAGACATTAAGCATAACAAGATCAAGGAAGTGATGGAACAAGTATAGTCGAAGCTCAAACTACAGGAGTCCGTCAAGAAGAAGGTTAAGGAGTAATCAATGGAAGAAAACCCCAACGTGACTATGAAGAAAGATGACCCAGTTCATCAGGGGACCCTTTCATCCCCTATAGTATCAATAAGATCATTATTAGATAGGGCATTCATAGACTTAGGCGCAATCATAAATATGATGCCTTATACTTTCAATTAAAAATTAGGGTTAAGAAAGATAGTGCCCACCAAGTTTTTGATTAAGGCGGACAATAGAACCTCGCATAAACCAATGAGAATCATAGAAGATGTGCTAGTAAAGGTTGGTAAATTTACCTTCCCTATGGAATTCTATATTTTAGACATCAGTGAAGATGAGGACACCCCATAATTCTTGAAAGATCGTTTTTGGCTACTGAGCACTCAATTATTGATGTTGTTGGGAGCGAGCTAACTCTGCCACTAAGGAAAGAGCATATAACCTTCAAAGTGACCATTAGAGAATACAGAGCTCCTTCAACTCCAGTGGATCTGGGCCTCAAGGTGAATGGGAGGACATAGAGAATCCTGCAAATACTTTCCGAGAGAAGCACTCGCGACGGAGAAGGTGAGGCAAAGAAAATTGACAGGATGGTGGTAATTGCAGTATAGTATCTAAGGTACAGATTGAGAGTAATGATGACGCTACCATCAAACCATTCATTCTCTATATTATGAATTTCTCTTTGTTTTTGAGAAATTAAAAGTAATTTCATTGAATAGGGGTAGATTTAGAAATAAAGTTTCAAATATAACATCAAATGATGACACTTCAGTTAAAACAAGATAGGTGTTCTTGCAACTATAGTCTCTCAAGCATACAATGCATTTTCCATATAGGATTAAGAAATCCATCTGCATCTTTCGTGATTTATCAAAATCACCCAAATTAGGGATTGGTTTTGTTGACCCCTACAACAGTGGGACCCTTACAATAAGGATCAATATGAGATGTTGAATCTTATATGGGCATAATTGGTAGTTAATTAGAATTATGTAATTCTAATTAAAGTTTAATTGAAATTAGTCAATTTCAATTAAATTACTAAAATGTCCAAAGCTTATTATAAATAGGCTTAAGCTCTGTGGAGCTAGCACTTCATGCTTAACCCTCTCTGTAAAAGTTACAGAGTTCTCTTAACCTATTCTGTGGATACTGTTAGAGGCCGGACACTTGTGTGTCTACGATGGTTGAGACGGATTGGTTTCAGAAACAGTTCGAGGGATGCATCAAGATAAAGATCAAGCTTCGGAATAAGGTATGAATTCAATTTCGTTTTATTATGATTCGAGTTAATAATTTTATAGAATTAAATAGATCTTGGTTTTCGGGAAATCAAAAGTCACAAAAAAGTTTCGTAATTATTCCGCTGCGGTTCAGACCAGATTCAGACCCGATTTCTCAAAAGTGGTATCAGAGCAAGATTTTAATTCTGTAATTTGATTAAAACATGTATGATTGTTATTGATCGAAATTTCGAATTGATTCTTCTGGAAATTGAAACCCAGAAAATCTTTGAACTCTATAATTGTTCTGGAGTTCTTAACGCGTATTCTAGTAGTGATATTGTTCACGTCTATATGGTTTGTTTCTGCTTGTGTTTTCTCTAGGTTGCGTCTTCGAATCTGGCGATTGGAATACGGCAGCATGCGGAGAATAGACGTGTTTGCAAAATCTGGATTTTGTGGATTGTGAAAATAAATTGAGCATGTCCCCTTTGGTTTGAGAAACTCATAACCAACGAGTTTCGTAGGTTATACAATTTCTGAAAAGCGTTTTCTGTCACCTGTGGTTCATGCGAAATTATGCTTGTTTTTGGATCTGAAAAATTGTTTTTCTCTTTCGTTTTTGTCTTATTTTTCTAAATAATCGCCCATAATAAGAGAGCAGCACCAGCCCATCACGACGCCACGATTGGCTTCACTTGGGTTGACGGTGGACGGCACACTGAGGGAGGATGGGTTTTTGTTTTGTTCTGTCTGGTTATACTGTTTTGGAAATTAGCTTTAAGCCATGCCTTCTTGTCTGCCATGGATTTTTTTAGTTGGGTCTTATGATTTGGCTATGCGATTTCTGGTTGTGCGATTCATAAGATGGGGTCGATGGCGGCGAGGTTTGCTGGAAATCGGTGACAGGAGGCTTGTGGCGGCGCAAGCAAGGAGTAGCATTTGGGTTGCTCCCTATGCGTGGCACCATGGAGGAGCTGGCCAGTGGTGACAGTCACCACTGGCCGAGGCGGTAGTCGTCCCTATAAGGGGCAACAGTCGTCCTTGTAGAAGAGGACAGGAAGCGTGGCCAGCCATGGAGATGGTGGAGGCTTAATTTTCAGGTTGCAGCGCAAGGTATGGACGCCAGAAGCCAATGTCCACGGCTATAAGGAGGCAGTTGACGGCGGCATCCTTGGTGACCAGGTTAGGGTTTGAGAATAAGATGAAGAAGAAGCATGTTTGGAAACATGTTTAACATTAAGAATGTTTGGAGACAAGTTTTTAAAAGGGGTTTGTTTGGTTATAAGTTTAAGTTTGAGTTAAACTTAAAAAGGAATATTTCAAATAAGGAATAATGTATTCTTTATTTCATCAAATTCCAAAAATGATTTTAATCTTAATTTGATTAAGATTAATAATTTTATTGATTTCTAATTAATTTTAGAAAATAATTTCTAATTAATTTTAGAAAAATAATATCTAAAATTATTATTAATTATTTTCAATTAGATTGAAATTAATTAATTAGAAAAAGTAGTTTCTAAAATTAGAATTAATTATTTTCAATTAGATTGAAATTAATTAATTTGGCTCTTTAAAATTAAGAAATTTGTTTTCTTAAGTAATTAGGAAAGATGTTTCTTAATTAACTTTATTTATCTCAATTTGATTGAGATAAATTAAATTTATGATTTTATTTATTTAGAGAATTATTATTTTATTTATTTAGAAATTGTTTCTTTATTTATAAATAATAAGCTTCTTGATTTATTAGAAAGGATATTATCTTGATTAAAATTTGAAAAGTGTTTTCATTTTTTTATCAAAAAAAGGAGTTTTCTTTAATATTTTTGAAAATAGTTTTCTAATTTATTAAAGAAAGATTTTCTAATTAATTGAGAAATCATTCTCTAAATAAATAATATACCATGGCTTTCTTAATTAAATTTAAAAGTGTTTGATTTAATTTTGAAAGTAGTTTCCTTTTAATTTTAGAAAATAGTTTCCTAATCAAGGAAAAATATTTTCTAATTGGATTAGATTGTATTATTTATATAATTTTGAAAAAGATTTTTTCTAAATTATAATAAATAAAAAATACAATTTATTGAAAATTGTTTTCAATTAAATTTTATTAAAGGAGTCAAGATAATTGGAAATAGTTTTCAATTGGA
>JANZXR010000002.1:30121385-30132751 GCA_027575705.1 Erythroxylum echinodendron
CACTCAATAAAAAATTCAAGCATGTGAAGCTTTCTTCTTTTTGACCTAAAGTTTAGAAGAGATTTTTGAGCCAAATAGCAAATATGCAATAATTGCAAGGCTCGAAACTATGAGAACCAAAGGCAACGAGTGATGTCATTGATGTGATAAAAAACAGTACACAATGCCTATCCATTATGAAGTTCTTAGCTATCTCTGTTGGATGATCCTTTATCCTCTTGAGCTCATTAAATTGTCATATTTGGTTAAATTGATAACATAAAATTTAGGAGAAAGCATTTAAGAACCTGTATACAAGATCATCAGACAGACTTCTAACTTAATACTCCATCCCATATTTTTTAGAAAGGAACAAGCTTCCTAAAATTCTAGACACTTCATCGAAAGGCATGAACTCAATAAATCGTACATGGCTTGGTCTGTACGAGTCAAATATACTAAATCATAGAGCTCGTCATCATAATTATGGTACATTTGACCTAATAGCAACCAGCACATACCCAAATTCAGAACGACTTCTCTGAGTTTAATATCAATAAAAACCTTCAAAGAATGAACAATAACAGAAAGCAGAGACTTGGAGTAAAGGATACGAGACAAAATGCTTTGGGACAAAGATGACAAAAGCATTAAAAGGAAATATATAGAGAATCACTAAGGAATATTAAAGAACATGCCTTCACAAGATTGAAACACAACTTATGGCATCATTAATTAACTCCACAACACTTTCGTGCCCTTTCCTCCGTGTCATGAATTCAACTTAGCTGGAACCAATGTATTTAAGCTAATACTTACGTAACATATATATTAAAAGAAGAATGTCAAGGCATTTTGACAGAAGTTAAAAGTAGTTATTGAAGATCAGTCAACCATTTTTAGGATTAATTGTCATCAAATAAACTTTCAAAATCAACTTTAATATTGCTTTGCGTAAGCTACAATGTGAACACTAATAGTAAGCCTACTAGGCTCAAACCACAAAAACATGGCTACAAGGTAAAATGATTATCACCTATTAGTTTCATAAGGATGTAAAATGATTAGCATTATACATATTGTAAATGGGTAGCAAATTCTTGGTTGATTATGTTTATCATAAGGAAAACAAGTACTTATTTAACAACTAAAGATGGATTCTATCTACAACATAAAAGCCATCATATAAAGTTATATACTAATAATTATTTTGTCTATGCCGTAGTGCAAAAAGAGAAACTGATTGTGTATATCACCTGTTGTTTTACCATAAAAAATCCTTAAAAGAATGAACAGAAACTGAAATTCTTCTCTACTACATATGCTGAATACACTAATATATACAAAGTCATTTCAAACTTACCTACAAGCTCATTATTGAGTTTGGATGACGATGATTTACAAACTGATGCTTTAGCTCTCACAAACCAAGTCCCTCTACGATCATTACTATGACACTACCTAATAATATACAATTAATGGTCAAATTTTCTTAATTAAATTTTGGAATTAAAATATGCATGTCATTACTATTACATCCTAACAATTTAAAGAAATCGATCTCCATTAAGTTCAGTTAATTTGTAACTCAAGGCTGTATCAAATCCTTAAGATTGGTCCATTAATTTGTATCTACAACCACCTTTCATTATTTTTCATACAACTTATAAACTTCGAAAGTTGAACAAAAGCATTCTCATAAATGTACATGTTTACATTAAGGAAAAGAATTAAAAAAAGATCACACAGTAGCATGAGATATGCAAATCTAAAAAGAGCATAATATAGCTATAATGAGTAGACAAATTCTGATTTACTGAGACATAATAGGAGGTGTAGAATAAGAATATCAAAACTCCTTCAGGAAAAAGGTAGGTGGGGGAAAAATCCTCCAAAACAAGTTCGAAAAGATTCATAACTTAAGGAGCGTGATGTAAGAAGTCCAGTTGCTTTAGGTTTTACAGATCACTTCAAAGCAAGGAAGAAGAACTCTAGGATTGAGGAGATAAAGCTCCTCGATATTTGTATACAGACCAACTTTGCCAGCCAATAAATCAAACCTAGTTTGGCTCGTTATTTCTTGTATATTCTCTAGAGGCTTATGAGCTCTCCTACCTATCAATCTACATACTATCAAAGCTTTCCTTAAATATGGATTTTATTTGAATATCTCAGTGGACTCAAAGGCCCTTCTACTAATAGAAGTAGTGAAGACACCTATCCCATCCTTGAGCTTTTTCTTAGCAGTAAAACCATTCCTAATAATTTGACAAACACATCACTTGTCTGATACACACAAACTTAAATTTGCCCATAGTTAAACAAACGAAGGAAGTGAAATGAACACAACCCAAAAAATATAAAAATACATGTGAAACTTTAACAAATTTGAGAAGCATATCATCCGATAGCTAAAGAAATGAAAAACAAAAGATACCCAGATGTGCAAATTATTGATGCAAAACAAAATTATGAAGTTTTGTCCAAAAAGAGCATACATTAGCCTTTAAGAACCCTGAAAACACTAATCTTGGCCTAGGACGAAGACGTTCCATGAATTAATTCAAAAGGGAGATGGAAAGAGTTGAGAAGATCTAGCTCAAGATCAAAGAAAATTAAGAGTTGAGAAGGGGAAGTAAAGGCGGGAAGCAAAATCAAAGGAAAGAGAAAGCATCGACTTTGCTTAGGCAAGAGCAAAGCCAACACCTTTGGGTTTTATTAAAAATTCATTGAATTAGTCATAGAATAAAGTAGGAACAGGCTACTTGATACAGAGGATCTGATCCATTAAAATAGAAAGATGGAGAGTAGTTCAAAGGTGAGTGAGGAAGTGAATTGTAGCGGTTTTGCAGAGAATTTGTGAAGGGTAAAAAGGTGAGTAATGAAGGGAATTTATGAAGCATAAAATAGTATCAAGGTGATGGGATTTACTTTTATTTAAATAAAAAATTCCATATCAATAAGTGTTAGTTCTTATACACAAATTTTAAAAAGTGACAATATTTAATTTATAAAGAATAATTTCATTAGGTTTTCTATTCTTATAAAGTCTATTTCGAACTTTTTGTAAACTTTAGAATTCAAATTGAACGTTTATAAATATTAAGGTTTGGCTTATATTTTGATGTAAACATTAGGGACTACACTTTTAACCCTAAAAAACACAATCCTTTAACTTTAGAGTCATTATATTATCACTAAGTTTTGAATTTAAGATTGAACACTTTGCCTAATTGATGGTTTGTAAGTGTTTGTGCTTTCTTTTAGTTGCAAGAGATCCTAATCCACACATGATGTAAAGATCCAATAAAAGTATAGTACGTGGAGATGAGCATGCGGGAAAACTCCCACCAAACCTCCACCAGCCAACTCGAAAATTATTGTCTCATTACACTGTTACATTGTTATCACAAGAGATATGTTCTGCCTTTTCGATTGTTGCCATAGGATGATTGGAAGTGATAATGTAGAAAGTTGATCTATCATATTATATTGGATTAATTATAAAAAGAAAGCCCAAGTTCTGATCAATTTTTCAATTAGAACTTGAATTTTAAAAAGTAACAATAAAATGCTTAAATTTTAATTTTTAATTATAGTTTAAACTTTAAAAAGTAGCAATAAAATGTTTAAACTTTAAATTTTCTTTAATTCTATCCGACGTTATCTGTTATTCTTCCGATGCCCTTAACTCTTATTTTTTGTTTGTTCTTCTAACACCTCAAACTACTCTCGCATCCGGTAAGTTTTTCATATTTAGTTCTTTCCCCTGATATCTTTAGTATGAGAGCGTTGGAGCTGCATAATATGAAAATTGAAAGATAAAAGTGTCGAGAGAACAAATTAAAAACGAAGGAAAAAATTGAAATTAAAGTGTAAGGTCGTCAGGGCTGTGTAACTTGATTTAGATCATTTTTAAATAATGACATTATTTCATTAATCTTTATTTGTTGTTTTAATTTTAACTGACGTATATTAATAGTTAAGTTTTCTAGAGTACGGGACAAGCCACGTAAGCAAACTTAATGAAAATACTAACGATAAGTTAGAATTAAAAAAATTAAAAGTTTGAGCATTTTATTGCTATATTTTAAAATTTAAGTTAGAATTGAAAAAAATTAAAAATTTAGACATTTTATTATTAATTTTTAAAATTAGAACTATAATTAAAAAATTGATAAAAGTTTAGAATTTTTTTTGGGTAATAATTAATCCTATTATATTTTACATCTTCTGTCAAACTCCTGCCGTCGAATTATAGTGACAAAATACGATTCGGATACTTCTGCAAAACACTAGAGAAACTCCAACTCAAATTTGATAATCCAAGTTGGCTTAAAATCTAGCCGGGGGAGGTGAGAAAGCCGTCACCTCCCTTGGTTGCCTAAAGCATTGTTGTTTGGGATGTTGCCTCCAGCTGTAGACTGGACTGTCTAAATTCCACAAACAAACTTGCTCAGATATATTAATTACAAATCTCTGAAACCTTTAAATATTTGCCTCCATTTCTCTGCGAAACAAAACAACTTCCAATGGCGGACTCCCATGAAACCCTCGTTGACGGCAATTTTCTGGCCGCCAAGTGTCTCGGTCGCTGCGGCGTAACCCACATGTTTGGAGTGGTCGGCATTCCGGTGACATCTCTGGCCAACCGTGCCGTGTCCCTGGGCATTCGCTTCCTGGCCTTCCACAATGAGCAGTCCGCAGGCTACGCGGCCTCCGCCTACGGTTACCTAACGGGCCGGCCGGGGTTGCTGCTCACTGTCTCCGGTCCCGGCTGCGTCCATGGGCTGGCGGGTCTGTCTAATGCGATGGCCAACACCTGGCCCATGGTTATGATCTCCGGCTCTTGTGACCAAAACGACGCCGGACGCGGCGACTTTCAGGAGCTTGACCAAATTGAAGCCGTGAAACCATTCTCTAAGTTGTCTGTGAAGGCAAGGAATATAAAGGATATACCTAATTGTATTGTTCAGGTTCTTGATCGAGCCGGTTCGGGTCGTCCGGGTGGGTGCTACTTAGATCTTCCATCTGATGTGTTGCATCAAGGAGTAACAGAGTCGGAAGCTGAGAGGTTGATATCCACTGCATTGAGTAGTAGCAAATGGAGTGACAGTGGGAATGTGATTGGTAGTTCAGAGATTGAAAGAGCTGTGGAGTTGCTTAGAAATGCGGAGAGACCTTTAATTGTGTTCGGAAAAGGTGCTGCATATGCCAGAGCGGAGGATGAGATTAGGAAATTTGTGGAAAGAACTGGAATTCCATTCTTGCCTACTCCGATGGGAAAAGGGTTGGTGCCTGATTCTCATGAACTCGCGGCAAGTGCTGCCAGGTCGCTTGCTATAGGTAAATGTGATGTTGCATTGGTAGTTGGTGCTAGGCTTAATTGGTTATTGCATTTTGGAGAGCCACCCAAGTGGTCTAAGGATGTCAAGTTTATATTGGTGGATGTTTGTAAGGATGAGATTGAGTTGAGGAAACCTCATCTGGGTTTGGTTGGGGATGCCAAGAGAGTGTTAGAGTTATTAAATAAGGAGATCAAAGAGGATCCCTTTTGTTTGGGGAAGTCTCATCCTTGGGTTGAGGCAATTTCAAAGAAAGTTAAAGAGAATGTGTCTAGGATGGAGGTGCAGTTGTCCAAGGATGTCGTGCCCTTCAATTTTTTGACTCCTATGAGAATAATTAGGGATGCTATTCTGGGATTGGGTGGCCCTGCTCCAGTAGTGGTTTCGGAAGGAGCGAACACGATGGATGTAGGGAGGGCTGTGTTGGTGCAGACGGAGGCAAGGACTAGGCTAGATGCTGGGACTTGGGGGACAATGGGCGTTGGTTTGGGTTATTGTGTCGCTGCTGCTGTTGCTGAACCTGGCAGGCTTGTGATTGCGGTTGAAGGGGACTCAGGATTTGGATTCAGTGCCATGGAAGTTGAGGTACGGTCCCTGGACACTCAATGTTTACAGCTCTCCGCTGATGCATCACTTCTATACTATTTTTCCTGTTTATCTTTTTCCTCAAGATCTTTTATGCAGTAATTTTCATCGTATAAAGCCATGTTTTGTTATTTTATGCTTTCACATACTTCCAGAACATTTTTTAGATCAAATTTGGTTGAAGTGCAATACTTTTATCGCTTCTGGTAAATAGCCTAGATTTTCAGAACGCATTAACTTGACATTTGTAAAAGCTCACAATCTCGTGGCTTGTTCATTGCTTGTGCCAAGAATATTTTTTCTCTAGTATCTATTCCTATTAGCGTTATAATGGACAATCTTACTAATTGTGGCACATCTTAAAAAATATAAATGGACCAAGTTGTACTCCCGTGTTTTCGCATTTTGGCCCGCTTATAATCCTTCAAGTGAGTCAAGATGTTAAGTATGCTTCAGTTAAGTTATTACGGCAACCACACCACAAAGTACATCATTATGTCCAGACATTGCGTTAAGTATCCTGTTTTGAAGTTTGATTGATCGATGAGTAAAACAAAAAGAAGCGGAAAGGGAGTGAACACATAAGTCTTTCTTGTTCTTGCATGTGTGCGGATTCTCTTTGATACTCTTCAGTAGTTTCTTCTTCTTATGCTCTCTCTTCTTTTCTTGACAAACCTAGATGATAGTTCCATTAGAACTAAAGTTGGTTAATTAGATACATTATTTTCAATCTTGCGTTTTTCAGTATGAATATAAGACGGAACTAATGGCTTTGGGTATATCTTGAAACCTCATTCAGACATTGGTTCGATACCAGTTACCTGTGGTCGTGATAGTTTTCAACAACGGGGGTGTATATGGTGGCGACCGGAGAGGCCCTGAAGAGATAACAGGCCCTTTCAAAGATGATCCTGCACCCACTTCTTTCGTTCCTGGTGCTGCCTATCATACTCTAATTGAAGCCTTTGGGGGCAAAGGTTATCTTGTTGAGACACCTAATGAACTGAAATATGCTCTTACTGAATCCTTTTCTTCACGAAAACCAA
Organism: Erythroxylum echinodendron; assembly: GCA_027575705.1. NCBI lineage: Eukaryota > Viridiplantae > Streptophyta > Magnoliopsida > Malpighiales > Erythroxylaceae > Erythroxylum > Erythroxylum echinodendron. The sequence goes on from JANZXR010000002.1 coordinate 30,128,341, forward strand.
GTGTGATAAATGTAATTATCGATCCTTATGCTGGTGCAGAAAGTGGGAGGTTGCAGCACAAAAACTGAGGTACACTTACGGTTGCCTCTGTGATAGTTGTGAATTATTTGCTTGGGCCAAACTGAACTGGGTTGTATGATCTCACTCAATAATGTAATATTCTTACTTTCTTGAACGTATATATAGAATGCATTCAGTTGGATGACACATTGCCAAGAGGAAGTCATATGTCATGTTTGATGTAATATTTGAAACCATATTGATGCTCTTACATTTCGGACTTTTGAGTTTGAACCATTTTTCACGTAAGGAAACAAAATTGAAATAATGGTGTTCGATCTTTGTATTGATGTACATTTGACGTTGAGTTTGGATGAGACTGAATTGCCCTCGAGACTTTTTATAAGTCTTATCGTGAAGAAATTGTTTAAGGATGGTACCAATTTTTCTTCACCTAGGAAAACGTTTGTAATTTTCAGTACCCAAGGACGTGTATATAGGCCTTTAAATAGACCAAAACGCTAAACAAATTTTGCAATTTCTTTCATCCTAATATTTATTACAACTTACTTGATTCTATTGTTCATAATGCCTTGCATGCATTTACATATAGGTTCATAAAGTATTTGATATTTTCATAACCAATATTCAATATTAAAATTCCTAATTCATCCTCAATTATGCAAATGTTAAAAAAGTAGTTAGTATCAAAGTTAAGTTTTATTAGTCAAAAGGGCAAACATAAATAGGACATATTTCTTTGTTGGAATAAATTCTACAATTAAATAGCATACTTAAGATTCTTTTTATGGTTGAAGAGATTGACTTGTTCATTATAATGCAAAAGAGATTCTTTACTATAAGTAGAGGCAACTATTTCCTAACTAAGAAATAACAGTTTGAGATAATAAAATTTTAGCTAATTAAAATGCGTGTTCAATGTCTTTTTTAGTTAGTATCAGTGCAAATTTTATTTTAATACTTTTTAGTTTTTACGCTCAAGAAAAAATGAGTTTAACATCGATTACGAGTTGAACTCTAGTACCAATTTGCTTTTGTTTTTCCAGTCTGCAAATCCAATAAAAGATTAGTGCCTGACACCTTCATAATTTTAACATTAGTTATATTATATTTCTCAACACTCCAATAATCAATGCAAGATTAGCACTAATTGTCCTCTAAATCTAGTTCTAGTTTACATTTTGTAACTATAATTCTTCTACTTGCTTTTCACTTTAACTTCTTGAAGTAGCAAAGCCTCACTCTTTATGTAGATATCCACCATTAAGTTGTTGAGGGCTTCCTTGGCCTTTTTTTTTTTCCTACTCTATATCATTGGTCCTCCCATATTCTTCGAAGGATCTTCTATAGCTTTCGATACTCAAATAGCAGATGTTTAATTCTCATCATTTTCCTTTTCATAAAAAGGATTTTTCCTGAAATCATCATCTTCATTTATAATATCAAAAGGAGACAAATCAACAACATTAAAGATAATCTTAACACCACACTCACCTCGCAAGTAGATCTTGTAATCATTGTCGTTCACTATCTCCATGACTTAAAATGGTCCATCTCTTCTTAGAGACAACTTAAATTTGCTTGCTTGGAAATTTGTCCTTCAATAAATATACTCAAATTCAATCTCTAAGTTCAAATTCACTTCTTTCCTTTCTTTGTTAGCTTCTTTAACATATTATTAGGTCCTCTTCTCAATATTCAGTCTTGGCTTCTAGTGGAGTTTCTTCACTAATTCAGCTTTCCCTTTTTTGTCAAGGCTATCTCTTTCCCTAAAGGAGTAGTCATAAGATCTAATGGGCTATATCCATAAATAATCTCATATAGAGTAAAACCCTTAATGGTATAAATGGTCTTAATATAAGAAAATTCAATAGAAGAAAAGAATCCTCCTAGGTCCTAAGGTCCCTACCAAGAATAACATGCAATAGAGTCCCTAGAGTCATAGTGACCACCTTAGTTTGGACACCAATTTATGGATGACAAGTCCTAGAAAATAGGAACTTAGTCTTTAACTTTCCTCATATAGTTTTTTTTTTTAGTAACTTAAAAACATAACGTAAAATAAGAATTACTCTAAAAGGTTTGAAGAAATTTTAAGGTTTGAAGAAATTTTCTCCAAGGTTTTTGATACAAGAATAATAATGATAATATCCCAATTACAATCATAAGACTAAGGACACCTCAAAAGAACATGTTCTACTTGCATGGGAACCATATCACACAATACTTCATCTTTGTAACTCCTAATTGAGAAAGAAACCATAACCTATTTTGTTACCCTAATTTTTTTACTCTTACTCAACCATTGTAGGTTGTAAGATTTAAGGTTTTATGGATAGTAGCCCTAACTTCTCTATTAACTCTATACTAACCATATTAGTATAACTCTCTCCATCTATAATCATGTTACACACCTGATCCTTAATGACGCACCTAGTATGGAAAAGGATTTTTCTTTTCTTATTAGCATCATCATCTCCTAGTTGCATACTCAATACCTTCCTAGTGACTAGCATCCTTCCAACCTTGGGTTTTTCAATACACTCCTCTTCACTAGCATCCTCTAGGATAGACATCTCATCCTTTAGCTCCCCTTCATTTTTAGACACATATTATCCATTCTTCCTCATCATTACTCTCTTATTGGGAGGGTATAATCTATATGTCCTCTCCCTAGGCATTTGATACCTTGATTCCTAGTTATAGAAGTAGAATCATTGTTAACTTTCTATCCACTTAATGCTTGTAATTTTGACTTGGTTACTTCATAATTAGATTTTAGAGCCTTATCTTCCCTTTTACTTTATGGTTTGCTCCTTAATGAAAAACTTATAATGGAAACATCAAAATAATTATTAGGAATATTTATAAGTCACCTCTTAATCTTTATGTCCACGTACATTACATCCTCTAACTTTTATATAGTGGTGTAGCTCTAAGATACAGGCAATTTCTATATTCAACCTATAAATAAATTGAACTACTAGTTGCTTCTTGATTTTCCTCCATGTTTGTCCTAGTCATGTCAACCCCTATCTCCTCATAATACTCCCCACACTCTTGGAACATTAAGTCATCATTTGTAGCCTTTGTAAAATATCTCCATATTAGAAACTTGGCAAAAATATTTCCTTATCACCATCTTCATCTCCTCTCACATTATGATAATTGGTTTTTAGTTAGTAAAAATTTGTTGATCCCACTAATCCACAACATATTCAGTAAACTTTGTAATAGTTAGTTTAACCTTTTTCTTATCTAAAAAGTCATAGTAATAAAAAACTAGCTCCACTTGCTTCTTCCACTCTAGGTACACATATGGATCTATCGCTATTAAGGTGGTGTTGTCAACTTAATGATACCCATAATATTATCCATCCTTTCTTCATATTCCTTTACGTTTATTATACCAAACCTACACCCTCTTTGTCTCCTCATTCTTCCTTCTTTTCCTCCTTTACAGCCCCCCGTAGGATTAGCTCTCCAAAGTAGCTAGCAAAGCCCTTAACTCCCACTTTTGCCTCAAATTCATCTATCATAGTAGCTAGAGGTGGATTATGCTATATGCCATCCATAATAATATTATGTTTTTCTAACCTATTCCTAAATTCACCGAATTGTCAAAGAAGTTTCTCATATGAGCCTTGAATGACATTCATAAAGGACTGGTGATCTACTACTACAGTTTCCTCCTTACTTCCTTTTATTAGATAAGTTTCAAATTTGAGAGTCATAATTTATCTCCAAAGCACATCACTCCCTTGTTTATTTCTCTTAAAGTTTTAGTTAAACCATAACCTAAGCTCTTGAATAAAAGTTCCTTACAAACTAGACAATCTAAATCAATAAAGTTACTTTAAAATTCAGTAAACTTTGTAATAGTTAGCTTAACCTTTTTCTCATCCAAAAATTCATAGTAATAAAAAACTAGCTCCACTTGCTTCTTCCACTCTAGGTAAACATATGAATCTATCTTTCCTATTAAGGTGGTGTAGTCAACTTAATGCTACCCATAATATTATCCATCCTTTCTTCATATTCCTTTACGTGTATTATACCAAACCTGCACCCTCTTTGTCTCTCATTCTTCCTTCTTTTCCTCCTTTACAACCCCCCACAGGATTTGCTCTCCAAATTAGCTAGCAAAGCCCTTAACTCCCACTTTTGCCTCAAATTCATCCATCATAGTAGTTAGAGGTGGATTATGCTATATGCCATCCATAATAATATTAAGTTTTTCTAGCCTACTCCTAACTTCACCGAATTGTCTAAGAAGTTTCTCATATGAGCCTTGAATGACATTCATGAAGGAATCTTGATCTACTACTATAGTTTCCTCCTTACTTCCTTTTATTAGATAAGTTTAAACTTTGAGAGTCATAATTTATCT
>JANZXR010000002.1:30141147-30152429 GCA_027575705.1 Erythroxylum echinodendron
TTTTTTAATTTATTTTTAATTTAAATCAAGGGGCCCACATCTTCTCTTTCGCCCCGGGCCTACAAAACTTCAGGACCAGCCCTGGGATTTCCACAGGGGAGGATGGTAGTATTCTTATCCAATATAGGGTAGAAAACTAGCATGGTGTCAAGAGTTTCGTCATTTATCACTTCTAGCTAAGTTCTTTCGTATTTAATGACCTTGATTTTACTTTGATCTTTAGCTAGAATAGAGGTTGGTAGGGAAGATATTTAGGAAAGTGTTGGATTATTTAGGCTAAGAGGAGTGAAATTCTCCTTGTTTGGGGGTGTAACAAATGGTAGTATAAAATATAGAGAGTAGAAGCTATTATAGTTAGAAGCTAATGAAGGAAAGTGTGGAGAATAGGTGGGAAAAGGATGGATCTAGGTGAAACTATAAGAGAAGAAGATGAAGAAAGAATGGAAATTTGACTAAAAGAAAGAGTAAAAGGTGAATGAAGTTAACGCTAATAGGAGGGATTGATGACTAAAGAGACACGAACGAAAAGTATGGGATATAGAGGAGTTGATGAAGGGAGTTGTTAAGGAAGTTAAGTAGTTGGAATGGAGGACAAGCTTGAATAGACTCTAGGTAGATGGGAAGGTGGACAAGCTTGAGAGGTTGAGAGTAAGAACTCCAGTAGCTAGGAAGCTTAATCCACTCAAGCAAGGGTAAAAGATAATAGAGAAAAGCTAAAGCTTCTCTCTACTATACCATAAAATGATATCATTATTGGGTAAAAAAAATCAAATCTTCTAACCTAAAAAAATGATCCCAAAATAGTATAGGACAAAGTAAGATAATTGAAATAAGGTAAAATAAAGTGAAAAATTAAAATTAAAATAAATTTACACATAAATTAAATTAGTTATCTTGAAAAAAACAAGTGGTCACATTACAAGTAGAAGAATGAAATTATTATTCCCCAAATGACACATAAGAGGTGGTGTAAATTGTATGTGTTTTCCTTATTTGAAATTAATAAATAGATATAAAAAATTTATTACATAATAATAATAAAAGAGAGTAAGGAAAGAAAGACACTTTATAATGGTTTAGTAGTATAACTTTTAGCCTATGTATAATGGTTTGGGGCTCTAACTCCTAGCTTGCACCCATTCTCTGACCTCTATATAGGAATTTACTATCTTCTTTTTTCAATGGAAAAAGAAAAACCTCTACATAACATCTTTTTTCACACAAGTGAAGAAGAATCCTTACAATTTTCTTACTTTGGTATAAATGAAGTGTAACTCTTTACACATCTTCCTCAAAACCAAGAGAAATCCTTATAATCTGTATGCTAAGAAATTTTCTTAATTACTATATATTGGTCCTTAATGGAACCCAATAAGAGGGTGAACTATGTGTTAGTGACATTTATAAATTTTTATAACTTAATAAAAATCCTTAAATGTTTAAATTGAATGATGAAATGCAATGACAATTTAATTAAAGTCAATTAAATCAACCAAGTACATGGTAAATAGTATAAAGAAGAGAAGTTTCATATGGATCTATTCTATCAGCTAGATAAAAAGGAACCTTCTTATAATCATCTTTAATCAGCAAAGAGAAACCTTTGCATAATCTTCTTTGATGAATGAAGAAGAACCTCAATATTTCTTAGAACACCTGAATATAAGAAAACTAAACTCAATTGATATTTACAGCTTGAAAGACATTGCTTGCTCAGTTTAATGTTGAATGCCTCTCATTCACTTTACAAACATTGAATGAATTCTTATAATGTTCAAAAAATCTTTTAAATGTCTTAACATTTGCCAAATGTTTTATATGCTTTCACCTCTTAGGAAATATAAGAGGTTCCATTTCACCTAAAGATCTTCGTTATTTGTGCATAGTTTTTAAAATCTCTTGGCCATCAAGACCTTGCCTATAGTTTTAGTAGAAATGATTCTCAATCCTCCATTTTGTTTACGTAGATAAACCATGGACCATTTAAAGTTAAGGATCTTAGTTTTGTTATTTACTCCAAATCATAAAGGAATCCTTGAGCATCCTATCAATTACTTTCATAATTTTTTTAGGCAAAATTATATAAGAGCACTAATATATGCAAAGATTGTTTATAATTGAAATTAGCAATTACAACCTTCCTCTAAAGGATAATGCTTTATTACACTAATTATTCAGCCTTCTAATTATAAAGCTCAAAAGATGGGATCAATATGACAATGAAAGCTCCCTTATTATTATAAGGACTCATCCCATGAAAGTATCTAGAAGTCATGCATTTGGATTAACACCTACTAAAAGACAAAAGGAGCTTTTATTAGAATTAAAATCCAAACTTGAAATGACTTCAAAATATTCCATTGAGTTAATAGGTAGGTTTATAGAAGTTGAGGATGCACCATAAAAGTTGGTCATTTATAAAAGATAGTTGAAAGATGCCCAACTATACTGATATTTGAAGCTTGGTTCCCTTAAAATCTTTAGTTTATTATGCTTAGAAACAATTTCCATACTAATGGCAAATAAGTATGGTGAAAGTTAAACCCCCTGCCTTCCATTCACAAAGATTTAGAATGAAGGTGAAGTGGTAACTTTAAATCCAACATGTCAATTTGTTAAGAAAATTCCTTGCTTGTAAGGATCTGAGAATGAAATTACAATTTAGAGAGTCAAATGCTTTGGTAAAATCAATCTTTAATGCATAGATCTTAATGGCTTCTTTAAATTTGTAGCTCTTAAGTAGTTCTTGAGCTATTAGAATGTTTTTACCAATACATTTTCTATATACATATGCACTCTAACAAAGGCTAATTACATCTTTAACGTATTTCTTCATTTTATTGGCTAGCATCAATGAAATGATTTTATAAACCACATTGCAACATGCAATAGGCTTATATTCATTCGAAATTGAGGGTTTAACAAATTTTTGGTATGAATATGTTATTCCTATTTATTTCAAGAAGTAACCTATAGCTTCTAAAGAATTCTTGCATGGAATTAATCACAATTTCACCTATTAAGTCCTATGTATTTTAATAAACCTTTCCATTAAAGCTATATAGCCTAGGGGCCTTTTTAGTGTAAAAAGAGAACAAGGAATTCTTAACCACATCTGTTGTAACATCTCTAATATAATTAAAGGAAAAGTTCCACTAACTGAGGTTGTTAACTCATCTGGTAAAAGCATTATCTTATTGTTTTTCCCTAGCAGCTTCTTGTAATTTGCATGTGCAATCTCCCTAAGGCCTTTTTATTCAAATATGTACTTAACTTTAACATCTCATAAAGATAAAATCATATTCCTATTTCTTCTTACTTGGATGTTATTGTAAAATTTTTTTGAATACCTATTTCCATTTTTCAATCATAAAATTTGAGATTTCTACATCAATTGTGAATTTAAGGTTTCTATTGTAGTTACATACCTCCCTATTTCTATATAAGGTTCCTCCTTAATTGAAGAATCTATCAGGTTTAGCACAAGCCTATTTGGATCTGATATGTGAATTAAGTAATATTTTTTTCTCTGTCAGCATTAGGTTGTTCCTCTACATATTTATAACTCTAGATATAATAAATTTCATGTTTTAAAAACATTTCAATGTCTCTAAGCCTTTCATTTCAATGCTTAGATCACTAATTACTACCTTCCTAAAGTCTAGATGCTTTATTAAGGAATTAGAGAACTTTCACAGTGCTCTTCTTTTACTAAAAATAGCCTTAGTTTGAAAAATAATTGGTTTGTGATGTGAAGTAAGATATTTCCCAAGGTTGTAAAAACTAAATGATTAAGAAAACTAAGTTGAATTTACTATTAGGTTTCTTTTGGAGGAACCAATCAAAAATAAACTTCCTGAGTCACTAAAAATCATGAGATTGATAAAGGATGTAACACTAGAAGAGGACCAAATAAGGGTAACCTATATGTGGAAACCAAATAACAAGGAAGTGAAGCAGGTATAGAAAAAAAAAGGAAAGAATTGAGTGGTCCTATATAAATAAGGAAGCTACAAAAAAAAGGAAGATTTGGTACTAAGAATAGTAAGGAAGAATCTGACAAGCAAAATAGTCAAGTGCAAGAAGAAAAGAGCAAATGTATTTCAAAGAAAGGGAAATAGGCTATGGAGGAAAAAGATATAATTCAAAAGGAAGTATTTAAGACCCTATTAATAAGAAAAAGAGAATCCATATAAACAAAGTTAAATATAAGAGTTATTTCCCCAAGTGTAGGTAGGAAAACCAAAAGAAAGAAATCAAGCAAAAAGAAGAAATGATGTTTTTTTACTATATATAATATAAGATGCCTCAAAAGCCTAAATAAATAATTGGAATAAAGGAGTTTGTACTCAACAACAAGCCTGATTTTGTTTGTTTATTGAAAAACAAAATAAAGAAGGGTTAGTTATAGAAATGCCTATGGTTCTTAAAAAAGGAATGGAAAGTGGTATCAAATCATGAAAAATATGTGAATGGTAGAGTGGCTATTAGGTACAACCCCTCTAAACTTGAACTAATTAATTGGAATTGTACTAACAAAGCTATCCATTGAAATATGCTTGAAATTGGCTCCTAGATCCCAATCAAATTATCCATTGTATATGATTTTAATTTGTAGTTTCAAGGGCAACTTTTATAGGAGGACCTAACTAGAATTAGTAGAAATATAGCTATACCTTGGCTAGTAATAGGGGATTTCAACTACATTCTTAACTCAAGTGATTCGTAGGAAGGGAGGAAATGGTCTTAGTAGAACTATTAGGAGCTTCAGAAATTGGTTCAACTAACAGGACTAATAGATTTGAAAACACTTTGTACGAGGGCAATCTCTATAACGACATTAACTTTGACCTCCTTTTCTACTTCCATTACCGCTTCCAAATTTTCTCTTTGGAGCTCTTCCTCCTCTATGCTCAATGGTAATTTTTCTCTCACTCTTTCTCTTACCTTTGCTGGCTTTTTCTTTAAGGACTTTCGCAAATTTTCTTTAGGGTATTTAAATATTTCTATGTTTTTTTAATAATTCAACTCTATAAATTGTTTCTTTTAGTTGGTGGATTGACAGTCTATTAGCTGCGAAACAAGTCTATCTCAAAGATGCAGCCTCGTGAAGCCCATGAATGGGGAGTTTAAATGGAGTGATTCAATTGCCTTTCTCTGTTAAGATAATTTTTGGGACATTAGAAAAGATAAAGAGTAGTGAACGAGCACATAAAGAGGAAGAGAGAACACATTACACATAATTGTAGTGTGTAATTTTCATTACACACTACAATTACTACAATGACTATTAAACAATACTAAACCCATATGATGGTAACACGTGTTTCATTCATTTTTGGTTTGTTATAACTGTTACAGATGCAGAGCATTTCATCTTATTTACTAACATTAATTCTTCGACATCATTTTCTTCCTCTTCTCGTTCTTCTGCTTCATTATTCAGTGTTGTTATCTTCCTTTTTCCCACATGGCCTTTTCTTTAGTTTCTACTTGCCATTGCACCAACACTTGTGTTACTGCATGATTATGATGTTTGATCATCCTTCTCCCTCATATTGGAAAATGATGATGGTAGTTGTGAAGAATGGGGCTACGTCATAAATGGATTTCTTTAGCTGGGAAACATGGAATGTTAGGTGAATTGTGGATTCTTTAAGAAGTTCTAACATGTATGCCACCTCGTTGACCTTAGTGCTTGGTCTATCAGAACGTTATGAGAGTCCCCATCTAAGTAAGGTACATAAAGAGATGGACGGTAACTATAAAGAAATTTGAAGGGATAGGCATTAGTGGCAGCAATAATGGACTATACCGCCACTCCACCATCGAAAATTAATAAATCCATTTTTGTGGGGGCGTTGTTGTAAAAACACCTAAGATAGGTTTCCAGTGTTTTGTTAATGGCTTCTAATTATCCATCCATTTAAGGGTGGTAAGATTCAGGGAACTTCAAGCTAACACCTTGAATCTAAATTTCTCTTACCAAAATACGCTTAGGAATAAAGTATCTCAGTCGATTGCTATGGCTTTGAGCATTCTGTATAGCTTAAAGACACGATCTAAAAAATACTTAAGCAATGTCTTAGGCCATATAGGAATGTCCTATTGCCATAAAATTCTAGTATTTGTCTAGTCTATCCACCATTATGTAAATGAAGGACTTTCCTTTGGAAAGGAGTAAACCTTCAAAGAAGTCTATGCTTATTTTATACCAACAACGTTATGGTATTGGAAAAGGGTGGAGTAGCCTTGAGTATGCTACATGGTTGTATTCACTTTGCTAATAAATAAAATTATTGGTTACGTAGTTTCGTACGTCTTTGGTCAATTGTTTGCACTGGAATAGATTATGCACCTTCTTGATCATGGTAGTTACGCTTGAATGACCCTTTGAAGGTTGTCGTGTGCAAGGGATATGAGTTTCTTCTGGAGTCCCTCATCACAGCCAATGATCATTCTCTTGTTCCATCTTAGTAAGCCATTTTCCCGTTAGTAGTTACCAGATTGCACTTTTCGATTCTCCAATTTCATGATTAGGTCTCAAATGGTGGCATCCCTCCTCCATCCTTCTTTAATCTACTTCATTAAGGTTTTTTTGGACTTGTGAAATTGTCATCGATAGCAATTCTTAACTTGAGATCTTGGAAAAAGTATCCGCTGCGATATTCTCCTTTCCACTCTTATATTTAAAAATCATATCCTACCATTCCTTTGGTGTGTGACTGATTGTAAAAAATTGTTCGCATCGATAGATTTAGCTCCTCATCCCTACCCCTTCAAATGTAGGAAAGTCTATCTTGTTAAATCTCGTCGGAATTGTATAGTTCCCATTTTCTTCGGAGTTTCATATAACCACTTTAATGTCTTCCTTTCCCATCTTTTTCATTAGTTTTTGAAACATGGATTTGATATTATTGATCTATTTTTCACTTCACATTTGTGCCTTTAGCAAATTCTTTATTCCTTCTTATAAATGACTTAAATATGCTCCTCTTGTATTTTTGCCATTATTTACCTTCAAGGGTCATCTGCTTTGATATTAATTGTTAAGATAATTTTTTGGGAAGTTTGAAAAGATGAAGAGTAATGAACAAACATCTAAAGTGGAAGAGAGAATAGCTAATTTGCTTCATAATTTTCATTACATACTACCATTGTTACAATGGCTATTAAACAGTACTGAAACCCATATGAAGTCAACATATGTTTCATTCATAGTCAGTTTGTTATAACTTTTACAAATGTGGCACATTTTTTGTCTTATTTACAACCGTTAATTCTTTGACATTGTTTTCTTACTCTTCTCATTCTTTTGCTTCATTCTTCGACATACTCCTTCTATTACGTACTATGTTTATTATTTCTAACACTCTCACTACTGCCATTGAAACTTATGGTTAGTTGCTTTTTTTTTAATTTCTTTGTTTTATATTTTTATGGATTAATCAGTTCAAAGTTCATTCTTTTTAAAAGATTGATTTTGAGGTTAAAGATTATTATCTTTTGATTGTGACATAATTATAGAAATGGTGGATAAAATAGAGTTGCATTATAAGTAGTTATGGAAAGAGCTAAAGAAGGTTGCTCCTTTTATAATTATTGACGAGGCCTTGGAGAAGTTTGGTAATGACATTTGTATTACTTTTAGGTACCTATCTTCTTCACCAATCAACATATTAGCTTCCTGAAATCTATTTACTCAAATGTTATGGAGAAGGATCTTTAATATTATTTAATTATGTGAGTTATGAAGTGTCAATATATTCCATTTAATGATTAGTATATTCCTTTGCTGAGTGGTAGGCTAATTTTTTTTGGAAAATGAATAATGTATTTATTATAGATGAAACTATTACAACATTACAATGAGTTCTAGGCTATTAACCTGCATTCATTTTACAATGATAAACAAAATCTAATAAAAAAATAGTACATAAGTCTTTTGGTAAGTTACTAAGTTGAACTATAAGCTCCATCTACATTTCATATCTATAGAGAGAATTTGCTATGCATTATTAGCCTAAATGGTGGCTCTGATTAGGTTAACAACTATGTTTACAATCTAGTACTTCTCTTTCTTATTAGTGAATCTTCTTTTATGTCTTTCTTTCTAAATGGTGTAGGCGGTGATAGTGAAGGCTGCTCTGAAGAGAATAGCATTAGTTTTTCTTTGCTTTGAGTTTTGGATGATCCAATTCAGTGCTTACTACTAATTATACCTACAATTATTATTTGGCAACATATGCAAAATTCTGCTCCAGATTTCTTTGGAGAATCTATATAGAAAGAAAAGGTGATCTCTATCCTCTACTTCTATGTTATAAAGAATACATATGTCATCCACACTATCGCGCCATTGAATTATGGTTTTAAGCTTGTTCTTGATTGCAAGCCATATGATAAAGGTGGCCTTAGGGCAGAAAGTATTGCTCTATAAGAGATTAAACCAAAGGACTATAATAGAGCAATTTGAAAACAATTGATAACAAGAACGGTTAGAGTATTTACCATTCAAATTCAGTCTCGAAGTAATAACATCCTCATTCATTATATCATGTAATAGAGGAAAATATTCAACAAGTGATTGGAATCTCCTAAAATTACCTTGCCATTCTCCATTCATAATTAAAGATGATACTTTTAGATTAAGTGGTATTCTATTCCTTAGCTATTGAAATTTAGATACATGAACAATAGGGCTTATATTAAGAAAATTGTCAAACCAAATCCAAGTCTTTTCACCATTACCAATTTTGTGTTTGATACAAGGATAAATGATCTCCCTCAACTTCATCATCTACTTAAGAATCGAAGAGCAATCCTAATTTATTCATGTATCTTCAAGTAATATTCATGTATCCATTTAATCAATAATGCTTTATAGTTCGTATATAATCTCCATAGCCTCTCACACATTAAAACATTTTCCTTTGTTGAAATAGAGATGATCCAAGGCCTCCATGCTTTTTATGGATAGTTACACCACTCCAATTAATTCTTGTGCTCTTAGAGTGTTCAATTTTACCTGTCCACAAGAATTCCTTCGTTATTCTTTCCATCTCTTTTATGGCTGTCCTAGGCAAAGCAATATATGCAGTCTAATGAAGATGCAAACTACTAATAACCAAAATGATAAGAGTTATGAAAACGATCTAGAAGGGGGGTTGAATAGATTTTTTAATCTTTTCACAAAGTGCTACAAAACAGAGAATTAAAACACACGAAACAAACAAAAACAAATCGAAATGTAAAAGAGTAGAGAAGAGAGGAATACAATATTTATAGAGGTTCGGTGCTAAGATCTACGTCCTTTACCTAATCTCCCACTTAGGATTTTGTCAAAGCTCTTTACTATACACTTTTTAGGTCAGTGTAAACTCTTCCAATCAACTTAACTTCCGGCTCAAGCTACACCTTATAGTTGATTTGTTTTCTGGCACAAATCTTACCTTCTAAGCGATTCTTCTCTAATCACTCAGCTCACAATAAAAACAATGATAGAAATGTAGTAGTAAAGCTTAGTACAGCCAAATACAATTAGAATATGCTAAGAAGCAAATTGAGAGCAATATGAGGATAATTTTGAACTATAGCAAGTATGCTTCACTTTAGACTTGTGTAATCAATCTTCTGAAGAGATAACCTTTATTTGAGGGCTTCAAGACATTTATGAACATTGTAGACTTCTCTTAGCCGTTGTAGAATGCTCCCAACCGTTGTATAAAGATTTTCTCCTATTTGAAATCAATTGACACAGTCAGTTATGTTCAGCTACAACCGATAGTCGACTAGTCGGTGTGTAATAGTCGATTTATTCATTATAGTCAACTTGTCTTCAAAAATTAGTCAACTAGCACAAACGTTTTTCATGAAACTTTCAGCTCCGCCCTTTGAATAGTCGACTAATAGCATGATAGTCGACTAGTCCATTTATCTAACTAACAGATCTGATTGATGATAGTTGACTTGTAACATAATAGTCAACTTGTCTAGTTCTCCAACTGATAGATCTCATAAAATCTCCAATCTTTGATTCTTAAGATACGTATTTGAATTCTTCATGTAAGATCTTCTCATGACTTCCATGTTATTTAATTCTGATACTCATTATTGCAATTTTGATCTTCATAAATCAACTTTATTTAATTTTCATGTGACTTGTAATTCATCAACAACATAATAGTCAACTTGACCCATCATTAGTCGACTAGTGTTCCATCATATTCATTTTAATCCAATTAACCTGAAATTATTTCTTAAACATTTCTTTAATTTTTATTACTATCAAAACATAGAAGGATTTAATTTTTCAGCCTCTATTGGTCCAACAATCTCCCCCTTTTTGATAATGAAAAACATTTAGAAATTGTTTAAGAAATTGAAAACAAAGAAAAAATTGATCAAGGTTTTTATGCCTTGTCTTTTTGGTTAGATTGTCTCCCCCTTAATCAATAAATCAATGAACTCAACATAAGCAATGAATCCAACAACAATATTTCAATTCACAATTGTAATCCAACAAAATTGATCCAACAAACAAACAACAATTTTGTAACTCCTCCTTTTCTTTCAATTTTATAAATCCTTATGCTTCCACTCCTTTTCATTCAATTTTATAAATCCTTATGCTTCTCCCCCTTTTTGTCATAATAAAAAAATCATAACACACATTAAAAAAGGAACATAATATAACTGAAGAAACCAAACATTCACAAAGATAGTCAAACAAACAAACATGGACTGAAGCTTACAAATCACAAACAATAAAAGATGAAAACAACATGAATAATGAAATGTTAGTCTAGGTCAAATACAATAACCATCAAGATGGAGAAGCATCATCATACCTACAACCGAATCTATCAAAAATTTTCTTGATGCTTCTCTCTAATCGAATGAGAATCCCTTGTTGCAGATTCAAAAGTACATTCATTTCTTCAATTTGATCTCGAATTTTTTGAAGTTCTTCTCAAGATACTTCACTTCGCCTCACATTTCTTGGTCTTGCACTACTAGGTCATTCACTTGCTCTTTTTAAACGTTGTCGTTTGGGCACTTGTTGCTCACTTTCTAATGTTAACCCAAGCTTCACCACATGATAGGCATACACCCAACCCTTTTCATTAGTTCTAACCAACTTCATACTTCTTATGTTATAAGGTATAAATCTCCAACTTTGTAGGTATGAGTAATGTTCATAAAAGCTCAAATTACACCGTTGCGACCTCGAGATAGCAGTGATCAATGCTCCATAAGGCATTCCTTTATGCTTAGTTGTT
>JANZXR010000002.1:30152529-30175029 GCA_027575705.1 Erythroxylum echinodendron
TACTTTATAGGATTTTTCCAAGAAGAATAGTTAGTACCATTAAAAAGAGGAGGGCGATTATTTGTGTTACCTTCTTCTGCTATTTTGTTGTGTGTCAAATTCAGCGCCATCCTTGGATCTTTAACCTTCTCTGATAGCAATTGAAAACGATCTAAAAGGGGGGGTTGAATAGATCTTTTAATATTTTCACAAAGTGCTACAAAATAGAGAATTAAACACACGAAACAAAAAAAAATCGAAATGTAAAAGAGTAGAGAAGAGAGGAACACAATATTTATAGAGGTTCGAGGCTAAGACCTACATCCTCTACTTAAGCTCCCACTTAGGATTTTGTCAAAACTCTTTACTACACACTTTTTAGTTCAGTGTGAACTCTCCTAATCAACTTGACTTCAGGCTCAAGCTACACCTTATAGTTGATTTGTTTTCCGGCACAAATCCTACCTTCCAAGTGATTTTTCTCTAATCACTCAGCTCACAATAATAACAATGATAGAAATGAAGTAGTAAAGCTTAGTACAGCTGAATACAATTAGAATATGCTAGGAAGCAAATTGAGAGCAATGTGAGGATAATTTTGAACTATAGCAAGTATGCTTCACTTTGAACTTGTTTAATCAATCCTCTGAAGTGATAACCTTTATTTGAAGGCTTCAAGACGTTTATAAATGTTGTAGACTCCTCCTAGCCATTGTAGAATGCTCCTAGCCGTTGTATAAAGATTTTCTCCCGTTTGAAATCAATTGGCACAGTCAAATTATGTTCATCTGCAACTGATAGTCAACTAGTCAGTATGTAATAGTTGATTAGTATATTATAGTCAACTTGTCTTCAAGAATTAGTCAACTACCACTAACGTTTTTCATGAAACTCTCAGCTCCACTCTTCGAATAGTCGACTAATAGTATGATAGTCGACTAGTCCATTTATCCAACTAACATGTCTGATTGATGATAGTCGACTTGTAACATGATAGTTGACTTGTCCAGTTCTCCAACTGATAAATCTCATAAAATCTCCAATCTTTGATTCTTGAGATACATATTTGAATTCTTCATGAAAGATCTTCTCATGACTTCCACGTTGTTTAATTCTGATACTCATTATTGCAATCTTGATCTTCATAAATCGACTTTATTTTTAATTTTTAGCTGACTTGTAATTCATCAACAACATAATAGTCAACTTGAGCCATCGTTAGTCGACTAATGTTCCATCATCTTCATTTCAATCCAATTAACCTGAAATTATTTATTAACCATTTATTTAAATTTTATTATGATCAAAACATAGAAGGATTTAATTTGTCAACCTCCATTGATCCAACAAGTTAGTCTAGCAGCATAAGACAGGAATCTGTTTTGCCATAACATCACTCTGGATTTCATTATTTCAATTATAGGTAAGTAATATTAGAACTTAGGCTTGGAAGCTGTGATAGGGACTCCCAGATAGCAAAAGGTATTAGAGACAATGTTTAGTCCAGTAATTCTCCTTATTTCATCCAGATTCCTCAGATCTAGTGAGATATAAAGGCTATTCTTATCAGAGTTATGTTTTAAGCCTGACCACTTTGCAAATAAATCTAAAACATGCGTCATTATATTGATAGAATAGGCATCAACTCCATACAAAAGTAGCATATCATCAATAGATATAAGGTGTGTGAGGTTGACTTCCCTACATTTGTAATGAAATTTGAAGCCTCCATTTTAAGTATTAGTTTACTTAAAAGCCTTCCATAATAAGAGTGAACAGATATGGAGATAAGGGATCTCATTGCCTAATCCCTTTAGGTATTTTGAAAGGCTTGGAAGGGATACCATTTACTAGCACACTCAATGATTGAGTTTGAATACAATACATTATCCACTGTACAAATTGGTGAGGAAGTTGTAATGCTTCAAGGCATATTCGAATGAATTTCTAGATAATGGTATCAAAAGCTTTGAAGAAATAAATCTTTCTTAAGTAATCATTTATTTTTTTACTAGAATTATAGTCCTTCAACAATTCTTATATCAATATAATATTGTCCCTAATGTTTCTGTCAGGGATAAAGGCATCGTGGGCTATGTTAACAATGTCAGATATTACCATCTTAAGTCTTTCAGCTAGAAGCTTTAAGATCACCTTATAGATAGTGTTGCAATAAGAGATGTGTATGAAATCACTCATTATGTGAGCATTTTTTTTGGAACCAAACAAACACATGTATGATTGATTTCTTGAAGCAACTTAAACGAGTCAAAAAAATTCTAGAGCTGGTTTAGGGAAGAGCTCCCCAGTGATATCTCATGATTATTGGAAGAACAATGCAGTAAATCCATTACGTCTAGGGGATTTTGAGGGATGTAAGCTAAAGAGAACTCTTTTTACATCTTGTTTAGTGAAGGAGAAATCAAAACATCCTTAATTCCTTGTTCAACATTATAGTCAAATAGTCTTAGAACACTAGAACTTAGTATAGAGGATTAATTAATTCCTATAAGTTCCATGAAATAATTTCTAGCTAACTCTAGTGGGCTTTTCTGATTATATGTTCCTACCCTCTGCTATCTTAGAGCATTGAAATCTTACTAACATTCCTTCGAGTAAACAAGGAGGAATGAAAGAATTTTGTATTAGAGTCACCTTCCTTCATCCAGTTTAGCCTAGCTTTCTGCTTTAGAATAGAATTATGAATTTTGAGAGCTTCTTGGTATTACTGAAGACATTTGACCTCTACATATTTGTATTTATAGTTTTAAGGAGACTTATAGCAAGTTTTTTGTACAAGGATGAGCTTCCTCATTAAGAGTTCGAAGGTTAATATTTCTGCCAAGCATGAATTTTTTTATAACAGCTTTCACCATTCTTAATTTATATATAAACTGATAAGATTTAAATCCTACAACTTAAAAATTCCAATAGTTACTAACTACTTCTTGAAAACCTTCCATACTAGTAATAACATTAAAGAATTTGAAAGGGGCTCCCATTGTTCTGAATTCTATAAATCCCTAAATCAACATAAATGAGTGATTCGCTACTATATTTTCACCAAAGCGCAAAAAAGAATTTGGAAACTAATTCAACCATATAGAATTCACAAGTGATCTGTCTAACTTTTTCCTCACAATCAGGCTGCCATGCTGATTATTGGTCTAAGTTAGTAATCTTCCAGTGGAATTCAGATTTATCAAATCCACCTTCGTTAAAAAGTTGGAAAATTCTTTTGCCAGACCTAGATAACACTTCCTTCCATCTTCAACTTCATTGAGTTTACTGTGTAGTTAAAGTCCCCCACCATAAGGATTCTAAGCTATATATTCTGTAAGTCCAGCCACAGTTTATCTCTTTGAAAACTAAAATTGGAAACATAAACTAGAGTTAAATTAAACACAATACTCATGTTTCTCATTTGACATTAATGATGTAGCAGTTGGTCAAATTTTTTTTATAACTTTTACTCCAATCAGATTAGTATTATAGAAACATATGATTATGCTATTATAGTGTGAGCTATCTTCAGAGAAAAGCTCTCAATCAATGCCTAAAAATTCGGCACCAAAAAGTGTAAGAGTATCTTTTATTTTAGTTTCAAGAAGACCTATTAAAATAAGTTTCTTGTCCTTTACCATCTCTTTCATCATAAACTTTTTAAAAGGATCATTCAACCCTCTAGTGTTCTAAACTATGATTGATATATGAGGGGGATTCCCCTTTATTTTTATGTTTACCATTCTTCCTAGCAGATCTCCTTCTAAAATTATTGGGCTTCATTCTGAATTCTTTAAATTATGAATTATTTTTTACTATAGTAAGGGTATTATTATCTATTGTTTCAAATTTTAGGTCATTTCCTCTATTCCTTTCATTGGTGTTATCATTTATGCATACTATATTTTCCTGCATAGTCATATCTTTGTGTATAGGAGATGCTTCGAACCTTATACTCTCTGTTTGAGTATTACCACTGAGTTGAGTGCTTATATTAGTATCATTTCAAGCCTTAGCATTTTCAACAACATTTTGAACTATCACATCAGATTCTATCAACCTATGTGAGCTTAGCAAAACATCATTATCAATTTCCTCTGCTTGTTTGGCCCCATTGTATGCTACCATATCTTGATTGATGGCAATATTACCCAATTCAACTTCCATTAATTCTTCTTACCAATTAGTTTTGAACATTTTGTCAATGGGACCCATTTGGGACCCATTTTTTGGTGGAGTTACTAGGTTTCCATAAATAGCTAATATATATATATATATATTAGCTTTTTCTAGCTTTATAGACTCTCCTAGTCTTAGAACAGATAAACCATCTGGAAGTATCTGGCAGTGGAGAATTTTTTTAAATATTAATACAAAGCTTAGCATAGCCAATCCTCTGCATAGTGGTTGTTTGCGTATCCATACAAATTAGTTTCCCTAGTGAGATAGTTAAAAAACACAACCCCTAAATAGTCCAAAGCTCCATCAATAAATTGTGAAAGTTAACCCACATTGGCAACACATCTATCTTACCCCAATCTAACTCCATTCTAGGCTTCCATTGCTGAATAAAAAGGAGATGATCCCGAATGTGCCAAGGCCTTTGCTCAACTATCTCAACTAAATTAGTTTCATCTAAGAAGTTGAATAAGATGGTGCCATCTTCTCTAAGCATCACCTTATCCAGCCCTTTTTTTTACCCCATTTAGCCTTAGCCCATGCATTGACAATAAGGAAAGCAAGTCTTTAGTGTAAAATAAACCAATCAAGGTTAAGGACCAAGCTTTAGCACCATCTTTCAATAGTTATATAGGACGGGACACAACACCATCTTTTACCACATTTTGGTCATGTTTAAGAGTACCCTTATTGTATTGAATATGTACGTTATTTTTTCAAGCTCTAATAGGATGAGAGTCTTTAGAGTTTATTTCAACAGCCACCTTACTACCTTCCTTTTTGTCTCCATTTTTGACAGCGAGAACCTCTCTGGAGAGAGTTAAGAAGTCCTCCTTTGAGAAGCAGGGCTCTCATTTTTCCATAACCACTTGGAAGGCCTAAAGAAGATATATTCCTTCAAGGTTGAGGCCTCAGTCACCTTCCAACCTAAGGGGAGACTTGTTTCCAAAAGTGGAAAGAAATAAGGGCAATTTAGTAATCTAATAAGAGAGAAGGTAGAGGAAAAGCAATAAAGGAAAAGGCGAAAGTGAATTATATATTGGTAGGCTAAGTTGTTTATCTTATTGGTAAATTATTTAAAAATTCGCCTCTTTAGAATCATTTTAGGGAAAAAAGAATTGACCTGTAAATTTTTTTATAGGTTTTGCTTCAATATTTTTAGTTATTTAATAAGTTCTAGAAGATTTTTTTTGAAAAAAAAAGAATAGGAATTTTTTACTATAGTTAAAACTATCTATACATTATATTGAGGTCATGGCAGTAGGCCTACAATTATATTTACAATATGACAAAAAATTTACTAAGTATGGTAGTGTATTTGTCTAAAGATAGACAACAAAAAATACAATTATAGACACCACTTCTACTTCATCTCCACAGAAAGATTGGGTTGAATATTGTGAGCTAAGATGCAAGCTCTAGTTTGATTAACTATTTGATCAACAAGCTGATATTTATCTTATTTATGCCAGTGAATCTTCTTTGATTCTGTTCTCTCCAAATATTGTAAATGGCAATAGTGAACGTTGCTTTAAATAGAGTAGAATTAGTACTACCATGATTGGAGTTCCTAATGATCCAGTTCAGCATTTTCTCCTATTGATATCCACTGTTATTAAAAGGTGGCAAATGGAGTAGTCCACTCTATACTAGTTTGGAAAAGCTGTACAGATAGAAGAGATGCTCATGGTCCTCCACAGCTTGGTTGCATAACAGACACATAACATCGTCATTGCCATGCCATTGGTTCTTTATCGTAAGTCTATTTGTAATTGAAATCTAAGTAATAAAAACCACCTTAGGTTATATAGCGTTCCTCTATAAGAGATTGAACCAAGGGACTTCCACAGTGTAGTTAGTGAACAACTTATAACAAGAGTGATTGGAGTAGTACCCATTTAAATTCAAAGTCTAGGTCATGTTATCTTCTCTGTGTATTGCATTCAAAGAAGGTAGATGATCAATAATAGATTGAAACCCCATTAATGTTGTATGCCAATTTTCTTACATAATTAAAGAAGTAACTTTTTGATGAAGTGGCATCCTGTTTCTAAGATGTTGAAATTCATCCGAATGTACTAAAGGATTGATATCTAACCGAATCGATGTCCTCTTACCATTACCAAAACTGTGTTTGATACAAGGATAGATAATGTTCTTTTGGTTTCATCATTTGCTTAAGTATTCGTGAGCCCTCTCTTGAAAAATTAGCTTGCCATATGTTAGTATGCTTTAGATAAATTTCATGTATCCATTTTATCCACAGAGCTTTCTGATCAGTAATTAATCTCCATATCCTCTTGCACATTAAGATATTTTATATATTTGAGATGCAAATGATACCTAGGCCTCCAAATTTCTTTGATATAGTAAATTCACACCATTTAGGTCTAGCTTTCCTAGAATCATCAAGTTTACCCGACCATAGGAAAGTTTTCATGACTCTGTTCATCTTCCTAATGGCCCTTTTAGGAAGAGCAATATGGGAAGTCTAGTGGATGTGCATACTTGAGAGAACAAAAATGATAAGGGTGAGCTTACTAGCATAAGGTAGTAATCGGTTCTAACATGTTAACACCTTAGATTTCGACCTTTCAATTAGAGGTAAATAATTAGCATACTTTTTCTTAGAGCAAGTGATAGGAATACCCCAAGTATTTGAATAGAAAGGTATGCATATTCAATCTAAGGCTATCTTATATCACATTTGGGTTTCTCACATCAACTGAGAGGTAAAGATGACTTTTCGTAAGGTTGAGTTACAACCTTAACCTGACCAGCTAACAAACAAGTCCAACACTTGCATTAATATGGTGATAGAATGTGGATCAACTCCACACAACAAGATCAGGTCATGAAATTTACAGCTTTGTATTGAGAATGAAACTTGAAACCACCATTGCAGAGAAGAAGTTTGTTGAAGAGCCTTAAGAACCCTTCCATGACAAGGGTGAACAGATATAGGAATAAAGGATCCCCTTGTCTAATTCCCTTAGCTGTTTTAAAAGTCTTTGATGGTACACCATTGGCAAGCATAATGAAAGTGGGAGATTACATATAAGTAAGTATCCATTTAATGAATTGAGAAGGCAAGTCTAAAGCCTGAAGACAAAACTAAATATAGCTCCAGTTGATAGTATCAAAGGCCTTTAAGAAGTCAATTTTGATTAAGCAACTATTAATCTTTTTACCCAAAGTATAATCCTTCAGTAGCTTTTGAATCAATAACATATTAGCACTAAGGTATCTACTAGAGAGAAAAGCACTTTGAGCAGGATTCACAATTCTAGAAATGGCCAATTTAAGTATTTCAGCAAGAATCTTGGAGATCACTTAATAAATTGTATTATAGTAGGATATAAATCTAAAGTCACTCATTTTGCAAGGTTTTTTTTTAATTAAGCATATATACGTGTCATTAATTTCCTAAAGCAGTCTTAAATATCTAAAAATTAATCAATTTTTATGTGACATTTTGATAGAGGATTTATGATGTAAATCCCCATTCTTAAATGGTTGTTTATCGTGGGCTATAGAAATAGAGTGTGACCTATATAATTTTGGGTATTTTTCAGGTGTTTTTTAATAAAAAATCAATTAATTACATGGCGTGGTGTTTATAAAAACTTTCCGATATGCAGTGGTGTAGAAGATGTTGCACTATCTGAGTATGCAAAGTTGATGTTAGGAAATCAGGACACGATACGATCCTAACCATAGTGCAATAATTATGAAATTTTTCATGTTTTTTATTTCACAAAAACTAACATCACTTTAATTTTATTAAATGATTAACTATAAATCATAATAAAGCATGAAACTTAATTCGTACCTTATTTTAAAGCTTGATCCTTTTCATGTTGTATCCCTTAAACTCTTTCTGTTATTGATCTATCTCAACCACTGTAGTTGCATAAGTGTTTGGCCTTTAATGATATCCATGGAATCGGTTGAGAGAACTTTGAAACTCTTATAAAAAGAGTTAAGTAAAAAGTGCTAGTTCTATTATAGCTTAAGCCTATTTGTAGTAAGTTTTGGATATTTCAGTAATTTAATTAAAATTAAATTCTAATTTCAATTAATCTTTAATTAGAATTACAAATAAATCTTATTAAATGCCAATTATGCCAAAATAAGATCCAATATCTTCTATTGATCCTTATTTATTAAATATATCATATTTAATCATAAAGTTTTTCAAACTTTACCATCAAGTCCAACTTGATTAAAAATATATCTTTGCTTTTTTCAACATGTTCTTTATATGCGACCCATTAGGTTCTCAACTATGTTGGCTATGACTATACATTATAATTCTAATTTATAATTAGAATTAGATAAATTAAAACTCCTTTAATTAATCTTTAATTCTCTAATTAAACAATTTATTATTATAGCTCAAGCTTAACGTCTAACAACTCATCATGACTACCCAAATATTTGGAAATGTCAATACGATTTTGACTAACATTTCCACACATAATTTTTCATATAATACAATCTTTTCGTCATATAATGTTTTGATCAGACAGAGTATGGAATTCATGTCTACTCTTTTTTAGTCCAATCATATTAGTTCTCCGTCAGTAGCTATGGATTTAATTAATGACATTTGTAAAATTTTTACTCAGTATCATTCCACGTTGACTAAGGATTTCTCAAATCAATACTAATCGAGATCAACAAAACATTATTCACAATTACTTTTGGGTGATGAATCCTACTTTGATCACATAAATATCTCCACACAGTTCATGCTACATCTAATTACTACTGATTTAACGACCCGTGATTAAATAGGTCATAAGTATTATAAAATATAGCGATCTCTATATAAAAAATAACTTTGGAGACTTCAAGTCAAAGGATCACTTATGCAATCATCACAGTGAGAATTCTATATAAATACAAGTAATGTTTCAAATGAAATTTTCATATAGAATCAGTTCAGTAAACTTGTTCTCTAACAAGTGCTCACATCTTTGTTTAAATATCTCCGTAAGATTGACTACTTTCTCCATAAATAAAAATATAATGTGTGTTAGCCTTCTTATGTTTTATTAATGTCCAATCTTAATAGAACAATTTAGAGATAATACATAAATGCAATATAAGTCTCATAATTATAATCTCATTATAATTTTATTTGCAATCCATAATTGTCTCATGAACTTTATCAACATTCAAACATGTATAAGATAAAGAATGTCTTTAAATAATTTTGTAACTGAGCTACAACCAATCGAATAGCTATGAGGCATCGACCTTTTCGAGACTTCAGTATGGACACTCAGAGTTTGAACCCCAGAAACATATCAGTTCGTTGTGTTGGAATTGGTCCATAACTTGGACCTACTCCAATATTAACCCCCAACATCCACTATAACGTTAATTATGTCCTTGAATTATGCTCCAACGTCTCTTATCCAATGTTTACATTATTTATAAAAACCCCTCACTTCTACTCTTACACTAATTCCTACAATTACACATCTTATTATCTCAAAACAACAAGACACATAATTTTATCTTGTCTATTTTACTTTGTCTGCTTTTATTAATTCTCAGAGACAATTCCTACTTCGCCCTTTGGAGTGCACCGAAGCTGTTAGAGAAGGCGTTAACCCTAGGGTTGAATCTCGTTATCATGATGCACCATAGAGGGGGAATTTTTGACTTAGGGTAGTGATTTTTCAAGACGCCTTGTTTTCAGATAAGCCATTCCAATTTAATTATTATTTCCATTTTCCTTAACAATCTAAGTCGAAAAAGTATTTGTTGCGTTACTACTGCTATCAAAAATTGTGTTGCTCTACTTTTTATATTTTCAGGTTTACTACTAGTTGTTGGAAATTTCTACATTTTGCTTTTTTTATTGTGTATTTAATTTCGGTATAAGTTGAAATTATGTCATCTGCGAATGAGATAAATGTAGGTTCTACACTTACTGTTCCCCACATAGGTTCATCCCCTATCACCGTAGCCCCAAAAGTTATACCTGATTTAACTAGATTAGAGCCTCTAGATGGGAGAAATTTTAAACGATGGTCTGAGAAAATTTTGTTTTACTTTCAACAATACGAAATGGATTATGTACTGCTTCAAAAGATTCCTAGTGACAATACTGACCTTAAGACTACTAACGATAACCGTACCATTGGGGGAGTGTTACTAAACCATATGATCAATGTTTTGTTTGATATCTACTGCAAGTATAAAACTGTTTAAAAAATTTGGGATGCTTTAGAAGTGAAATAAGGGACAAAAGATGCCAGTACCAAGAAATATGATGTTGCTAAGTGGTTAAAATTTACCGTTGTTGATGATAAGCGTATTATGGACCAACTACATGAGCATGAAAATCTAATTACTAAAATCCTTATCGAGGATATGAACCTGTGTGAGTTGTTTCAATCTAATGCCCTTATTGAGAAACTACCTGTCTCATGGAATGAATACAAAAACCAGTTGAGACATAAGAAGAAAGACATGAAGCTTTAGGAGTTGATAGGACATATAAAGATTGAGGATGTCAATCGTGCACAAGATAAGACTAAAATACTCACCCTTCTCCCTACGATTAAGGCTTATGTGGTAGAATATAAAAATGTTAATAACTTCAAGAAGAATGGTGGACAAAACAAGTCTTTTAATAACAATCAAGATCAGTTTAAGCATAAAAGAAGTGATGGTGATTGTTGGTGGTGCCACAAGCCAGGCCATCTTGCTGCCAATTGAGAGGATGGCCAAGCCATCCTCTAGACTTAGGTATGTGAATGTGAGGTCAATTAAAAGGATGCAAAGCTTAAACTTGTTACCTAACTAAATCACTAATGAAATGGAAAAATGTCAAATTTGTGTTAAGGCTAAATACTCTAAGAAACCTTCTAAATTAGTGACTGAGAAAGAGTCACAATTATTGGACTTAGTTCATATAGACTTGGGTGATTTTAATAATTGTATAAGTAAAGGAGGTATGAGATATTATATTACCTTTTTGGATGATTGTTCTAGATTTACTAAGATTTACTTATTGAAAAACAAAAGTGATGCAGAAGAAATGTTTATAAAATACAAAGCTGAGATTAAGAATCAATTGGAAAGGAAAATTAAGAGATTAAGGTCTGATCAAGGTGGTGGGTATAGTATTGATTTTCTTGCTGATTGTTTGTGAAAAAGTTGGTATTATTTATAATCTTTCAGCCCCTTATACTCCTGAACAAAATAGAATAACAGAGAGAAAAAATTGTACACTCAAGGATATGATGAATGCAATGTTGATTTCCTCAGGATTACTTGATTTTATGTAGGGCAAGCCATTCTTTCAGCTTATTATGTTCTAAACAGAGTTCCTCATAAGAAACTAGGTCAAACCCTTTAAGAAATCTGAAAAAGTTATCCATCTAACTTGCGTTTTTTAAAAGTGTGGGAGTGTCTTGCTAAGCTCTACCTAAACATAAAAGGAAGAAAATTGGGCTTAAGACCGTTGATTCAATTTTTCTAATTGTGCTGCCTATAGATTTATAGTTAAAGAAGAGAGATCTAACACTTATGGACTAATTATAGAGTCAAGAGATGCAGTGTTCTTTAAGGATATATTCCTATGAAAGTGAGTGTGCAAGTTCCTAGAGAATTTGTCCCTAGTTCTTCTACCAATGATGACATAGAGGAAGAAGAAATCGTTGAATTAAGGAGGAGTAAAAGAGCTAAAGTACCCATTAGTTTTAGTTTTTAATTTATTACTTCCTTTATGGTGACAAAACCTGAGGAGATAGATAACCTTTTTGTGGTGACTTATATTATTGAGGAAGATTTTAAAACTTATGAGGAAGCAATGAGATATGTAAATGCTACATTTTGGAAGAAAGCTATAGATAGTGAGTTAGGTAAATCATATCTAATAAAACTAGAGTTTTAGTTCATTTATCTCGATGGTGTAAGCCTTTAGAGTGTAAGTGGATTTTCAAAAAGAAATTGAGATCTAAAGGAACCATTGAGAGGTTCAGGGCAAGACTTATGATTAAAGGCTTTAAACAAAAGGCAGGATTGGACTTTTTTGACACTTACTCTTCTGTTACTAAAATTGCATCTATAAAGATGTTGTTTGTAATTGCTTCAGTATTTAAACTTCACGTGTACCAAATAGTTGTTAAAACAAATTTCTTGAATAGTGATCTAGATGAGAAAATTTATATAGTTCAACAGGGATTTAGAGTGCCTGGTCAAGAACAAAAGGTGTGTAAGTTGGTGAAGTCTTTGTATGAACTTTAAAAAGCTCCCAAATAGTAGTATGAGAAATTTGAAAATGAGATTTTCAAACATCGTTTCACCTCTTATGATGCTGATTCTTACATTTACGTAAAATCTGACATCAATGACTATGTAATCATAACTCTTTATATGGATGATATGCTCATTTTTGGTACTAGTTTATCTATCATTGATACTACCAAGAGTTTGTTAAAGTCTTCTTTTGATATGAAAGATCTTGGACATATGGATTTTATTTTAAGAATCAAAGTTGATAGGACTGACTTTGGTTTTAGGTTGAATCAAACTCATTATATTGACAAAATTTTAAAGAAGTTTGGTTACTATGATGTTGATCCAGTCAAGACTCCCTATGATGCAAGTGTTATTTTAAAGAAAAATCTTGGTGACAGTGTAAACCAAGCTGAGTATGCTAAAATTCTTGGTAGTGTGATGTTCTTGATAAACTATTCTCGTCCTAATATTGTATACAGTGTGAGTAGAATTAGTCGGTGTACTCATAATCCTAGTCAAGAGCATTGGAATGCATTGATTAGTTTGTTGAGGTATTTGAAAGGTACTATGCATTACGAATTCTCTTTTGGTGGTCATCTGCCTATATTAGAGGGATATTCTGATGCTAACTAGGTTACGGAGAGTGATGATATACACTCTATCAGTGGTTATGTTTTTACCTTGGCAGGAGCTGCAGTGTCTTAGAATCATCCAAGCAAACATGTATTGCGAAATCAACAATGGAGGCTGAGTTTATGGCTTTAGAGTTGGCAGGACAGGAAGCTGAGTGGCTAAAGATTCTCTTAGCATAAATCCCACTTTGGGAAAAACCAATTCCTTCTATGTTTTTTCATTGGGACTCACAAGCTTCCATTCATGTTGCCAAGAACAAGGCATATAATGGCAAAAGTAGACATATCAAATTAAGACATAAAATTGTCTGTACTTTAATTAGACATGGTATACTTTCTCTAGACTATGTTAAGTCAGAGAGAAACTTAGAGGATCCATTTACAAAAGCTTTGAGTAGGAAACTAGTTTCAGAGTATACTAAAGGGTTGGGGTTAAGCCCAACTGTGTAGTAACCTCATGATGGATACCTATCTTGGGAAACCAAGTTCAATGGGTTAAACGAGGTCATGTGGTAACTACTTACTTGTACTTTGTTATAATACTAAGATATATTAAGATGTTGAATTGCATCACTAGTATGACTTTACTGCGTTTGATGAGGTTGGATTGTATAATCTTAATGAGTTCTATAGCCCAAGTTTGGGTAGTGTGAGTAGTACACACTTGATAGACTCACCTATGTAATTGTGGGGGGCTAGCCACCCTCTTATAAGAGTATTTGGGCTATCTCTCTAGAGCGATCATGAGACCAAGGAATTTTGAGACTATTAACATTTTAGCAGGATCTGTCTCCAAATTTCTTAGGACAACAGGTTCAATATTTAATTCACCTGGTTGTTCATCTATTTTTTTCTCTAAATTATTACAGTTTGTTTCTTAAATTTTGGACTAAGTGGGAGATTGTTGGAGTTAGTCCATAACTTGGACCTACTCCAACATCAACCTCCAACATCCATGATAACATTAATTATGTCCTTTAATTATGCTAAAAACCCTTCACTTCTACTCTTACACTAATTCCCACAATTACACATCTTCTTCTTTCAAAACAACAAGACATATAATTTTACCTTGCCTATTCTACTTTGTTTGCTTTTATTAATCCTCAGAGACAATTCCTACTCTGCTCTTTGGAGTGCACCGAAGTTGGTAGAGAAGTCATTAACCTTAAAGTCGGATCCTATTGTCCTGTTGCACCGTAGAGGAGAAATTTTTGACTTAAGGCAGTGATTTTTCACGACACCTTGTTTTCAAATAAACGTTTCCAATTTAATTATTATTGCTATTTTCGCTAACACATTGATGTAGTGGAGAAGCACTATGACATCCACATTGAGTACATGTTTCTTGATGCCGTTGAAGTTCAAGCCTTAGTAAAGAGTAAACACCTTTTCTCATTCTATGAAGATAGGCACCAGGAATGACGTCGTGTAAGGAAAGTGAGATCTTTGAGGAGGGCTCTCAAAGGTCTACGAGCTTGGATCACTGTTCAAAGGAAGGGTCAGTCTCCATGTACCAGTTCGGAAGTTCCCGTGGTTCAGTTTGACCCTATATTTGAAGGATTGGATGGTGGTGTTGGAAGCTTGCTTAAGTGGAACCCAATGGCTAATGTTAGGGGCCGAGATGTTTGAAACTTCCTTCTTGCAATGAATGTGCCTGTGAATTCCTTACACTCACAAGGTTACGTTTCAATTGGATGTGAGCCTTACATGAGACTCGTTCTTCTAGGCTAGCACGAGAAAGAGGGAAGGAGGTGGTGGGAAGATGCCAATGGGAAGATGCCAAGGTTAAGCAATGTGGTGTCCATAAAGGAAATTTGAAATAGGATGATGTTGCTCAACTTAATGGCAATGGAAATGGAGCATCTGCAAATGTAAGTGCCACAGTTAAAGATGTATTGGAGTAGCGAATTTTAGTCAATTTGAGTAGGGCTGGAATAGAGAACTTACTGAGATTGGAGAGCAGGAGGAAGCCACGGCTGGTTGTGCTTTATGCTCCATGGTTCCAATTGTGCCAGGCAATGGAAAGTTTCTATATTGAGTTAGCTGAGAAGCTGGTTAGAAATGGTATGAAGATTGGCCAATTCTAGGCGGATGGGGGTGAGGAGTTTGCAAAGACGAAATTACAGCTAGGGAGCGCTTCTCCACCATCCTTTTCTTCCCAAGCACTCTTCTACTACAGTCAAGTACCCATCCAAGAGAAGGGATATAGATTATGTGATAGCCTTTGTGAATGCCCTCCAGTGTAGCCATGTAGTACTTTTCAGAGAATAGGCGGATCAAGGTTCATAGCATAACTTAAGTGTTTGCTTCTTCCAGTCCTAGTCCTCATGGCAAGATCATGTGCTTTGGTCATATATATATAGTGTTGGATTCAGGGTTATTTTTCTTGCAGTTTATTTTCACCTCATAGTTTGTCTGTATTTAAGGTATATGAGTTGTGTGTTAGACCGCAGACTAAGTGTTTGTTTACTTAAGCTTTTGGAAAGTAAATAAGCATTTTTTTTCCATCGTAAAAGCTTTTTTTAAGAAAAATGAGTGTTTGGTTGTAAAATGAAAAGGCACTTTTTTAGTAGATATAACTTTTTGGCAGCTAAAATACAACTTTTTAAGAAGTTCAAATTTGGAGTTTCTCAAAAAAGTACTTTTTCAGGTAGATTTTTTAAATTAATTAATGAGTCTATTTTTTAGTCCCTTTTACTTTTATGTTTTACACATAATTTCTGCAATACCCACAAATATATCTTCACGTTTATTTTGAGATTTATATAATATTATTCAACTTTTTATATGTTTTAATATTTATTTTTGATATTAGTTTTACTTATGTTATAATCCATAAAAAAAATTTGGTTAGATGTATTTTTATTTATGTTTCATATGATTTAAAATTATATAATAGCTAATATATTGTACTTTGCAAATTGTTTAATATATTTGAAATAATTTTTATTACAAAATAAAATATAGTTAAAATTAAAAGTACTTTTTATTTTTATATTGTTAAACAGTCTATTATATAAAACTCTTTTAAAAAATTTTTTTTAAATAATAGTCAAAAAAATCTACTAATTTCATAGAAAAGTTCTTTTCAAAAATAAAAACCCTATTAACAAGCTCATCTAAAAAGACACTAAATAGTATTCGCTTTAGTTCACCGGCAATTAAACCATACACGGATTCAACCGAAAAAAAAGAGTGAAAAGACAAAAGTAAATTTGCTTTTCCTTTTCTGTACTGAGAGAACTTACCCTTGGGATGGACGTGACCTTTCAGTGCCAAATGAAATGACACGGCCACTAGACAATCGATAGGTAGTACATTTAAATGCTGACCGTCGGCATTCTCTAATACAAAATTTCCCGAGCATTTAAAGAATGGACTCAATTGATAAGCGGTAGCTTTAAATGCTGAGCTAATGCACTTTTTCAATACCAAAATTCATATCTGAAAAATCCCTATTTCCAGTTAGACGAAAAATGAAAAATGGTTACTCAGAATAATCAATCGTGACGTTAGAATTCGCGTGCATGGTGTGTGCCGACTCTTTCTTATTTCTTAGCAAATTTAGAACAATGCCTATAATTTAGTTGAGCAATTCCTATCTTGGATTCGATCATCTGATGATTAATTTCAATGATTGATTTCCGAAGTAGACACCGTAAGAGTTAGATTAGGTAAACTAAAGGGTTAAAGTTGAGATTCCCCAATTACTGGAACTGTAGGCTGCAGACCCAACGTCTCCCTGGGCAATGACGAATGCCAGCTTCTGAGAGTTGAATTGAAGGAACCAAAGCTATCATAAACTCTTATTTTCCTTTCCAACTTTTGCCCCTAAACCACGCCGACAACAACCATTTGATATGTCGGTCCGTAAGGCCCTTTTAGACAATTCATGAGCAGTAAAATTTGCTTCAAGCTAGCGCCACGTGGACTACCTTCGATAGGCGAATCCAGTTGGAATTAGAAGTCCACGAGCATTCGTTTACATTCATTCTCCTTTTAGAAGTGGATGACATCTTCTTTCTTCTTGGAACTGTAGATCTGTTGGGTCAAGAAGATAAACCCAAAACTCAAACCAAACCCCACCTAGGAAGATCAATAGAAAGTAGGAGCAAAAAATTGACCTTGGATGATAATGCTAGATTCTGTAGCTGAACTCGAACCAGAGGATGAAGTTGTGAAGCTCAAGCTCCTTCTTACTAATGGCAATCTCTAAGCTCAAAGTACTTGTCATCGTCATCTTATTGTTATCCTTTTCTATTTTCACACCGTCACAAGGTAAATACCAGAAACTTCTCACTTCATTAGGAACCAAGACCTGAACTTTTAACTTATATCACCTCTTCTTGACCATTTTGCAGCAAAATTGACACCGGCAGTCCGAACACAAATAAAGCAGCAGAGACAAGAACTAGACAGCGAGCCATTTGTGGGTTTCAACATTGGCACGGACGTTTCCGAACTCTTGTCGGCAACTGAACTCGTTGCTTTTCTCCAATCTCAAAAGATAACCCATATCAGGCTTTATGATGCTGAACCTGACATCCTCAAAGCCTTGGCTAAAACCAAGATACGGGTCACTGTTAGTGTCCCCAACAACCAGCTTCTTGCTATTGGCTCCTCCAATGCCACAGCAGCGTCTTGGATTGATCGGAATGTTATTGCATACTACCCTGAAACTTTAATCACAGCTGTTGCTGTTGGTGATGAGGTCTTGACAACTATCCCATCTTCAGCCCCCTTACTTATGCCGGCAATTGAATCACTTTACAGTGCTTTAGTTGCTGCAAATTTGCAATCCCAAATCAAAATTTCCACTCCTCATGCAGCTTCTATAATTCTTGATTCATTTCCACCTTCTCAATCTTTCTTTAACGAGAGTTGGAGCTCAGTTATGCTTCCTTTGCTCCAGTTCCTGTCAAAAACTGGGTCTCCATTGATGATGAATCTTTACCCTTACTATGTTTTTATGCAGAACAAAGGGGTCGTTCCTCTTGATAATTCTTTGTTTAAGCCGTTGACACCAGCTGAAGAAATGGTTGATACAAATACGTTGTTGCATTACACTAATGTCCTCGATGCTATGATTGATGCTGCATATTTTTCTATGAAGAAATTAAATGTTACTGATGTTGAGGTTCTTGTTACCGAGACTGGGTGGCCTACGAAGGGTGATTCTAAGGAGCCCTATGCTACTATGGACTATGCAGATACATATAATTCTAATCTCATTAAGCATGTATTTGATCGCAGTGGAACTCCTCTGCATCCTGAACTCACGTCTAGTTTGTATATATATGAATTGTTCAATGAGGACCTGAGGTCATCCCCTGTATCAGAAGCAAATTGGGGTTTATTTTATGGCAATTCGACACCGGTTTACCTGCTTCACGTGTCTGGAAGTGGGACATTTTTGGCCAACGATACAACAAATCAAACTTATTGTATTGCAGTGGAGGGTGTTGATTCAAAGACGCTGCAGGCAGCTTTGGATTGGGCGTGTGGACCTGGAAGAGCTAATTGCACTGAAATTCAGGCTGGAGAGAGTTGTTACCAGCCCAACAATGTGAAAAATCACGCCTCGTATGCATTTGACAGCTATTACCAGAAGGAAGGGCGGGCTTCCGGGTCCTGTGATTTCAAGGGTTCTGCTATGATCACCACCACTGACCCAAGTAAGTGTGGTCTCCTTTGATTTTATGTCTTCTTGATAATTTCATTGGTTAGCAGTAGTGTATCAACAATATTTTGAGGACAATAGCTGAAATGATGGGGAGGGACAAGACTACCCAGTTTCTTGCCATTCTATAAATGGTTGGAGCGCCTAGAAGACTGTTAAAAGGTTAAAATATAAAAAAGGAGGCTCAAACTCAATGTTAAGTAGAATTGTAAAAGGTTCTAATAGCTTAGTTCTACACCCTCAAAGTGAACTGAACAGAGGCATACTCAACGACAATCCTTAGATGGACACGAGGACAAAGATGACTTGAAGGGAAATGCTGTGTGATACTACCTGACACAACCACATAGGGTATTCAGCGACTGGAGGATGGGAAAGGGTTTCCACTGCTACTTTGTACACAGAAGTAGCAATTAAGTATGAAATCATGATCAATATTCTTGACACTGGTTAAGTGAGCCCCACCTTCATGCCAATACTTCGTGGCCATCATTTTACGTAGAAGATTAAGTTTAAATTGAAAAGGTTACTTGGCTTTCCATGAATCCCTGCAAGCTAGTCTATTATTGCATTGTACAGCCAGAAAGCTGCCATATGCAAATTGGGGTCCAACAACCTGTGTTTGTTTCTTTTGGTATTTTGTACAAGATTATTCCTTTCAGACTTGACACTCATTTTCATCCTGCTAAATATTTGCAGGTCATGGAAGCTGTATATTTCCTGGCAGGTAACAAAACCTCCTTCTTTGGATAATCTTCAATGTTTCCAGATTAAATTCCTCTGCTATAATAAGTTGGCAATCTCATTTGTCTAGGTTTTGTCAAAAGTTAGAAACTGAAGAAATCTTAATCCGAACAGCCAGAATGATGATCTAAAACATAAAAGTTTTTGTTGTTATGCAGTAAGAAAGTAGGCAACAAGACAAGGACAGTGATGAGTGCAACTGCATCAAGTGGTACTGCGGATGGTTTAAGGTTTGGTAGCTTCAAAATTAACAGAATCAATGCAAGGAAGAAACTTCTAAATGCAATATTGGCTGCTTTCTTTTCTTTCCTATTTTACATTCCTTATGTAATTCCACGTTGAGTTGCGATAGTCAAAAACATTTTTTGGAGTGTGTTAAGAGAGTCTCAATCGTTTATTTTGTTTCTGATTCATAGCAGAGTAACAGTTGCCAGCAAAAGTGCTGCTTTTGAAAAAATGTTATGGTTATGTTATCTTTTTCTTCTTTCTCGAACATATTTTAATGTAAGAATCAGATTACTGACGTGTTCAGTTTTCCTAATGCCCGTAATGATCATATTTTCAACTTGAAGACTTGAAAATAAAATTTCTGATGCTAACTTTGTAGGAATGTTGGCTTAATTGAAGTACCCTTCAAATAACTCTAAAATCACATGTTAATCGGTCAGAAACAAACGTTATAGATTTACAAAGAGCAAGTAGAGCATAATGCTCCTCGAAAGCCAATGATAAATCTAGCTTGGCCTGCTGGAGATAAGACATAAAGGTGACAAAGCACACACATAAAACTAGGTAATATAAGTAGGTATTTTTTGTATATTAGAAACTACATTCGGCAACTCCACCATGAATTTTCACATGTAAACTTGCACAAGACCCGTTGATGACATAGCAAATTGACAAACACCTTCAGCAAACTCATATAAGGCTTTTTATTTTTTTGGCAGTCTTGCTTATGTAGAATGGTGACACTCTTCGGCATTGCGTCAGCTTACTTTCAATTGACTTGAGATTTAGCAAAAAGTCTCTCTCGAAAGCTTAACCTGGGGAACATTCTCTGTGGAATACAATAGTCATATTGACATTCATACTATTTATAAGGAGGAAAAACTGTTATTCAATCTCAGTCGATGACAGATTCTCGAACATCCATCTCTCTATATAAGGGACTCGATGTGCAAAATGACTCATTTATATTGTCTTTAAAGAGTTGTTAAGGAGAGAAAACAGGATCTTCACGTACAGGTGATCAATGACTTTCCATGTCCCAATAGGTGTGTTCACATACCTATTTTATTTTTCCAAATTATTGAGAGTAGCAAGGATGATATGACTAGTTTATGAAGCTAAACAAGTAGTTCCTATTGTTATAGTTTAGGATATAGGACTAATAGCTTCCAAATGTGGGAACCATAACTATAAATCGTTCAAGTATGTGAAACCCCCTCTTTTGTTCAAGTATATGTATTATTGCTGCTCTTTGGGGGTACAAAGTGAGTGGTACAACTTGAAAGTAAGGCAAGGGTATCAAATGCTAATCATTCCAAATGGGCTACAACTAGAAGGAGAAGTTTATCTTCCTTTCAATTCCAATTAGCCTATGGTCCTTTAGATTTATCTAGAGTGGTTTTTTTATACTTAATGATAAAAGTGTAAAATGTTATGTTATTTTCCTTAAAATTTAGTCATTTATAATTACTTTTTACCTATACGAACTCATTATTTCTATATCTTGATTTGGGATGTAATTGGAGGTGTTAAGTGAAAAATGAAGATATTTAGGAAAGTGTGGACTACTTCAATAGTGTTGCTCAATTTGAACATAAATTTCTCTTTTGAGTTTCGATTGGAATCATTCAACATGTCATAGAATGATTAGTAAGAATTTAAAACTTTCATTTTTCAAGTTTTGAGGAATTTTAATTGTACACAATGTAGAAGATTTTAGTAGTTTACTATGTGTTACAGATTGAATTGCTCAAATATAAGACACAATTGCATTGGAGCCTATAAAACATTAAGAAGAGATATAATGAAAATCTTAACTTATTGATATTACTTGGAATGATTTTGATCTCTGTCCTTATTAAAACAACTGTAAGATGTGTTCTAAGCATTTTTTTTCTTTATAACTATTGTTAATCTTAATTACAACTTGAAAAGAACTAAAACTTAGCCTCTTTCTATGGTTTCTATGCCTCTTCTCTTTTAATAGTTTTTTTTTATAGACATGGTTGTGTTCCATGCCATACATTAAATTACTTTTATAAAATTCTTTAAAAAGAGGAACATGAACATTCACATGCCATTGTCTTTGGACATGTACCACACTAGATGTTTTCACCACAAGACAAGGGCTCTTACCCAACCATTTAAGAGGCTGTGTCTTCAATAATAAAGTCCCCAAGAGGAACAAACCCTTAAAGACGATCGTGTACTAGCTATGTTTGATATTCTTGCCATATGTTTCTACTTATAGAGGGAAACATGTTAAATTCATGTGTGAGACCATGTTCAACCAAGATTGCATTTTCTTCTTGTTTTGTCTTTTAAAACCGTTCAACCTTTGGCCTACATCATTCCTAATCAACATCTCCATAATTATTTAAGATATAACATAAAATCGATAAATAAAGTTAATTTAGATGGACATAGAAAAATATTGTGTAAAATATATGTACATTACATATATATCAAATACCTCAAACTTATCTTTTTACTTGTTTAAAAATAAATCAATCTCAAAATGTATTAACATATATAAGCTTAAATTCCATCAATATTAAAAAATTCAATTGAAATAGACATAAATGTTCACTATTCGCTTAATCACGCCATTCATCAATTGCCTAAATTTCTAGATACTTATACTATTCATAATTGATTCTCAATCAAACCTAGTAATATTCCAATTATCAAATCAATTCAAACAATTATGCCTTACATAAATGAGTAAAGAACATTAATCAATATATATACACATTCTTTTTAATCATCTTGGTATCCCACTAAGAA
>JANZXR010000002.1:30176576-30208326 GCA_027575705.1 Erythroxylum echinodendron
GTAGTCATGATCAAATCCATTAGAATTCTTATTGCCATAGCTGCATACTATGATTATGAGATATGGAAAATGGATGTGAAAATAGCTTTCCTTAATGGAAACTTACTTGAGGATTTATATATGATACAACCTGAGGGTTTTTTTCCATCCTAAGAATTCTAAAAAGGTGTGCAAGCTTCAAAGATCCATTTATGGATTGAAGCAAGCATCGAGAAGCTAGAATCCTCATTTTGATGAAGTACTCAAAGAGTTTGGATTCATCAAGAATGAAGATGAACCTTGTATTTACAAAAAGGGTTAGTGGGAGTGCTATTGTCTTCTTAACTTTATATGTTGATGACATATTGCTCATTGAAAATGATATTCTGACCTTATAGAATGTCAAGACTTGGTTAAGGAAATGTTTCCCAATGAAAGACTTAGGTGAGGTTGCTTATATTTTAGGCAATAAGATCTATAGAGACTGATCAAGAAAACTTATAGGGTTAAGTCAGAGTACATACATAGATAAGATACCGAAGAGGTTCAGTATGCAAGATTCCAAGAGAGGATTCTTGCCTATGTCATATGGAATCAAGCTTTCTAAGAACTACTGTCCTACTTTAGGTAAAGAGATTGAACACATGAGTAAGATTCCATATACATCTGTAATTGGATCTATTTTGTATGCCATGTTATATACTCGACCACATGTCTCGTATGCTTTATTTGAGCATAATAAGTAGATATCAATCTAGTTATGGTGAGAGTCACTGGATAGCATTTAAAAATATTCTTAAGTACTTAAGAAGAACTAAAGATATGTTCCTAGTATATAGAGGACTTGAAGGAGAGCTAGTTGTAAATGGTTACACTAATGCTAGTTTCCAGTCTGACATAGATTATTTTAGATCACAATCAGGGTTTGTGTTCTGTTTAAATGGAGGTACAGTGAGCTAGAAGAGATCAAAGCAAGACACTGTTGCTGATTCTAGAACTAAAGCTGAGTACATTGCTGCATCAAATGTAGCTAAGGAAGCTTTATAGATCAGGAAGTTCATCACTGAGCTTAGAGTTGTTCTTAGTATTCCAAGTCCTATAGACCTTTATTGTGATAATAATGGAGCTATAGAATCGGCTAAGGAACCAAATTCACATCATAGATCCAAACACATACTCAGATGTCTCCATCTGATTAGAGAGATCATTACGAGAGGAGACGTGAAGATATGTAAAGTGGGTACAAATGACAACATTGCCAGTACACTTACTAAGCCTCTTCTATAGCGTAAGCATGAGAGTCATACGAGGTCCATAGGTATTAGATATTTGACCAATTGGGCCTAGTGCAAGTAGGAGATTGCTAGTAATGTGCACTAGGCCAATGGTTATATATGACTTTTGTACTAACATTTTGACTTATTATTTATATATTATGAGGTATTATTTTATATATGCATGTATATTGTTTATGTAATGTGATTTACATTCCATGAATAGTATTAGGTTTATGTTATCAAGTATGTGACTTGATAGTAAAACCATGAGCATTATAATACTATTCTAAACTATCCCTGGTCGATCATTATTGATGGAACAATAATCAATTAAGGCTAGTATGTGTTCTGATTGATGATCATGTTTTACCGATCATGGATATGAGTTATCAAATCAGATACATAGATATATGTTAGAGAACATATATTGGACTGACCCACAGAGAGAACATTACATGGTTTCATGTCATTAATGATTCTCAATATGGTTTGACTTTATTCCTTTGACCTGAAGTCACCATGGTTCCCTATATGAGAAATTAAGTCTTTTGACATTAGACTAAGTTATTTTTAACCGAATAATAAGTAGTCTTATGTTAGACGTAGATGGGATTTGTACCTCTCTTAAATGAGGCAGATATCATTTGAGCCTCTTGATAAGTATCACTAAGGAAATACATGGCCATGCTAAAAAGAATTGATGAGAAGTCATTAATATCATTTGTTATAATCAGTCAACTTAGGAATCAAGAAACTATGATTCGTCAAAGGTTCACATGTACCATGCCTTATGATTAATCTTGATATCGTGTTACAAAGAGACTAAATTTGTAACCATAGTTACAGGTTAAATCGGATTATCGATCCTTATTTGTTTTAGGTAGTTATAATGTCTTGCTAAAGGTTTCTTATGAATTATGGGCCATGAAGTATGATTAAGCCCATTACCAACGTCAAATGAGCCTATAAGGTCACACACAAAGAGTGATGTGATTTGGACTTATTCTCTTAGGTCTAATTTATTAGGCACTGAATAAATATATGAGTATATATTTATTGGGTTAGATAGAATTAAGTTATTGGGATTTTATTATATGAGATATAATATAGGCCGAAACTTATTGGGCTTCCATAATCCTAATGGGTTTAGGATTATTATATTCTTATTCCTAATAGTTTTAGGATTAGGTTATTCCTATTCCTATTAAAATAGGATTGTCCTATTCTCATTAAGAATAGGGATAAAGGCTTCTTCAGAAATAGAGGGCTTATGTCTCATTAGAAGATACACAAAAAGCCCTAGCCACCTAGCCTCTCGTTCCTTTTCTCGAGAGAAAAACTTTGTGGCATTCTACAGTGTTTTAGAATGTGCTAGCATGCATTAGCCACTACCCAGATCATTCATCCTCGAGTAGATAGCAATAGAGGACGTTCGCGAGCTGCAGCGTTAAGATATTTGAAAAGAATCCCACTCTGTGCATTTTAAGAGGTAATTTCGTACACTTTTTTTTGTGAAATTTTGGTTAACTAAGGCACAAGAACTAAAGTCCAATGGTCCATTCCGCTACATATTATGCATTCCAGGGCTGTAAGTGATCCAACATTTACAAATCATGCAGCATTGCGTTATCTCTTTGTAAAGAAGGATGCTAAGGATAGGCTCATCTAATGGGTGCTTCTACTCTAAGAATTCAACATTGAGATTAAGGACAAGAAAGGAGCAAAAAATGTTATAGCCGACCACCTATCAAGACTTACAGGGAATAAAAAGAAGAGGAAGAGGAAATTGAGGGGCATTTTCCTGACGAGACCTTAATGATGGTAAAAAATCCTTTTCTACCTTGGTTTGTATTTATTGCCAATTATCTATCAAGTGGCATTCTTTCCCCTAATCTCTCGCATGAACAAAGGAACCACTTCTTATTTCAGTGTTCTTACTATATTTGGGATGAACCTATGTTATAAAAAATATATGCTGATAGTTTGATTCTCATGTGTCCCTAAAGATGAAATGCTTGAAGCTTTGACTAAGTGTCATAGTTAAGGTTAATGGCTATAGGTGCAAGCTATACTTTGCAGGGCCATTCTCACAAGAAAAGGAACCACTTTCTTTCCTTTCACTCACTCTTTCATGATTGCATATGGAATGGTCAAGCTATTGACTTTAACTTAGCATGTTGGCCTTTCATTTGATTGTCTTTATGTTAGTGAGGTTTTGCTTTGATTTGATAGTGTTTAGCTTGGTTTTGATTAGGTTTTAACTTATTTTTCCCTTTGATTTCTTGTTGTTTAGGTGCTCAATGATGTGTTTTAAGGTTACTTGAAGGTTTGTTATGCATTATAGCTTATTATATGACTAAATGACAAGAGGAAAAATGCACCACCTCCATTGTCCCCACCACCATGAACCCATCTTACCTTTAATTTCTTCTTCTATCCTTCTTGTGTTTTGTGTTTTGTTTTTCACTATGTTTTTTGTTGGTTTTAGGTGTTCTCCTTTTCACGTTAAGGACAATCTGTTGTCTTTGCAATTGTGTTTGCATTTTTACATGTCATTTAGGATGCATTTTAGGTTGTTAGTATTAGGTGTGTCATTTCCCTTACATTTGAATCTTTGTGACAAATATATTATGATGAGACTATATCAATACTAGTTAGAATGAGATTAAATGCATGTACAGACTCAAATTAGGCCTTGGGTGGAAAGCGAACCATTTGGACTGATGAAAGTAGTTGGCTATATAAGCTTACTCAAAACTTAACACTTAAGCAATGATGCAACACACCACTCTCATAAAGCATATACCTGAACATATCGATGATATTTCGAGAACATACTCTATGAGGATGGCACGTTAAGATAGTTAGTTAACTCATTGCAAAATTTTTGTAACATCAAACAAGTTTTCAGCAATCAATAATCATTAGGCCCATTTCATTTGCAAAAATATTCAGTCATAAATGTCATTACATTTTACAATTGACATATACATTGCACAACAGTTGTGGAATACATTTCTTAACACAATAAAACTAAAGACATGTACAGAGGTAACCTGATCTCGACCACTAACCCCTGTCCGATTGCAGTGGCTATACTCCAATTAGTCTAACTGGATATCCCCTGAATCTAAAAGACAACGCTACAATTTTGATGAGTTTTACGAACTCAGTGAATGAATCATCATTGATGTATTTACTCAAGTCTGATTTACATAAACAAGATATATTCCAATTTAACAAGTTTTACATATCACTTCATAATTCATCATGCCTTATTAAGAATCATACTTGTATAAGTATATCAGGTAAATTAACATATCATATCATGTCACAAAACATCCTCATTTACCTTTCAATTGTATTTCAAACATTTCAATTATTCAAATAAATCAATCATATGGTACATAAGGAAGTGTATGTAAATGTATATATGACTCTGTTCAATTTTTGTTTTGTTGTGACAGAGCACATATTTACTGCCCCATATCCCTTGTGAATATCGGGCTCATTTCAGATACTGCACTGTATCCCTTGTGAATACCGGACTCATTAATAACGTAGCCAGTGGTTTTATGTTCACATTTTTAAGCTTTAAGGTCTTTTTCAGACTGGTCACT
The DNA here is from genome assembly GCA_027575705.1 of Erythroxylum echinodendron. Classification (NCBI taxonomy): domain Eukaryota; kingdom Viridiplantae; phylum Streptophyta; class Magnoliopsida; order Malpighiales; family Erythroxylaceae; genus Erythroxylum; species Erythroxylum echinodendron. Next base: position 30,181,453 of record JANZXR010000002.1, read on the forward strand.
CTGGTCAAAAGTCCTTTATCTAATCATGCATTTCAATGTAACGCATCATGCCATATGCCATATTTCATTTACCTTTCATTCTTGTGTGCATTTGTCACACGTATCAATTTATTGGATCTAGTCCAGCAATTCATCGGATCTAGTCCGGCATTACACGTCCAATTTCTCACATTCCATATTCACATGCAAATTGATTGCACTTTCAATACAATCCCAATTAACAAACTCCTCAGATCATTAATGTCTAGAATTATCACAATCATGTCAATAACAGTTCATTATCAAAAACTAAACATAAACAATTCAGTTATAGTGAGTAAACATCTAGGTTAACTTACAGTATGCTCTAGATTAGTTATTGCCCTGACGATCCAGCAATGTCTGGATGCTGATGTTCACTCTTGTGTATCTACCTTCATTCATTACACACATATTTCATACATCATTAATTTTTCAATAATATGATTATTCAATCATTTATATATATACATATCACGTTTCAATGCATGCTCAATTGTCTTTTCAGGTATGTATCCTTATTCACATTTCTTGATCATTCAAACATCACAGCTTGTACATAGCTAGTTTGCAATTAGGTTAATACTTTAAGTACACTTGATCATGCTCAATTCATTAACCATACATTTACTAACTCTTTTCTAGCATTACAAGTATTCACATAATTCCCAATTTTCATATATTCATTCATAATGCATTATTTATATCCTTTTGAATACATTTGCATTCAGGTGAAAATGTTCATTTCTTTAACACTCTTATAATCCAAACTTAGATACATTGATATCAAACAATCTTTTCCTTAAGATATAACATCAATTAACAACTTAAATTTATCAAAAACCTTAATCAACTTATCAAGCATCAATCTAGGTTTATTTCAAACCTTAATCAAGTCCAAATACATCAAATTACAGTGACTAGTCCTTATGTGGTTCAATAATTGCACAAAACTGAAATTAACATGTCAAAACCTTGCCTATGATCGTAAGGTACCTTTCGACAATTGTGACAGAAGCTAATGCATCTATCCACGGTTGTGGGATGAGTTCCATGTTCGTAGACTACCCTTTTTTCTTTACTTTTCAAGATTTTCATACCTTGATATCAAATTCAAAACACCTTCATAATAGTCCATCAGTGACATCTCATTATACCCTAATTATGCTTCAATTCCTCATCAATGTCATCTTCAATTCTAGCTCAAACTTATTTAATTGACAGCTCACAAATCGTTGTCTTTCATGCATCAAAAACCAAACTAGAAACTATCATTGAAACATCATTTTCTAGAACTCATTTCATCATCAACATCATATATATTTCATTCCAATTCATTCATCATCTAATACTATTAAACCATCCTATAAAGATAATATTATCTACTTACTTGTTAAGCTCTAATTCCAACTCAAATATGAAGTTAATCAAGCCCTCTATGCATGTAAGATCGTCACAAAATCAGGGTAAAAATAAGTTTGTTTTCGGTAAGGATGGGAGGTAACATTCAGCTGGTTCTTAAGTTATCTTGTAAAGGATAAAAGTTTAGCTTGGATGTAACGATTAAGCAAGGATTTGACCAAAATTAAATGAAGGAAGCCAGCGAAGAAGGTAAAGAAAGTTCCAGCAGAAACTTTACCATGTCATCTTCATGCAATTTAATATAAGATGTCTTCATCTTTTAATGAAATATGTCATTAAGCATGTCTTCCATTTGTCCATTAAATATTCTGTCATTTGTCTCCTAGTTATTGGTTTACATGTCACACATTAATTGGTCCTCTTTCCACTTTATAATTGTTCCATTTAACAATTAATAACTAGTACATATGTCACTCATTTAACTATATCAAATGTCACTCATTTAATCATCCTAATTTTTAATGTATCAAATAATGTTGCCACTTGATATTTCTCCAAGACTAAATGCACATATTAATTTATCAATATCCAAATTATGAAAATTAATTCCAAGTTTCTAATTATAATCCTTTAATTCTTGTTATTGGTAAACCAAAGTATAAAACGTTGGAAAAGCAAATTCATATCTCATATCACATTCATTTTAGTATCATACCCTATAATATGTCAATTTAGTGCCATTTGTCTAATTCACAATTTATGTGTGTATGCTTTTATTATGCATTTGAACATAATTATGAAATCATGTTATGGATGTACCAATTTCATTTCTATATGATACCACTCATGGGACTCATTAGTCTAACATGTTTAGTCCTTCAACAATTAGAGAGATTGAATGCTACAATTCTCCCCCTCTTTAAGACATTTCATGCTCAAAATTCTCACCTAACTGATTTATCAGATCAGGGTAATGTTGTCCCATGTTTTCTCAATCTCACAATTGACTTCTTTTCTTGAATGATTTTCTCCATTCATTTGATTTCCCCTGATTTGTTATCGACTTATCCTAATGTCTAATCATTTTTATTGGTTTCTTCACATATATCAAATTATTTGTAAATCTTAGTTTTCTGAATTGATAACACATTTATCAAATCTAGCTTTACCTAATGACCATATTAATATAGAATACATTATGGACCTACGTTCCTTTAGCAATAGCAATAGTGTCATCTCAAATTTAAGAACCCAATAATGTAGTTTGTATAATTTACAACCAAAAAAATTGTGTACTCTCTATAATATACCCAGTTTCTCATGCCTGAGTCTCATATTTATCTAGCTCCAATATTTACTTCTAGTGTATTCAATAATCATTCATTCTTAGAAATGAAACATTTGGTCTACCTGATACAATTTCGTGAAAGTCTTTATCAAAAGAAGATTTCTCTTTGCAATCAACTATACCGTTTATGTAATTCTTATCAATCAAATATGTTCATCATTGCTTTTCAACCATATTAACTCAATTAGATCAATTACTATAATATCTTACATGATCAGAATGTTCTAAATACTAATGCTCAATAAAGTAGTAGGCATGTTCATTTACTCTTATGCTTTGGTATATATCATCAAGATCATTACATCTTATCCAAAGATTTATTTTTGAAAAGTCATCAGTTCATATCTTTTTCTGAAAATACCTTGACCTCAATTGATTCTAGATAACAATTAAATATTCTATGACTATACAAAAGTTACTTCTCCTCAGTAGTTACTATTTCAATAACTCCAAATAAATCCATGCTTCCACTATGTTACTAAGTCATCTGAAAATTTTGACTATGGGGACTAAGACTTAAGAGCATTCAATATGTCGTAGATCATTCCCTTTACCATATCCAAGAATATAAAACATATATGCTCAGTAATGTTATTCACCAAAGTAAGCACATTATCAGATATGCACTTAAAATAACAGACCAACTTAACCTTGAGGTTTTCTATAGATATTGCCATCATTTATTTCATTTTCCATAAGTATGTTCTCCATTAATTCAGCACTATAAGTTACATAACCTTACATTAATTCATAAACTCTAACACAATAATTATAAAAGCATTTCAAGTCTAATTTTAACCTCTCAAGGTCATAATAAATTTTGTTTTCTTTCAACTTTACTTGTACACTTTAAATCTTATCATTTCCATGAAAATGTTTTCACATTCATAATATTTTAAAGTATATAACCACAATGCAATACTGATTTCATTTTCGCTAATATAATCACAATTACGGATACACTGAGTCTTTATCTAACATATCGAACGATGTAGTATTTCTTATTTCTAGATATCCATAAACTTTCTTTTTCTTTACACTCTGCCAAATCATGATTTTTCTCATTGTTTCTAACAGCTCAGACTCTTAATGAATGTTTATACGTGTGACTTATATATATGCGACTCAAACTGGGGATCAATTGCCACTACATCTATATCATGTTTAAGATGCATATACCTTGACATATATTTTGAAAAATGCCCATATAAGATACTAAATCTGGGCTTTGATAACAAAATGTAACACACCACTTTGATAGAGATTATACTTGAACATATTGATGATATTTTGAGAACATACTCTACGAGTATGGCACGTTAAGATAGTTAACTCATTGCAAAATTTTTGTAACATCAAACACGTTTTCAGCAATTAGAAATCATTAGGCACATTTCTTTTACAAACATATTCAGTTATAAATGTCATTACACTTTACAATTCACATATACATTTTACAATAGTGGCGAATACAATTCTTAACATAATAAAACTAAAGACATGTGCTGAGGTAAACTGATCCCAATCACTAACCCTTGTCCGATTGCAGTGGCTATAATCCAATTAGTCTAACTGGATATCCCTAAACTTGAAAGACAACGTTACAATTTTTATGAGTTTTGAAAACTCAGTGAGTGAACCATCAATGATATATTCACTCAAGTTTCATTTACATAGACGAGACATATTCTAAGTCAACAAGTTTTACATATCACTTCATATTTAATCATACCTTATCAAAAATCATACTTGCATAAGTATATCAAGTAAATTAACATATCATATCACAAAACATTCCATTTACCTTTCAACTGTATTTTAAACATTTTAATTATTCAAATCAATCAATCATATGATACATAAGGAAGTGTACGCAAATGCATGTATGACTGTTCATTTTTATTTTGTTATGACGGAGCGCCTATTTACTATCCCATATCCCTTATGAATATCGAGATCATTTCAAATACTATCTCGTATCCCTTATGGATAAAAGGCTAATTAATAATGGAGCTAGTGGCTCTACATTTACATTTCTAAGATTTAAGCTCTTTTTTAGACTGGTCACTCCGATAGCAACTCCTTTATCTAATCATACATTTCAATATAATGCATCATGCCATATGCTATATGCCATATTTCATTTACCTTTCATTCTTGTGTGCATTTGTCATGCATATCAATTCATCATATCTAGTCCAGCAATTCATCGAATCCAGTCCGGCATTACACATCCAATTTCTCACATTCCATATTCACGTGCAAATTGATAGCACTTTTAATACAATCGTGATTAATAAACTCCTCAAACCATTAATGTCCGAAATTATCATAATCAAGTCAATAATAGTTCATTATCAAAAGCTAAACATAAACAATTCAGTCATAGTGAGTAAACATATAGGTTAACTTATAGTATGCTCCAGATTAGCTATTTCCTAGACGATCTGACAATATCCAGATGTTGACGTTCACACTTATTTATCTATCTTCATGCAATACACATATATTTTGGACATCATTAATTTGTCAATCATATGATTATTTAATCATTCATTGCATATATATATATATATATATATATATAAGCTTTTTGATCCTTCAAACAACATAATTTGTATATAGCTAGTACACTTGATCATACTCAATTCATTAACCATACATTTACTAACTATTTTCTAGCATTACAAGTATTCACACAATTCCCAATTTTCATTTATTCATTCCTAATGTATTATTTATATCCTTTGGAATACATTTGCATTCATGGGAAAATCTTCATTTCTTTAACACTCTTACAATCCAAACTTAGATACATTGACTTCAAACCTTTTCCCTAAGGTATAACATCAATTAACAACTTTAACTCATCAAACACTTTAATTAACTTATCAAGCATCAATCTAGGTTTATTTCAAACCTTAATCAAGTCCAAATACACCAAATTATAGTGATAATTCTTCATGTGGTTCAAAAATTGCACAAAACAGAAATTACCATGTTAAAACCTTGCCCACGATCGTGGGGTACTTTCCCACGATTGTGATAGAAGCTAATGCATCTATCTACGGTTGTGGGATGAGTGCCAAGTTAGTGGACTACCCTTTTTCCTTCACTTTTCCATCTTCTCATACCTTGATACCAAATTCAAAACACCTTCATAATAGTCCATCAATGACATCTCATTATACCCTAATTATGCTTCAATTCCTCATCAATGTCATCTTCAATTCTAGCTCAAACTTATTTAATTGACAGCTCACAAATCATTGTCTTACATGCATCAAAAACCAAACTAGAAACTATCATTGAAACATCATTTTCCAGAACTCATTTCATCATCAACATCATATATATTGCATTCCAATTCATTCATCATCATCATACTATTAAACTATCCTATAAAGATAATATGTCTACTTACTTATTAAGCTCTAATTCCAACTCAAATATGAACTTAATCGAGCCCTCTATGCTTGCAATATCATCACAAATTCAGGGTAAAAATGAATTTGTTTTCGGTAGGATGGAAGATAACAATCAGCTGGTTCTTAAGCTATCTTATAAAGGATAAAAGTCTAGCTTGGATGTAACAATTAAGCAAGGATTAGACCAAAATACATAGAAGGAAGCTAGGAGTAATTTTCGGTTAAGAGCAGGGAAGAAGGTGAAGAAAGTTCCAGCAAAAACTTTGCCATATCAGCTTCATGCAATTTAATACAAGACGTCTTCATCTTTTAAGGACATATTTCATTAAGCAAGTCTTCCATTTGTCCATTAAATATGATGCCATTTGTCTCCTAGTTTTTGGTCCATATGTCACACATTAATTGGTCCACTTGTCACTCTATAATTGTTCTATTTATCAATACTAGTCCATATGTCACTCATTTAACTATTCCAAATGTCACTCAATTAATCATCCTAATTTTTCATGTATTAAATAGTTTTGCCACTTGGCAATTCCCCAGGACTAAATATACATATTAATTTCTCAATCTCCTAATTATGACAATTAATTCCAAGTTGCTAATTATAATCCATTAATTCTTGTCATCGGTAAACCAAAGTACAATACATTGGAAAAGCACATTCATATCTCATATCACATTCATTTTAGTTTCATACCCCGAAATATGTTAATTGAGTGTCATTTGTCTAATTCACAATTTATGTGTGTATGCTCATATTATGCATTTAGACACAATTATGAAATCATATCATGGATGTACCAATTTCATTCTATATGATACCACTCATAGGACTTATTAGTCTAACATATTAAGTGCTTCAACAATTAGAGAGACCAGATGCTACAAATGAGGTAGCGTATAGAAGCATAATAGATTTTCATTTGAGCCTATATGAGGAATTGGGCCTTTATGACTCCATTATATAGTCATTTTATTTCCTTGTTTGTGTGATGCTTTATTAGGTAATTACCTTTAGAACTTGCTTTGAATTAGTTTAAATCTATTAGATGCATGCAAGATAGAAATGATTTAGGCCCTTTTCATTTTAACCCTTGGCTTAAATGACCTAACCTTTTATAATCCCTTGTTAGGGTCATTGAGCCTTTAACCTTTTTTTCTTGAAATCATCCCATTTTAAAACCTATAAATCCCATTAGCTTGCCCAATCACAAGTTAATAGAGTGCTAAGTGATACTTTAGTTTTGGATTTTTTTGGCTACAAATTTTTCTTTCTGAGATGCTTTGAGCAGATTTTACTACTTATACTCTTAGAGCACGTTGTATATATTTGTTGTTTTCTATTCATTTTTTGTTTATTGTGATAAAAAAGAAGAGAGAAAAGAACAAAATCAAATAATAAAAAAAGAAAAAGAAAGAAAAGAAAAAGGAATAACATGTAGTAGCATCAATAAGTGCAGAGTAGTAGTCATATCCATTTGCATATCTCAAAAGTTTATCTTTGTCATCCCTTTGTACACTTAGTACTTTATAAATGCTTGTTATAATCCCCTAAAACCCTTTTGACCCACTTTAACCCTAGCCACATTACAACTCGAAATAAAGTCCTTTTGATCTATCTTAGCATGCAATCATTGTAGAGGAGAATTGGTGTATTGACAAGCCTATGATAGTGTGATTTCTTATAAAAAGTTTGAATGAAACACTAACCATCAAACAATTAAGAGAAATGAGTGAAATCCATAAGGAAGGTCCATTTTGAGTTTATACTTATCTTTGAGTAACGGTTTCATAAGTTGAGTTTGCTTATATGCACCAATGAAAATTAGTCATGATGTGTGTAGTAGCTTGACACTTGAGTTGGCCAAAGTTTGAGGGATTGCATGCTTTGATCTTTATGAAAATGGAGTGATAGAATTTTATTAGTTATATTTGATTTTTTTCTTAAGGGCAAGCAAATGTTTAAGCGTGGGGATGTTGATAAGTGTAAATTACATCGTGTTTTAGGGCATAGTTTGATATGTGTTTAGCTGCTAATTCAATCATTTAGTATATGTTTAGGTTAGAATTGTGTTAGTTTGTTAATTATTCGTGTTTTAAGTGCTTTATAGGTTAGTATAAGCTTTTGAGCCTAAATATTATGTTTTTAAGATACCTTGATGTATTTGTCAGTGTTTCAGGGTCAATATCAAAGAACGGAGGAGTTTTAGAGGGAACCTGAGCCATAACCTACCACGTTCATGATAGAAGCACCAGTATTGGCCGCTTGTATGCCATGATTATGACAAAGAGGTTACTCAAAGACCACAATCATGTCATATAGGCCACGATTGTGGCCAATATATGGACAAACGAGAGGAAACTTCCAAACTCAAGTTTTCAAAAGACTTTTCGATATTTTCAGACCCCAAAAAAACCTTAGGTAACTTAAAGAAAAAAATTAAAAAACTTCCTTACACATATGTATATTCGATAGCCACTGTTCACATTTTTCTCAACTGTTCATATAAAGTCACAATCTTCTAGCTGCAAAAGGTGGGAATTGGGACTTATAATCAAGAACTTCCGTCAAGCTTCCATTTTTAGATTTTCAAATACAAAAAGGGAAGAAAGCTACCATTGTATTTGTTTTTTTGTTTTTTCAGTACTTTTTGCACTTTTGAGAATATGGATATGGCTAAACTTGTTCCTATTATGAGAGGCTGAATTATTGAAAAGATTACTTTTAAACTACTTGTTGAACTTCTACATTTTTGTTTTGAATGAATGAACATGTTTTATAAATGTTGTGCTTAAACCTTACAATATATTGAGAAATTGAGTTGGATAAATTGTGAAGTGTTGTACAATAAGAGTTCGCACCTTATAGACCTACATTTATCAAGTTAATTGATTAGTTAGAGAGAGATCTTGACTAAATAGTTAATTACCCATAGGATAACTTCATAACTAATTAAATTGGTGGACTGATTTTGTAGATTAAGAGATTGCATAGTCAGGGACATTTGATTTCACCTTGAGAGAGGGTGATTGAAACATTAGGACATCTTAGGTGAGGCATAATTTAATCAACAAGGTAGAAGGGAGACAAGATAACGAAAAAGTGGTCTTTAATCTTAATCTTAAAATCAAAGTTTCTGGAATTTTGTTACATTATTTGTTCGTTGCTAATTTGTTTGATTTAGTTTATTTTTCAGTTTTTATTATTTGAATTTGAATCTTAAATAAAGTACAAACTGAATTAAGTGGTGCCTAAATACAATCTCTATAAGACGATATTCATTTTTTACTACAAGTAATAACCCATATTCTTGCAGTTTTTAGTGTAAAATAAGTAGTTTATTTTTTTATTCAACACCTATTAGCTTCCTAATCAAAATAACTAAATATATTACATATTGAACTTTGAGAGCATTACTAGGGGAATTAGTTGACTATATTATATCGTTACATATTAAACTAAGTTATAATGAACTATCTAAATTGTGTTCATTTATGTCATACAAACTTGAAATTGTTCAATTTATTTCTATATGTTTTATATGAACTTTTTACCTAACAATTCTTCTTAAGAATGATAATTGGCATTCAACTATTATATATATGATAATTGAGAAAATCTGTGATCTTTTGATTTTAGGCAATTAAAATATGATTATTATATATATATATATATATATATATAATATGGGATTGTTGTGTATGTATAATTTTTCTTTATTCATGTAAAGACTTAGCATTTCAATTATGGTTACACACCAAAGAAAAAGTAGAACATGAAAAGAGTCAAGTGCTTTCATTATAACAATACGGGTCACCTCGCTCATGATTATAATAAGCCTAATAATGTACAATCTTACTGTATAGATATATGTTCTGTGAATGTCTCTTGTTCTATCTTTTTAACTAAGTCACATCCTTTGTAAATTGTAGAATTAGAAGCAACCAATTTGATAAAACAACCACATGCAAGTTACTTTCAATTCGTATAAAGACAGGGGCCTGTTAAAGATTAAAACAATAGGAGCCTATCAGATAACAGTAGGCTGTTAAAGGACAAGAGCCTGTTAAAGTATAAGTCCTACTGAAACAATAAAAAGAAAGTGCCTGTTAAAATAAAAGGAATCGTTAGTATATCAAAAATAAAAGGAACCTATTATAAAAGTGAAGGAGCCTCTTACTAAAATGAAAACACACAATATAATGCAGAAATATAAAAGATAAGGATAAAGAGAGAGAGAGAGAAGAAGGATGCAATTGATTTATATTGGTTCAACTTACAACCTAAACCTATGTCCAGTCCCCAAATATCCAACTTGATTGTTTCACTATAAAATCAAGTAGTAATTTAACGAGCCTCTCCAAGCTCACAAGTTAATATTTTTCAAGGTTCTTCAACCTTCCGCAGTAGTATTATTTTATTAGCCTCTGTAGGCTCTCAAATGAAAATGAAGTTTGCTTAATATGAGCTGCAGTAATCGCTCTCAACATAATTTTACTTTATAATGCACAAGTGAATTTTTTTTGCAAAGATATCACTTTCAAGAATGTATATGCTTTTGACATTATAGCTTCCATCTGTATTATTTCATTCTTATTCACAGTTTTATTCGCTCTTCCTTAAATAGTAAATTTTTTCAACTATTTTGTGCTTCATCTTACATCCTTAGTCAACTGGATCTGAATAACTTCTATGTCATTTTTGTCAAAAAAGACTTCTAGTAATCATGTGGCTAATATAAATCCTTCATAATTCGTAAGATCTTTTCGGATAAACCATTTCTAATAACGTAAGTTCATAATGAAGGTTCCTACAAGAAAAAAAGCATATTTCTTATTATTTTATTTCCTTTTAAGAATAAGACCTCTAATTATACAAGGAAATAAATCTAATTTGAATTTTGAAATATTATACGGCTACCATCAAAATCATTAGTCATAATCCTTGAGCTGACAATCTCCCCCTTTTTGATGATGACAAGCAATAATAGATATATTTTTGAAAATTCAAAAAGATAATAGATGATTTTGAAAGATACCTGAGACTTTTATATGTTCAGACATAATTAGAAGGAGCCTATCTCTTAAGAAAGGAACCTATTGTTTATATATCACTAGATTTTCACAAGTTCAATAGTATAATCAATCACAGATATAATTAACAGCATTGAGAAATCATATCATTTATATGTGCAGAAACATGAAAAATATATCTACAAAATTATTTAAAATATAATAAAGGAGGGAGGAAGTGAAATGAAAAATGAATAAGCCAAGCAGAGTAAATATTACATCAATCAAAATCATTAGTATAAATATCCCAAACAGAAAGAAAATAGCAATAGAGTTATTTAAGAGATTTAATGATTCTTCTGAGCAAAATCTACATGTCAAGAAGTTGATTATGCATGTTGTCTATTTGTTATTGCATTTTTTCTTAATTGGCTTGAATATCCTTTAGCTATTATTGAAGATTTGCACTATTTTCATCTTGAGCAGCAACATTAGCTCGTTAATCTAGAGAAGAGCCTAGGATTTTTGCTTCCCCTTCAGATTTCTTTTCCACCCAGATTTGCAAAAGGTACTCCATAATAGTGGAAATTCTTGGTGAGTAACATCCCATATGGTAGACAACCAGTGGTATTCTTATGATTCCCTTTATAAGCCATAAACCTTAAGATCGTTGCAGGGAGGTTCATTGGATTTCCTTTCAACAAATCACACACTATATAAGTATTTAGCAAACTACACCTTTTAATAGAGCTACTCTTGGTGAAAATAGAAGTAGCTGATAATGATGTAAAAGTCAAATTGCCTGTTGAATGAAATGCAAAGACAAGTAGAGAATATTCATGCAGAAATAATATAAGAGAGTTTGCATAGACCAAGCTCTTTTCTTAACACACAAAATCTATCTTCAAAGAGTTGCTTGGTGAAAATATCAACTAGTTAATTCTCAGTATTAACAGTCAAAAGATTAATGGTTCCTTCTAAAACATGATGTCTAAGAAAATGATGTTTGATTTCTATATGATTAGTTTTAGAATGATGCACAGGACTTTTAAAATGATGTATAGCACTCGTATTATCACAAAATATAGGAACATGAGAAAAGTTTAGAAAAAATCCTGTAGTTGATGCTTCATCCACAAGATTTGAGCATAATAGCTGGTAGTTGCTATATATTTTGCTTTAGTCATCAAAAGTGCTATGTAATTTTGCTTTTTGTAGGACCAAGATACTAGACGTCCTCTAAGAAATTGACAGTGACCATTTGTATTTTTTCAACCGACTTTGTCACCTACATAATCTGCTTCATAATAGCCCACAATGTCATATGAATAAGTTTTTAGATACCATAGTCCAAAACCTATAGTTCCGTGGAGATCTCGAAATATTCTTTTGACTGTTTAGAGGTGACTTTCTTTTGGATTTGATTGAAAGCATGCACAAAGAAACACACTAAGCATAATTTCTGGTCTTGAGCTTGTTAGATATAGTAGTAATCCAATCATTCCTCTATACTTTGTCTCGTTCGTAGCTTTACCTTCTTCTTCTTTATCAAGTTTAGTTCTAGTGAACATAGGAGTATCCATCGATTGGCATTCTCAAAATGATATTTCTTAATGAGTTCCTTTATGCATTTGTCTTGGCTGATGAAGATTCCTTTTTCAATTTGACTGATTTGTAATCCAAGAAAGAATGAAAATTCTCCCATCATGGTCATTTCAAATTCCCCATGTATTAATTCTTAGAATTCTTCACAAAAGGATGAATTAATATAACCAAATATTATGTCATCAACATATATTTGTACTATGAGTAAATCATTTTCTTTCAAAGTTATTCTCAAGAAAAAAGTTACTTAACCTCTCATACCATGCTTGAGGAGCTTGCTTTCGACCATACAAAGGTTTGATATGTTCATCATATAATTTGGATGGTTTTCATCTTTAAAACCTATGGGTTGCTTAACAAATACTTCTTTATTAATGTAACCATTTAAGAATGCACTTTTAACATCCATTTGGAATAACTTGAATAAAAGGCAAGTAAATTTCTAATCATTTCTAATCTAGCAACAATTGCATAAGTTTCATTAAAATCAATACCTTCCTATTGATTGTAACCTTGAGTTATAAGTCTAGCCTTATTTCTTACAACCTTACCATTCTTATCAAGTTTGTTTCGAAAAATCCATCAAGTCCCATTAATTAACTGGTTTTTAGGACGAGGTATTAGATTCCAGACTTTATTTTTGTCAAATTAATTAATTTCAACTTTTATGGATGAAACCCAGTTTTCGTCAGGAAGGGCCTCTTCAACAGTTTTTGATTATATTTATGAGATGAGAGCAACAAAGTTGTTCTTGAACGATGATCTTGTTCTTATACTTTCAGAGGGGTATCCCTAAATGTATTAATGTATATCTTGACCGCTTTATTCTCTTTGTGTTTTTCTTTGGATAAGCTCCTGCTAAGAGGAAGGAGCCTGCTCTATTTTAGCTTCAGAGGGGCCTTCTTAATTTTTTGATTTTGAAGGTATTATAAGTGTAGTTCGAATGTCTGCGAATCTCTGCTGTATTTTTAGGTACTAAAAGATTCTCTTCATTATTTAAATCAGTTGCTGTTATCGAAGATAGCGCTTCATTAAGTACGACATATATTGATTCTTCTATCTTCTGTGTTCTTTTATTATATACTCTGAATCCTTTACTAGCGGTACTGTAGTATAATAAAATAGCTTCGTTTGATCTCGTATTGAACTTTCCAAGGTTATCTTTTCCATTGTTTAAAGCAAAATACTTGTAAGCTCAAAAGTAAGTAACATTTGGTTATCTTTTTCAAAATAGGTATTATAAGGCATCTATTAGGTACATAACATGTCGTGGATATTGCTTCCGCCCAGTATCTATGAAAAAGTCCACTTTCACATAGCATGGTCCTGGCCATATCAATCAAAGTTTTGTTCCTTCTCTTTATAAATTCATTTTGCTAAGGCATCCTTAGCCAAGAGAAGTTGTGAGTTATACCATTGCTGTTATGGACTTCTTCAAACTTTATGTTATCAAATTCTCCTTCATGATTGATTTGAATTGAAGTGATTCATTACCCTTTTTTCTATCTGAATTTTTCTGTAAAACTTCTCAAACACTTCAAAAACATCATCCTTATTTGATAAGAAATAAACCCATGTAAATTTGGAGTAATCATCTACCAGAAAAATTCATAATGTTTACCACCAAAACTCTAAGTCCTAGTGGAACCGAATAAATCCATATGCATAAGTTCAAGTGGTTGGTTAGTAGACATAATATTTTTAATATGAAAACTGCTTCTGACTTGTTTACCTTTTAAATAAGCCTCACAAATTTGATTGCTTTGAAACTTGAAGGTCAGTAGTCCTTTTACTAAGTTGTTTTTAGACAATTTTGATAGAATGCCCATAGTGGCATGTCCAAATCTTCTATGCTAGATAAACAAATCCTTTTCTAGAGAGACAAAGCACTTAACACTTTGTGGGGACATATCTTCCAGTTGAGCACAATATATATTATGATTTCTAAGACCAACAAACATAATATTATCATTATAAATATCAGCAATTTCACAATGAGATGTATAGAAAATGACTTGGTAACCCTGTTCACATAGCTGACTCATACCCAACAAATTATGTTTTAAACCATCAACAACGAGAACGGTGTCAATGGAGGTATAGTTAAAATTACCAATTTTACCAATGTTGATGACCTTTGCTTTATTTTTTCTGCAAAGACAACACTACCTCCATCTTTCCTTTCAATATAGTTGAAATGTGATATTTCACCTATCATGTATCTCCAATAGCTGCTATCAATTGTCCATTGATTTTCTCTTGCCTCTATTTTGAAGCATATCTGCAAAAAATATTATATCATTTTAGGTACCCAAATTTTTCTAGGTCCTTTCAGGTTAATAGTTTGATCTTTCAGTCTCCAAACATACATCTAAGATAATTTCTTTTTATGAAAATTACAAAAATGACTAATATGACCATGTCTACCACAATAATCTCGCAAAACAAATGAATGATAATTGTTATGATTTTTGCCACTTAGCAGGCTCCTGTTGTCTTGGCTATAGCTACTGCAGGATTTAACAAAGAAGTTTTTGTATGGCATGATATTGTTGTTTTTATTATATCTTATTCCAGCCTTACTTAAAATACATTTACCACTTCCAAGAAATGCATCAAGATCTTTTCTTCCATCAAGGAAATTTTCCAAATCTTTTTTTGAAGATAAGATCTTTCGAGCACTTTTCTCCTTTTCAAGTTCTAATGTGACGACTTTTTCTTCTAACTGTCTTACCTTATCATAATCACTTTTTGGAAATGTATTTTCCAACTTAGATACTCTTTCTTCCAAAACTTTCTTTTCACAAGTATTTTGCTTATAGTCAACCTCAGGAGACATATTCCTGACCACCAACTTCTCATTCATAGATTACAATTATTTTATCTTACTCTTCATAGATGCATCATTGTTCTTGGTCTTCTTAACTTCTTTGAAATACTTCGTTGTTAACCTTTTGTACAGATCATAAAATTCATGATATGCATGCTTCAATTCATCAACTTCAATATCAGAATCAAAATAATATACTTCATCATCTACTGATCCAACAATGAAGCAAATGCTGCTGACTTCTTCTAATTCTTCTTCTTTAAAGTTTTCAGAATCTTCATCTGACCAAGCTACAGTCATTGCTTGCTTTCTGGATTTTATGTTCTCCAACTTGTCCTTTTGAAGCAGAGGACATTCTGGTCTTATGTCTCCAGGATTTTTACAATGATAGCATATCATTTGATTTTTTATGTATTACTATTGCTCCTATTGCCTTTTGATAGGAACCTGTTGTTTCCAGCTTTCTTGTTTCCTTCTCTTTTCTTCATCAGCTTCTTTTTATAGAAGCTGCATATTTTTTGACAATAAATTTGAACTCATCATCACCGTCTATTTGCAACACAGTGCCACTTCCAATACCATTTGATTCATTAGCTGCTCTTAGTGTAATTCCTTTTTTGTAGTAGGATCCTTTATCTCGCCTAAGCTCTATTTCATGAATCATTAAATTTCCTCGTAGCCAGTCGAGTAAAATAGTGTTTAGATCCTTTGTTATTCTATCGCTATCAGCTTAGGTCTCCATTCCTTTGGTAGTGACCTCAGAATCTTCATTACGAGCTCGTCAATGGAATATATTTTTTCCAAGTTCTTTAAGGTCGTGATGATGCTGATGAAGAATTCGAAGAATTCGTTTATGGTCACCTCCTATTTCATGCCAATAGTTTTGTATTGATGTACTAAAAGACTTATTATATGCTTCTTTACCTTATTTGTTCCTTTAAATGTGACTTGTAGTTTGTCTCATATTTCTTTTGCTGTGGAGTAGTAGGATATCTTTTCATATTCTTCTTGAGACATCGCACATATTAAGTGACATTTTTCTTTATCATTTAGTTGTACATTTCTCCTATTTGCATCAGCCCATACTTCTACGTTATTGGAAGCGAGAATTGTAGCTCCAACTTTAATTGCTTTCCATACTTTGATATCTACAGGTTGGAGATATATGGTCATTCTCTCTTTCCAGTATGAGTAGTTGTTTCAATTGAAGTAAGGAGGCTTTGAGATGGATTGTCCTTCAAAACTTCTTAAGGTGTTTGTCATAATCTATCATGTGCTATAAAATAAAATAAATATGAAACATCGCTTTGATACTAAATGATAAAGCAAACACAAGCAATAGGGGTGAATTATGTGTGACTTAAAAAGAACAACTTCTTTGTAAGTTACTTTAAATTCGTATAAAGTCAAGAGCCTGTTAAAGATCAAAAAAATAGGAGCCTATAAGATAATAGTAGCTTGTTAAACGATAGGAGCCTGCTAAAGTATGAGTCCTATTGAAACAATAAAAGGAAGGCGCCTGTTAAAATGAAAGGAACTATCAACAAATCAAAAATATGAGGAACCTATTAGAAAAGTAAATAAACCTCTTGCTGAAATGAACACATATAATATAATGCGGAAATATAAAATATAAGGAGAGAAAGAGAGAGAAGAAGGACGAAATCTACTGATACTAGTTCGGCTTACAACCCAATCCTATGTTCAATCCCTAATTATCCAACTTAATGTTTCACTATAAAATCAAGGAGTAATTTGACGAACCTCTCTATTCTCACAAGTGCTATCTAACAAGTCATGAGCATCAAATTGTTTTGTAAAATATATGAATTTGGTAGAAAATCAAATAGAAAAGAAAATAAAAACACTATGAACTGATAAAAGACAAAAATACTTACCTAACAAATTCAAGAAGCTATATGATGAAAAAAGAATAGAAACACAATTAAGCATTCGTCAAACCTCATAAAAAATAGTATTACATATAAATAAAATACAATGTTAATAGAAATAGTTAGGTCAATGATGGCACAAACAACTTTACCAATAAGTTATAGATAAGTAGATAACTTAGACATGAGAAATAATATTAGATTTATGTTATTTTCTTATTGTGTTTTATTTCAGTTAATCAGATTATTTATTAAAATATTTTTTATTGATATATCAAATTAAATTTAATTTTTAGCGTTAATTTAAAAAATAAATTTATAAATTTCCCCATCGATTCCTACAAGCAAGGAAAAGGTTTTAGTTTAATTATCCACCATCATATTCAATTCAAAAGGTCTTGGAGCCACTTGAATCATTTTTTAGACTCAATAATTTGATCGAAATTAATTTATTTCCTGGTGATGGTTGTTTAGTTTGAAGATGTTTACGAGCTTCAACACTCAGACCTCACCTCCACTAAGACTTGATTGTATCATACTGAACTGCTAATTTCTCCTGGGCAGAAAAAATAGGAAGATATGTCAAAGAAAGTGTAATTCCAAAATTTTTTTTTTTAGCACTAATTGCTAGATGTCCATGATCGATGTGTTACCTTTTTTAAAGTGGTGCGATAATCAAAGAAAATATGTTTCCCATGGGAAATTTTACAAGGGTTGCTCTGTAAAAACAATTTAAACATGCTACTGTAGTAAAGATTATAATTACAGGAGATATATCCAGGGAACTAAAGCCTCATAAAAACATGAATTACTGATCCATAGTAGCATCCTCAGAAATAACATATATAAGATTTATGCTTACCTATGAATCCTGAAAAGGAATATATTCGTAAACTTTCGCAAAACAACAGATGCTTTCAGTATATGGTGTTCAATATGTGAACAGGAAGAAAAAAAAGCAATCATTTAAAATAAGAACATCAATCCACGAATCTTCTCCAGACTGGGTGTTGCTTCCACACTCTTTCAATCATAAGATCAATCGGCACATTCTTGGTCTCAGGCAACAGTTTCAGCACAAACCAGCCCATTATAAGTATCCAACCAGCAAAGAAGAAGAATATGTAGGCACGCATATGGCATAACATTGATAAGAAAGCCTGTGCTATGAGGAACGTGCAGAGCATGTTTGTGCTAACTGCGAATGCAAAACCTGCAGGTCTTGACTCTACAGGGAATGTTTCACTTGGTATCAACCAACCAAGAGGACCCCATGACCATGCGAAGGACATAACATATACGCACACTAACACCACAACAACTTCTGCTAGTGACTTCGTGAGCGACCCCGTCGTTGGCAAGTGAAATACCAGAATAAAACCAATTGTGATCTGCATGACAACGTAAATAGTAAGTCAGTAGCATGATTAGGAGAGCCCAAAAAAAATAGATTTGATTTATACCATTGATATGAACATCTGTACACAAGCCTGAAGAAGCAATTTCCTCCTTCCGACCCTATCTACAGCATAGATTGAAACCAATGTGCTCAACACATTAACGATTCCAGTGATGACCGCAGACAACAGCGAAGCATCATTCTTGAACCCCACAGTTTGAAATAGAACTGGAGCATAAAACATAATGGCATTGATTCCTGTGAATTGTTGGAAAATTTGCAAAGAGATAGCTATAACCAGCGGGGGTACAGAAGCACGTTTCATGAGGTTTCGGAAGGGATTCTTCATCTGTTGGGCTATTTCACAAGCATTCTTGATCTGTTTGAATTCTTCATCAACATTATCAACACCTCTGATCTTTTTGAGTGTTTTATATCCCTCACTTTCCTTTCCATGTTCAAGCAAACTTGTGGGAGTCTCAGTAATGATCAAAGAGCCTATGAATAGGATTATAGCTGGTACACCTGCCAATCCTAAGGATACCCTCCATCCATGTGGATGCAGCCTTGAGGTGGCAAAGTTGACCAAATTTGCTATGAATATCCCTATGGTAACAAAAAGTTGGAACAAAATATTCACAGCTCCACGACGATGTACAGGAGCAATCTCTGATAAGAAGAGTGGAACAGCCTGCAAATTTTTTTCAAATGGTAAGTCATAACTGGCAACTATCTATTTCAAACTTTCAACAATTTATTTGTCTGATCTTGTGTCGTGTACCAATGTAAATTATCAATCACCAACTCATTAGAGTGAATTAAGTTACTTTGTTGTCGAGAGACTAAATGAATATTTGCTTAAAAGAAACTAGAATTAAAAAAGCTATGCGAGGTGTGCATGTGCATGTCGTACCTCATTGCCGAATCCAACTCCAACACCAAGGAGAATTCTTCCAATGATCAACATTGTCATGTTGTGTGCACCACCACTGAGGCCAGATCCAGCCAAGAAAAATGTTGATGCAACAAGAATTGTAGGCTTCCTGCCAAAATTTTCACATACCTTGGATGCAACAAAACTAAAAACAAGTGCAGCAAGGTAGAGCGAAGATGTGAAGAGTTGAAGCATTTGGTCATCGTATTTGCAGTAATTATTTTCCTTAGCATGAAGTTTTCTTTCATGGACTTTTGGGAAGAACTTGATCAAGAAGTCATCCATGGCAGTCACTCCACCTAAATAAAGGCAAAGATAATCACCATGAAGGTTAAGGCAGAGCGTTTAGATTCGAAATTTCATGACTGACAAAGAGGAAAAGGAAAAAAGAGAACCTCCTTCCTCCTGGAAACGAATCTCTTTTCTCTCACGAAAGAAATAAAAAAGGATAATGGAAAGATCCAACATGAGAGGAGGAGGAGATACAACTACATACTTTTAATGGTGCATGTAAACCCTATATAAGAATGATTGCAACGACAAAAGATATGAAAAGCTTTGTTTCCATGGTAAATTAAGTGATAATCGACAGATGCAATGGAGTTAATGAGAATACCCGAAATTCCAATGTCATAACCGAACATTAGGCCAGCAAAAGCTGCAAGAATCCAACAGATAACTATATACGCTGTGACTTTGGATGGGAAAATAATCTTCTCATCAGTCGTCTCAACTTCTGCCATCATCTAACAACAGTATTCTTGGCCCGAAGCAGTCAAAGCAGACAAGAGAACAAGCCTTTTCTTTATCTTCTCCTATTTTTGTGTGTAGAAACAAAATTCTGCAAGTACAGAACACAGCCCCTCATATAACTTATATTATATCCAGAAGTAGTATTATTTCTAAAACTGTTTCAGATATATTTGGTAGGTAGGTATAAAGTTGTTTACTGTTAAGGAGAGCTAATTCCACTATTACCATAATAAGGATAATGCGACCTGACTGTACCAAGACTACTCTTAGTCCTAGCAAAATATAGAAAATTGCACGCAGTTTCCCCTTTGGGCTGGTTGTTGCATGCATATGCGAGTATGACTAAATGTTATTGTATAAAAAGACTGGGATAGAAGGAGATTAATATTTGGGTAAAACTATTATTTTTATAAAATAAAAATGAATATTAATGACCACTAATTAAATAACAGTCAATTGGTTGGTTTAATAATGAATACATATTTAATTTGATAACACACATATGTTACTCGCAATCTGTACTCGTGCTAGCTTATATGAATGGAATGAATAATTTGTTTACATGTATACAAAGGTTATCCCAAGAAATGGAGTAACCTAAACCTAGGCATTGGTTTCCCTTAATTATCTTTGACTTTTGAATGAATCTATTTTACGTATATCTGTGTTAATTAGTTTCCCCTATGCGGTTGTTGATTATTTAATGTATAAAGTATAAACATCGAACGGAAGCGCAATCAAATCCCATACAAATTTGTAATCTTATACGTACACTCAATGTCCTTTTTATAGATACATCTACTTAATGAACGTCTAAATATATATAACGCAAAACTTTTGGCATGTATTTTTTCAAAATCAGTTAACAATTTATCAAGAGCACTCATATCAGAAGAGGAACATAGGACCATTTTATTCGCATGTATGGTGTTGAAAGTGTTAAAGTGGTAGGTTATTGCATTTATTAGTGCATTAACGCATAATGAAATTAGAAAAATACATTAATGAAAATACTGTTACACAATATATAGTAACCCCTATGAAATTTAAAGATCACGGCGTTTTTAGGAAGTTTAAATCTGATGCATTTCTTAATGTCGTTTAACATTAAAGGATCAGAGTTTGTAAAATTTTAAAATGTTAAGTCCGCATATAATAAAATATGTGGTTGAAGTTTATAAATGTATAATTTGGATGCCTAACCTAACAAATTAAGTTGTGTTTTCGGACCTATACCATACAAAGTTGTAAACCAAGACAAATTAAAATTCTTCCTTGTAGTAATTAGAAAAGAAAGCAGAGGTTTACAACCAAAAAACAAAACTGGTGCACAAAAACAAGGAGCAACAACGGACACAATATTAATCGAATTTTCAGGTTCAATTGTCTAAAATTTCTAATAATTTCGCAATTATATGTAGGTATGTATGCATGTAAGTGTATATATGATAGTAATTTTACCACAATTTTTTTATTTGTCAAAAATAAAAAAATAATATAAGGAAATATCTTTTGTGTGTGTAGTTGTGTAGATATATAGAGACATGGTGTAGGAGGAGGAGGTGACCTTTTAATATTTGATATTAATTAAAAAATAAATAATATAAATAAAACATTCCTCCCCCTGTACATGTATAACAATTCAGGTTGAACTGTAATCTAAAATAAATATTATAATGCAAGAATTGTACTATTTTATAATATTAAATGTTATTCTGAAAGATACACATAATTAACAAAAGTGAAATTCAACCTTAAAATTAATTAAGAATTTCAAATTTTAGACCTTGCTATTCGATCGAGCACTATAATAAATTAGTATGTATTTAAGTTCTCACCTAATTAAGGATCAAATTGAAGTACAAACAAATTAAAAAATAAATGTTGTCTATCATTTTATGAAGAAAAAAAAAGAATATGTTCATGGAATTATAATCCCTTCGGGAATCATTAAATCATTGTTGTTTCCACACTCTATCAATCATGCATCAATATGAAATATTTTAGTTTTATGAAAAAGATAAAATACAAACAATCTCAGTGGGAAGTGAAGAAATTTCCACCTTTCTTATTGCCCATTATAAATAAGAAAGCTTTTGTATTTATTGTAAGAAAAAGGCTTAATACAAATCTCAATAAATATATGATTAAATTAGTTTAATATATAAAAAATATTTTATAATTTATACCTTAAAGTTTTAGTCTGTAATATACAGCCTTTCATTATACATGGATCACTCCTCTAAATATAAAAACTATAAAAATTCTAATCTTTTGGATTCTTTTATTTTAGTATAAAAATTTTAAAACTCGAATAAACTAATTTAAAATTTTATATCTTAACCATCACCTTTTTGGCATTAAAGTCACAATAAAGTTGTTACTTCTAATGGATAGAAATGCCATAGGTTTGCTAGAGTGAATAACACCAAACCTCCAAAAACCGGTGGTGGGGCTGGAGAGTCCATTGGGGGGAGTGAGCGTTTTAGTAGTGGAGAGACCTTAACGGCAAGCTTTAGAGAATGTCGATTGCCATACAATGATATGCATTTTTTTAGCTAAAACTTTTTTAGTCGCAAAATGTTACTCACCACTAGGTAAGTGCGCGTATCATTTAGAATTAATATAGTAGTAAATAGGGTATTGATCGTAAATGGTAGGGATTTAGTAAACTCTCCTGTTATTACTGAATTAAATAAATAGTGATGTTTTTGATTGTGAGAAACAAAGTTTAAAACTAAACTTTAACTTTAAAAAAAAATTTAAAAATCTCTAAAAACCAAAGAAATTATGTAATCAAGTGAAGAATGCAAACATGAATGTTGTTTAGATCATAAGAACTCCCTCTAATATTATCTTTGTATTTATGATTCAATCTTCTTATAACATATTTATCATCTGGATTGTAAGAATTTCTTAAACACTATAATTACACTCTCTCGTACTATAACTATTAACTCTACAGTTGGTTAACTCGTACCTCTCTTAAACTAACACCCTTTTAAATGTGTTATGATTTGTGAAATTATATCAAATGTTTTACCCTAACACCAAGAGATCATAAATGTCTCTCTTAAACACTCTATTCAACCCCATCACTTAAATTGTGGTCCACTTATAAGCAGCTCTTTCAAGTTATTCATAGGCGAATTCAAATTAGATTTAAATGCCATCGTAGATAATCAATAATAATTCCTAGATATAAATCCTAATTAAAAACAAAATAAAATAATTCTATAAAAAGATAATACTAGGGTTCCCTCCTATCTGGACAAATGAAATAATGACCCATTTATCATTGATAAAATATCAAATATAACAACAAAATGAAAGGAATAAAAATTAAAAAGAGTTCTACAGTTGATTTCAATACTCTTATGTAAGCTCTAAGTTGTTGGGATGATTTCTGTCTTCTTTTTCCTCTTAAAATTGTTGCTCCATGCTCCATGAGGTTCTTTCTTTCCCCTCAGATGGCTAACCTTGTGTTTATAATGAAATAATGTGAAAAAGTCTCCTAAATAAGATAACTAAAGTTAAATTAAAAGGATTTTTAATTTATTTAATTTTAATTATGAATTATAATTATAATTATAATTCATAATCAATGCTAACATATCAAGAATTTAATAGATCACACATAAAGAGTAGTTAAAAGATAAAATTTAAATTAAATTAAGTTATACTTAATTTTGAAGTTTAAGATACTTTATGGATCAAATATGAAATATTTGATTTTTTAGGATTAAATTATAATTATAACTAAGTTAGACTTTAATTATAATTAATTTTTTTAAAAGAAATCAAATTAAACAAGTTTTAATCATTCAATTTCTGAATCATAATTTTTAAGTTTTGAATTAAACAAACTTAACAAAAAATCATAAAATAAATATTTATATTTGTGATTCGTTCACGATTGATTTTCTAATAGTGACATCGGAATCTCTTTTAATTATTTAATTTGGTTAAAGTTGGTTAATAATATTTTTATAAATTTTAATATTAAAAAAACATTAATTTTGTTTATGTTCAGTTTATGTTTTCCCATACTTTCACATTTTTAGAAACATACGTGTTTGTTCTTGGGTTTTGAAAATTCTAGCTATGCAACTAGGGTAATCATGTTGTTTTTGGAAACAATTGTTACACATGCCCCATAATTCTGGAACACTTATTTGTGACAATCTAGGAATCCTATAATGCCTAGTGATTGATTTTTGATCTAGCTAATCATGATTAGGATTTGTGAATCTTTTTAAATTAATAAATAAAGCATTCCTTGTCAAAGTCGACAAAGCTAGTAGCGATGTGAAACTAATGCCCATCCAAACTTTAAGCTACTGGCAATGGAGTATAGGATGAGAGAAGAGGGAGAAGTGACGACTTGCCTAGATCAAGCTAGTGTTTAGTAGCGTGAGAAGTGGCCAAAAAGCCCTTCAAAATAAAATTAAAAATAAATGGTAGAGTGGCGGCGGCGGGGGGAAGTTGTTGGCATAGAGAACCAGGAAAAATAGTTACGAGACTCGCAAAAGAGCTCTGGTGCGTGCATAGTGTCCCTCTCTTTTTTTTTTAAGATTTTATTTTTAATTAAATTTGTTTTTTAATAAGAATAAGATTAAATTAGTTTAAATTCCTAATAAATGTAAAAAGTATTTTCTAATTATTTGACATTTATTTTCGAAAAGGTTAAATTTTATGAAGAATATATACTTGTGAAATTTAATTTAAATTATTTTATGAAGAATATATACTTGTGAAATTTAATTTAAATTTTTAAGAATTGATTTATATTTAAATATGTTATCAAATCAATAATTATGATCAAGTAAAGTTATAAAAGGTATCTTTCATAATTTTATTACTTTATTTATAATTAGTATAATAATATTATATTAATTATAATGTGAACTTATTTTTTAAAATGTTAATATCTCAATTAAAAATTGGGTACATATTTAGAGCATGATTGTTGCCTTTTATTATTTAAGAATAAGACTATAGTTTTGTTTATTGTACGGCTTATTGAGAAAACTTAATTTCCTTTTTACCTAAATATGTTTTATCATAAATTAATAAATCCTAATTAACTGAATTTATTTGATTTAGATGAGAAAACTCATAATCATATAAATTTAGAGTTACAGATAGCAATAATATTTTAAAAATATATTTTGAAAAAGACACCTAATGAATCAAATTGTTACATGAGATGTGATTGATAAGAATGTTTACCAAATTTAAATTTAGTTGTTTTATTAAATCGTTTTGTAGAGCAAATTCTAGACCAAATAAGTTTGAATGGAATCCTAGCTTACTAGAAAATTATTTGATAATTTCTCAATTTAATAGTGATGGTTATTATTTTGTTTAAAATATTGGGAGTAGTTAAATATTCATCAAAGTCATTATTTTTTTTTGTTTTTCAGCATAATCTAATAATTTCTCTTTTATGTCTTTTGTTTATTAGATAAGTAGAAGTTTATCCCTAACAAGCATCATAGATGCTAATAAGCTTACTAGACCAAATTTCTTAGACTAGTTTCACATTTTAATAATTGTTTTTAAGAAAGAAAAAAAAGTTGTATATTCTTGACACTACAATTCCACCAAAGCCAATTTGAATGCAATTGATGGATTCTAGAAGAGATATCAATATCATGTTGATAATGTTGAACAAGCTATATGTGTAATGTTGACTAGTAATTCTTTTGAGCTTTTAGGGAGTAGGAGAACATGTATGCTCCTATTTATAATTTCTCATATAAAAAAGTTGTTTGCTGCATAAGTATGGTGGAGAGATACCAAACTTCTATAGCATTATATTAGTGTAAGATAGTATAAGGATCTTCAATACAGTTATACGTATTAAAGATAATTGGCTATATTGAAAAATTGGGCCAATTAGATTTTAATCATATACCATAAGTTAAATATTGATTTGGTGCTTTAATCTTCCTTCAAACTTTTAGTTTATTATAAAAGTATATGCGAATTAGAAAGGATGTGTTATTTCCTGAACTACTAAATATGCTCAAGATTGTAGAGGGATGCCTTAAAAAGGAAAAAATATTCATATTATGGATTCTTCTAAGAGCAAGAAAAAGGGTCTTATGAACAACAATGAAAGAAAAAATAGAAGACTTCTTCTAAAGTAGCAAAGCCAAATAATTATTTCATGAGGAAGAAAAATGACAAGGGCATTTGTTTTCATTCACTACAAGAAAAACGTCGTTTTGCGACGGAAATTACCGACGGAAAATATTAACTTTCCGTCGGTATGTAGTATTAG